>CAUJNA010003248.1:421261-431261 GCA_963377175.1 Effrenium voratum
CGCGGTCCCGCTCGCGGTCACGCTCGCGTTCCCGCTCGCGATCACGGTCTCGATCACGATCACGATCGCGATCGCGATCTCGCCGTTCCGACCTTCTTCGAGATCTATCCCGCTTGTCCTCACACGGAGGTGGCAAACATGTTGTGGGGTCAGCAGCGCAGCAACAATCCGAGGACTGGCTGACCAGTTCATTGCCTGTCTGGACAGCTGGGTAGGCACGCAAAATCATTCGTCATGGCCTAAGTAACAGATTTCTGCAAGCAACTGCCCCTTCTAAAAGATTCAGAAGGCATCATGTTGACACCAAACTAACACACCCTTCCCATGACTAGGGGGGAGCGTACCCTCCAACCCTATTCATCAACCAGGGGTTTACTAATCTGGGGCGCCCATGAATCATGAAGACAAGGCAGTCCGAGAACACGTGTCCCAAATGTCTAGGGGCGAAAATCTGCCCGGCCCCGTCCTCCGATCTGCGGGACCGCGCACGGGGGCCGCGGTCCTCGGATGGCTTGCGATAGGGGCCGAATCGACAAATGCTCGGGCAGAACACCCCGAGTCCCGTACCCGTTTACCCCAAGCTCTGCAATATTCCAAGCTGCTCTGCTGTCCCGGCTGTCCCTGCGCCCCATCAGCCTGGCTCACTGCATGGCCAACAATTGGTACCGCGAGGAAGCACCCAGCCTAGCTTAAGTTCACCGAAGGCGCATGGCGCGCCGCCGGCAGTTTGTTATCTTGCACGTAGTTTCTAGCTCTGCAGCTTCTGCCCAGCAACTTCCAACAAGAAGGCAACTGCGTTACGCCTGCAAGAATTTCCAGCATGCTCTTCCAACGTCAAAAGTTGGCGACATCCTTGTTCTCTGTGTCAGCCGCTCTTTTTGTTCGGCCTGGCAGCATTACGGCCCTCTCCAGCCCTGAAGCCAACGGAAGGGCTGCTGGCACCTTCTGCATGCAACCAGCCGCATGACCCCTAGCCAGTGGTGCAAGATGGCTGTTTTTGGGCCATGGTGCTGCCTTGTGCCACCGTTAAGTTCGGAGGAACAAACAAAAAGCGAACTTTCACGTTCCCCCCCCCCCGGAAGTTTCATTCCGGACACTTCGGCACTCAGTCCCTCCCGGCTCGGTGTCGGGGCAGGGTCACTTGGCACGGTGCCATCGCAGCACCTCAGCACCCAGCGATGGAAGAAGTGCAGGTCGCAAAAGCATTGATTGGGCAGGGAAAGAAACACAAACACCTTGGTTGATCTCAGAACGGCCACCTCACAACCGGTATGCTCCTCACTGGGCTGCTAGGCGCCTACGGAATCTGCACGCCCTTTAATTTTCTTGCAACAGTGGATCTGAACGAGTGACGAAAATATGTGAGACGGTGATACGGTGACACAAGGGCTCTGTTTGACCTCGCGAAACCGTCGTGATGCATCACACGGGCGAGTAACAACACACACGTCTTGCAGCAAACATTCACCCGAATCTGAGTGTGCCAGTCAGCTTGGCCGGCGCTGCTGCTCTTCAATCATGTCAAGCTCGTCCTTGAACCTTGGCAAGCAGGCTGGGCTGGAGAATCCAAGGGCCTTGGGGATGCCAAATTTCATGTGCAAACTTGCTATGCGTGCGTGTGTGTGTGTGTAGCATGTTTACATCTGTGTCTACATATGTATATGCATGCATGCATGTATGTATGTATGTATGTATGTATGTATGTATGTATGTATGTATGTATGTGTGTATGTGTGTGTATGTGTGCATATGCATGTGGTAAAATATATATGTATATATGCTCACCCCCCCCTGCATGACCTACCTTTTTAGCTAAAAAAAGCAGGATCTCATCTATCATTTGCCCCTCCCTTCATCGCTATTGGTGGGGCACAGCACTTGGTCTTCATTGCACACGCGAGCAAAACACACAACTAATTATCTTCAATGCTTATTGATTGTAGCAATGGAAAACCTGTTCCATTATGTTATTCACCGCCACTCATAACATAATGATGTTCCATTTAATATTAATGACAAGTTAAATTTTAAGTATAATTTTCTATATTTCTTTAATATCAACTATGACAGATGTCCCAATAATAAAACCAATAAACATAACTGAATATGAATTCAAACAATCCAAATATGAGCACGTGCTAAAATTACCATTTAGAAGTATTCTAGTTGCTTCATCGACGGGAGGCAAAACAGTTTTAGTCCAAAACCTTATCTTGAATGTTTATAGAAATTCATTTGCAAGAATATTTATATTTTCCCCCAGCGTTTATAATGACCCAACTTTTACAGAAGTTGAAAAATACATCAGGGATGAATTGCACGTGGATGATGAAAAAGAACAAATTTATTTTGATAATTACAATCCATATAGATGACCACGCATTCAATATTAATCGTTGTAGATGACCACGCAGACGATCCTAAATTTGTTAGATATAGTAAATTATTACACGGACTTTTTACAAGAGGCAGGCACGATGCAGTAAGTGTAATTTGTTCAACACAAAAATATAATGTTTTAGTGCCTATCATTCGTTTAAATGCCAGTTCATTAGGTTGAAAAATGCAAGTGAGTTAATGAGTTTTATTGAAGAAAATAGAGCCATTGTTGATAAACAGCAATTATTAGATATGTATCATCAAGCCGTTAATGACGCACCTTATAGTTTCTTCTACGTGAATATGAATGCTAAAGACATTAACAAAATGTTTCATATCAGATTTGAACAGGCATTTCAAATTACGAATGATGAATAAAGATATTCTAATTTAATATAATATAGTAATATGCCAATGAAACTATGTAGATGTGGTGGATTTTATCGTAGAGGTAATTGTAATTTTCATACTAATTCTTGGATACATAAACTTTATAAAGTATTGAAAAGAAGGGCAACAGACGAGGAATTATTAAGATTTCAAAATAATTTTGTTGATGAAGAAGATTTAATAGATGATATAAGTAGTACTACTTCAACAACAATACCAGAGGATAAAATGACAGATTATGATAGCAATTAATAATATTATTATATGCTAATATTATTAATTTAAATTAACGAAGCATTGCAAAATTGTAAGGCAGGAAGTGTATCTATTAATTTGTCAGATTTTCCTTTCTCTAGTTTCTCAATTCGTGTCACACATTCTTGAAGAGATTTAATAATTAAAGTGTCTGCTCGTGTTTTTTCATCTATACTTAAATTCTTAATGTCTTCCAAACTAATATTTTCATTATTTTTACTTTTACCAATACCCATTATATATGATATTATTAAGATTTTAATTTTTCAAAATTATATTTTTGTGGTTCTTCTTCTTCGTCTTCAGTTGGTGCTGGTATTTCTGTTGTTTTAGATGTCTGGCCCACGACAAAATCTTGGATTCTTGGTTTTCTCGAGGTTTTCTTGGTTTTCCTTGTTTTACTTGGGAATTCTTGGTTTTTTGCTGGAAAAAAAAAACCTAGTAAATCTTGGTTTTTTGCTGGAAATCCAAAAAACCCTAGTAATTCTTGGTTTTTTGCTGGAAATCCAAGAATTCCCAAGTAAAATCAAGAAAACCAAGAAAACCTCGAGAAAACCAAGAATCCAAGAATCCAAGATTTTCATGTAGATGTCTGGCCCACGACTTGTTTGGATTTCCAGCAAAAAACCAAGAATTACTAGGGTTTTTTTGGATTTCCAGCAAAATACCAAGATTTACTAGGGTTTTTTTGGATTTCCAGCAAAAAACCAAGAATTCCCAAGTAAAACAAGGAAAACCAAGAAAACCTCGAGAAAACCAAGAATCCCTAGTAAATCTTGGTTTTTTGCTGGAAATCCAAAAAAACTCAGTAATTCTTGGTTTTTTGCTGGAAATCCAAGAATTCCCAAGTAAAACCAGGAAAACCAAGAAAACCTCGAGAAAACCAAGAATCCAAGATTTTGTAGTGGACCAAACATCTACCTGAAAATCTTGGATTCTTGGATTCTTGGTTTTCTCGAGGTTTTCTTGGTTTTTTGCTGGAAATCCAAAAACCCTAGTAATTCTTGGTTTTTTGCTGGAAATCCAAAAAAACTCAGTAATTCTTGGTTTTTTGCTGGAAATCCAAGAATTTCCAAGTAAAACCAAGAAAACCAAGAAAACCTCGAGAAAACCAAGAATCCAAGATTTTGTAGTGGACCAAACATCTACCTGAAAATAGTGGATTCGAGGTTTTCTTGGTTTTATGTGAAAAATGCTAAAAACCCAAGGAATTCTGAAGGTTTTACTGCAAAACCATCAAAAACCCAGGGAATTCTTAGTTTTTGACTTAGGGATCTATCTGAAAAACATATCAGTTTTTACACTTGTTTTTGTTGAATGCTTTCCTGTTTTTCTAAAAAAAAACATGGGTTTGCACATGTTTTGCTAAAACCATCAAAACACACTGGTGTTTCTTAATTGTTCAATGGTTGACTGTGTTGTTGCTTAATCGAAAACCATAAAAACAGGTGTTGTGTTTTCACTTTTTTATTGTCTGCTAATGGTCCCCAACGACTTTTTGAAAGACAACGGTAGGTCATGCAGGGGGGGGTGACCATATATATATATATATACATACATACATACATACATACATGTAAAATATACATGTATATATATATAGGGTGCCTTCAGATCACCAACTGTGGACAAATGAGTACACGGCCCTGCAACCTTGGCAACCAACCCGGAAATGAAAAGTGGGACTGGTTCAAAGCTGCAATCAATTGCTGCTACATACTTGAGCTGAGTCCTGCAATGCCTTTTCCCATCACCTTCCCACGTGCAAAACATCAGATTCAGCCTGTCCGGGTTCGAACGGCTCAAGGGAGAGCTGCACAACCTCAAAAGACAAGTGGCCGAGCTCGAACAGCGTCCCGTCACTTGTCTGCCACAGGAACCTGCGGAGCCAGTCCTTCGTCCTCGCCCACCTCCGTTGGCCCACGCTTCCCTCTGGTGGCCTTACCCGGGAAGCCCTCGAGAGCGGGCAGCTCACGGGGCGGGATGCCCGCGCCAGCTCCCAGCCCCGCTCGCTTTGGTCGCGCGGCCGAAAGGTTTCAGCGCAGAGGGGACAATTTGCCGGTGCCAAAGGTCCTGGACAGAGTCGAACACCACACCAGCTCCGCAGGGAGGGCCTGGAAGGCTATGGACATTTGCGGCGCAGAATCCAGGGCTTCCAGGCACAAGAGGCGCCAAAACAGGCCGTCATCCCACTAAACCACACCGGGGAGGATGTCCATCAACTTCCTAAACGCGAGGCTGCTCTTCATATCCAGTGCCCGAGCATCACGTCCCAGTCCATAGAGCAAAATTACCTCGAACGGCCTCGACATTGGACAGCCTTTGCCCACACATGCGTTCGAAACATCTAGAAATAACGCGCCAAATTGCCCCGCCCCATGCTAAGTTGCATACCACACCTTAGACTCTGAAGCTGCACTGGGCCCCCCTGCTCGGTGAGCTCCTTGTCTCTCTGCTGCTCCTTCACCTCAAAGGCCTGCTGCTTCGCGAGCTCCTGAGATAGGTGTTTTCCCGACTCAGCTCTTGACTACATGCATGCGCGAGTGGAAAAACCGCAAGTTACACATTCAAGAGGTGCCGTCGATGTCCGGCCATGGACTCCACCATGCGGAAGGCGCAACTGCCAATGTCGTGTCAAGTTGGCATCAAGCAGTCCTCCAGCTGCCGCAGCTGCTGCCCAAACCTCAGCATGGCGCAGGCTCTGCGCAGCTCTCACTGAACCTGAAAAAGAAAAAGCCCCCCCCTTTTGACCAAAGCGACTCTCGCATTTCGGCGTCTCGCTCCTCCTCCTTCTTCTCCTGTGCATAGGACATGCCGGGTGCCATCCGCAACTCGGCAAGTTGCTGCAAGCCACACGAGTCCTCCTCCTGCTGCTTTGCTTGATCCAGCAGCTTTGTCAAAGACTTGACCTCGAAAGCACCGACCCACCAGCCCAAGGCGGAAGGCAAGCAGGCTATTTCGTGCATGCTAAGCTGCCGATTCGTCCCTTCTCCGGAGCTCAATTACTGCTTGTCGATATTTCTCCTCTGCCACCTCCTTGGTTGAGAAACGCGCTGACATTATACAAGCAAATTCTTCGCGCGAATTCCACAGCTGGGCACCACCCTTGCATTCTTAGCGTCTGCTCGCTTGTTCTCTGTCTCAAGCCGTGCCAGCACCTACCAATGGTGCGTTGATTGCTTGGATTTGATCCGTACGACCATGGCCGCACATCTACTTACACAACCAGCCTCATCCAGGACAGCTTGTGGATTGCAGCATTGCACCGACTGGTCGCAACCTCCCACGCCCGCACGTTCGATTTGCCAAGTGTAAGCCTGCAGCACAACCAAGGCCGACACAAATGACCCCGTCGGCAATGGACAGCGGGTGAACCTCATGTTGACAATTCCTGCCTCCTTGCGTGCAATCAAAACCGGTATTGATGTTGACTTCAGCGCTGCTGTCATCTGGGTCAGCCTCATGCCAAGACACTGCAGTTCTTCGCGTCTCACCAACCAGCAGCTCAGCCTCGGGAAGCGGTGCGATTGCCATCCCCAGGGGGGTCCAAGTGATGCCAGTAAAAGCCAAGGCTCGCTGGCAGCATAGGCGCTGAAGTGGCCCCGCCGCAGCGTGCTCTTGCCGTTGATGAGCTGCTCCTGAGCTCCGAAAATTATGGGGATCGGTGAGTCGGGCTTCTGGCCAACGATTGGTAACACACCCAGCCAAGCAGCTGCCAGAGCCACAAGGAGCTGAATCGCCTTGTCAGGCACAAAACCGGCGAAACAGTGCATCGGCCACCCTAATTTCAAAATGCTAGGCAGGGAGCCTGCCCATTACTCATTGGATACAAGCAGGTTTTCTGCCTTCTGCATGGCTCCCAACGGCTGCTTCAAACAGATCATGTTATTGAGCGCCAGGGCATTGAGCGTGTAGTGCAAAGACCCCTCTTCGTCAGTTCATCACCGATCACAGGCTTCACAACTTTCGCAAGCTGCGCCCAGGCGCGCTCCGGCGGTCGCCCCCGCGGAGGGACGGATGAATCAGGAACTCCACCACGACGCTGCCCGGTGTCACGTCCACAATCTGGAACGCCCGGGGAAGGGAGGGGCGAGGGAGGAGGTGGGGCGGCAGTAACGCTCAGTGGGGGGAGGGGTAGCTTTAGTTGTTTTGTCGTTTGGCTTCCAACTTCATCTGGCAGCTCCTGCCAACTCTTGCACTGTTACTTTACTATCCTAGAAACACAGGCCAACATCAGTGTTCTAAAAAAACACTAGCACAAAAATAGCCAGGCAACTTTTCGGAAAAACATGCTACTAGTTCGTCTTTGCTCTTCATCATTTTCCGCGGCCTCGGGAGCTATAGAAACACAGCCCCCTACCAAGATCGTGCGCCTCTCGCCGTGGCGCCGCCGGGTCAGTGGCAGATTTCGGGCCACTTTCGCACAGTCATGCGCAAATTTCGTGGAATGCGCAGCGCTTTCAAAAGGTCAGCTGCAGATTTCGTTCCATACGCAGCGCTTTCGCAGGGTCAGCTGTAAATTTTGTTTCAGGCGCTGCGATTTCGCAGGGTCAGCTGCAAATTTCGTGGCTAGCACAGCGCTTTCGCAAAGTCAGCTGCTGATTTTGTTTCATTCATGGCACATTTCGTGGCAGGCGCAGCGCTGTCGGAAGATGCGACAAACAGATCCATAGATAGATAGGTTGATAGGTTGATAGATAGACAGATAGATAGATAGATAGACACATGAGATAGAATAGATTTAGTTGGATAGATGGATAGGTGTGATTGGTTGGTTGGTTGGTTGGTTGGTTGGTTGGTTGGTTGGTTGGTTGGTTGGTTGGTGGGTTGGTTGGTTGGTTGGTTGGTTGGTTGGTTGGTTGGTTGGTTGGTTGGTTCGTTGGTTGGTTGGTTGGTTGGTTCGTTCGTTCGTTGGTTGGTTGGTTGGTTGGTTGGTTGGTTGGTTTATTGATTGGTTGATTCATTGATTGATTGATTGATTGGTTGCTTGATTGATTAATTCATTCATATCATTGATTTCATTCATTCATGTTATTCATTCATTCATTCATTCATTCATTCATTCATTCATTCATTCCATTCCAATCCATTCCATTCCATTCCATTCCATTTCATTCATTCATTCATTCATTCATTCATTCATTCATTCATTCACTCAGTCATTCATTCATTCATTCATTCATTCATTCATTCATTCATTCACTCATTCATTCACTCATTTCATTCATTCATTCATTCATTCATTCATTCATTCATTCATTCATTCATTCATTCATTCATTCGTTCATTCGTTCGTTTGTTCGTTCGTTCATTCATTTATTGATCCATTGATTCATTGAATCGTGGATTGATGGATTGATTGACGGATTGAAGGAATAATGGATTGATGGATTGATGGATTAATGGGTTGATGGATTGATGGATCCATGGATTGATGGATGGATTGGTTGATTGGTTGACTGGTTGATTGGTTGGTTGGTTGATGTGTTGGTTGGTTGGTTGGTTGATTGCTTGCTTGCTTGCTTGAATGCTTGCTTCCTTGCTTGCTTGATTGATTGGTTGATCGAGTGAGTGAGTGAGTGACTGACTGATTGACTGATTGACAAATTGACTGATTGACAAATTGACTGATTGACTGATTGATTGATTGGTTGATTGGTTGATTGATTGATTGATTGACTGACTGACTGATTGATTGATTGATGAATTAATTAATTGATTGTTTGCCAACTCCCTCAGCTTGCAGCATTAGCACTGGCATCGATCTTTGCAGCTTGCTAAATATCTTTGTTCGATGGTTAGTGTATGTGCGTGCGCTTGCCTTTGTTCTAGCTCGGCGCGAGCGTCATTCAATGAGAATGCGCGTCAGCACATGTCCGACGAATTGCAGTGTTGCTTCATGGTCTGAATTAATGTTCCTCTATGCTTCTATGCCGCCCGTCATCTAGCTGTTTGTTGTTCAACCGCTCGACATGCAGTTTTACCTCTTAGCATCAAAGGTGACAAAGTCTGTGGCTCCATTTCGGAGCTCTGAGACCCTGGCCGTGAGAATGCCCGACGGCACGTCAAGCGCCTGTCAACATTGGCTCAGGCATTCGGGATCACGTGCACCCAGCATTTCTCCAGCATGCTCTCTTGTGGGACGTAGGCATGCAAATATGACTCCAGTCTTCCCACCTGGGCCACGCACTTCACGAACAAGTGCCGAAATCTGGCCATCTCCTTCGAAACCGTGACCTCTGCAGCACAAGCATTCAATGGTGTCACGGTTGGACAAAACGAGGAACAAGCTGCTCAGTCGGTTCGGGATCAACCACACGTTTGCGGTGGACAACAAGACAGCTAAGAAGGATTGCTTCGCAGCTCAGATGCAAAGTCCGCGCCGTGAACCACCATCCAGCCTGCAGGGTGCCGCGCTGCACTCTCCACATGGTGGGCTCATTCCCTGCAAAAAAAGAACCCATTCCAAACACGGCTGCAGGCCTCGCGCTGGTTGGATTGCAGCCTTGGCCGCTTCCTTCTCCATCTCTTCTTTTCGGCGCAAAAGCGTCTTCTCCTCAGCACATGAAGCAAGGGGCTCTCATGAGTGCCCTGCGCCCTGCATTTCGAGCCAAGCATCCTTGAGTATTTCAGCAGCCTGTTCCCGGTCGTCCTCCTGAAGTGCCACAAGTCCCGTGCCACAAGTGCAGCTTGGTGGCGGCGTGCGCGAAGCACCTCACGCCCTGCCTCGTTGTCCATGCCTCCTAAGAGTGCCTCGGTCCAAATCAGAGTCAGGAGGGTACCACATAAGGGAAATGACCTCATGGAGCCAGCTAAGCTGCCATGTGAGTCAGCTCTGCTTCGGTCAAGTTCCGGCCCAATGGCCGCACCGAAGCTGCGTGCTGCATCTTGTCCGCGCTAACCTTCAGTTGAGTCAAACGCTCTTTCCAACACCTTCACGGCAGCGCGTGGCAGCAAGCAAGGGGGTGCACGCGTG
>CAUJNA010003248.1:435325-502825 GCA_963377175.1 Effrenium voratum
GGCGTGCGGGCGTGCGTGGCGTGCGTGCGTTGCGTGCGTGCGTGCGTGCGTGCGTGCGTGCGTGCGTGCGTGCGTGCGTGCGTGCGTGCGTGCGTGCGTGCGTGCGTGCGTGGGTGGGTGGGTGGGTGGGTGGGTGGGTGGGTGGGTGTGTGTGTGTGCTTTTGTGCTTGTGTGCTTGTGTGCCTGTGCTGGTACGAAAGGCTCGTGCCAATAGAGCCAGGGATGCCCGCAACATGTTGCACTCCAGCCAAGACGCAGCTGCGATGTCCTTGCCCCGAACTGGAGCGCCAGTACATCGCCCTAAAACCTGCAGGGCTGACGTCGCCTGGGCTGGGAAGCAAAGAATGAAGCACGGAACCCACGCGCATCTTTTTGAGGCGGCTGTGGCGGATCCGTGCAGGCCAGCGGCAATGTTGGCCACTTCGGCAGCTGTGCAGGTGCCACTGTGAGAGCTGTCGAAAAGGGTCATGAAGACCTGAGCGGCCCATCACGTCACTCACTCTCAAACGCAACGCCAAACATTTTGCAATTTGCAAACGAAACCTGCAACTCAAAATCGGACTACCCTCCTGTCAAGCTGATGCACATGGCACGTCTGGTGCAAACCCCGCAGATGAACTTGCCAAGTGTCTCCGCACTTCTCGCTCAGCTTGGAGGAGCTGAATAGGCCTAGGCGAGAACGAGCTTCCTATCCGGCTCATGGCGAGCTGCATGCGGGCACCCGCGAGCGACAGATCAGAAAACTGCATCCGATCCAGGCTTGAGATGGCCAGGCTCAAGTGCATATCCCACATCCCCTGCTGCCAAGACACAGACCATGACCAAAAGCTCGCGGCTGTCTATCAACGCCTTGGGCACTGGATAAATCCAGGATCTCGCATGCCCATGTCCAACCAGCCTTTGGGAACACCGGGCGAACATCTGTGGGCTCTGGCAGTTTGTCACTGGTTGGCTTTACCCTGCAGCGCCGACATGCTGCCTGGACACATTCTGTTGGCTGAAAGCATCGAATATAAAGAGCAGGTTGAACTCTGGTAGAAATAGGATCCTTGGCTCCAGCTCGCAAGACGGAATTTCTAATTGCTGTGTGCAAACTGATCGCCACAGCAAGTGTCTGTGTCAAACTTGGCGCCCTCAAATGGGTAACTGTTTCTCGGCTTTTTTTGAGAATAAGGGTTCGCGTTCTGTGACACAGGGGTATGCAACTATGGCTGACACAAACCCAAGCGTCTCTGACAGCTCTTCGTAGCTAATCCATCCAGAGTTGTCCAGGTCAATGTTCTTGTACCGCCTTGCGAGCGGTGAACCGCTTGCGTCAAAACTGTCAGATGGGAAGCCGCGAACTTAAAGACTTCAACAGACATACGCGAATAGACCTGCATAATGTTGGCAAGTAGTGGCTTCGACTATGACAACCATGACCGTCCCTGACGCTTTGACAGCGCTGTCACGCCAACCCTTCGGGCCCGGACCTGTAGACAGCCCAAACATCGCCTTGGCTTGGCCATTCAACCTCAATCGCCTTCTCTTTTTCGGCATGCCAACCTGTGCCCCAAAAATCCTGCCGGTCAAGAAGCAGTAAGTCCGAAATTGCAGGCCAGAAATGACTGCTTAACTGTCTCGGCAAGCGCACCGCTTCAATCCCCGTGCTCTTCCACTTCGCGGTTTTCTTGCAGGGTGGCCTGTAATCCCAACCCTCCGCCCTTCTCGCCCCGTCCGGCGGAATCCCTAAACAAAGACCCACCTTAAGCTTAAAACGGAGGGCATAAGGACCAAACGGACCAAACGGACGTATGGCAGCTGGGCTCGAGGACCAAACGGCTCAGAGCCGCTCAAGCGAAGCGCAGCGACCCGCCGCCGAGGGGCCGTTTTCGTAGGCCCCAAAGAAGCGCCGCAGCGTGGGGCCCACGTCCCGCTGCGCCCAGGCGCTGCCTGGGGCCGCGCCGGGCACCACGGACCGCAGGCTGCGGACCTAAGACCCACAAGGCACCAAGGCGCCCCAAGGCGCCCCAAGGCGCCCCAAGGCGCCCCAAGGCGCCCCAAGAGGTTCCAGGTCCACTTCAGCAAACGACCTGTTCATATTTTCTCTTTTTTACTTGGGATCCTTTGGGCCGCGACTGAAGCAAGCCTCCCTCACTGCGTCGCCTACATGATCTCGAGTATGCACATGCCCCGTTCAAATCATGTCCACCCGCTTTCTTGTACTGATCCTCGGCCGACCCACCCTTCAGCAGATCCTGATCCACAAAAGCGGACGCTTCCATCTGGCTGGAGACTCCCCTCTCATGACCGGACTGGCTCGGGAAAAAAGATGCAGTGGTCCATTGTCCCATCCGCTCTGCCAACGAAACAACCTCGCAGAAAGTGCGCCCAGCTGGGCGCTCTGACAAAGCCAGCGCCCATGACCTGCGACCAGGTCAGAACATCCGGAGATTGCCGCTTGCGATGCTCACCCCAATCATCCCGTGCGGGTCCCACTTTTGGAACTTTGGACCCCCACCCCCCACCAACCCCCAGAACTCCCATGCACCGTGCTGGCACCTTCGAGCTTCAGCGCATGGCGGGCACGGGTGAAACGGCGAGCAGGGTCTGGGGGTTGGCTTTGGGCACGTGGATCGCAATGCTCGATATCCGCTAGCTCGACATAGCGAAGCAAAGCCCAAAGAAGGCAAAGCACTTACAACTTCAAGTTGGTGCGACCATTGATCTTCAGGCTTCTAACTTGCACATGCATGTTCCGCACCCCATCTGGAGCCAAGCGCAATCCCGGAGCCTTTGGACCGACTGTCCCAAACAAACGGGACAGGCAGAAACAGCACACGAGCCGCACCGAAAGGCACCGAGGCTCGGAGCGCGGATCAGAGGAAAAGCGCCGCTGTCCCTTGGAAAGGTGCTGGGCCCAACCGAATGCTGTTGTAGTTGTCATCGCGATGGACGCTGGCAGATAGGTGAGAATACGTTGGCCGTCGAGCTTCCATGCATGGAGGTGTGACTAAGACGCGTCTGACTATTTTGCATCTCAGCCCCAAGGCTTGAGCCACAAATGGCCAGTCAGGAACGTGACATTGCAAACTTCCCAGCACACTCCATCTCAATTCTTCAACGCCCCTTTCCCTCTATTTTGAAAGTCGCTGGCAGCCTGCAGCTTTGGATACGGCCCCTAGTCCATCTTCTGAGTGCTGGTGGCTTTGCCACTTGGCCAGCACGAAACAACCTCGCGCCGGGCACAACGACTTGTGACCCGGCCCTCCCTCTGTGCCGCCTCAAACTGGTGAAACAACCTTCGAGAAGGCTGGAAAATGACCCCGTGGTCACTCAAGCGCACCCTAAGCCTACTCCACATTGAATGAAAGAATCTTGGAAGGCCCTTTGGAAAAGTGTGGGCTGTCCTTTTCACTGCCAAAGCGCTGACGTCCATCCTGTCCCTGCGGGCTCTCCTGACTATCTGAATCTAAGCCATCTTGGAGCTCTGGCGGCAGGTTCTTGGCTCGCTGCGTCTCTCCAGCTTTCCGAATCTTGTCGTGGAATTCGGCCAGGCTCACACCTTGAGTACTGTTCCTGCGAACGCTCGACAGGACCTTTTCGTTCAGCTCCTCAGCTCTCTTCCGGCCGGTCTCGCGCAAAACAATGGTGTCCTGCTGCTTCATGGTTACGGACTTCCTTCGATCTGCCACGGGCTTGGCGACCGGCTTTGTGACCGTCTGGGCCGGCAGTGAGGACATGTAGGCAGGATGCTTCAAAGGGGTGCGGGCTGCTGAGGGCCGCCAGGGAATCTGGCATTCCTCTTCCTTGTCATCTTTCACTTCGACCGTCCTCTGTCTTCTCAAGAAGACCAGGGTGGGTTGCTGCAACCTCGAGCCTGGCTGGGCAGCCGTGTCCCCGTGCCACTTGGGAAGCATGTCCGCGTTGGTCAGCGCAGGGAACACGCGGTCGGAGGCATAGCGCTGAGCACGCTCTGCCCTAAAGGCGATGCGCTGCTCCAGTTCCGTCGGCTCCTGGCCGAGGCTCTCTTCATGGCCAGGCGCTGCCTCTGGCGCCGGCTTGCGGCCTCTTTTGGTACCCTCAGGGGCCGGGAGAACAGTCACAAAGTAAGTCCTCACAACTCTCCGCGGCGAAGTGCGCCGAAAAGGCGGCGTAGGAATCGTGGGTGGGAGGGCGCGCTTTGGCTTGGCCACTTGCGGCTCGGAATGCAAGCGAACCTCAAAGCGCGCACTGTCATCCGCCGCATCACCGGCACCAACTGAATAGGCTGGCGAGAATTCGACCATGTGGGGTGCAAGGGGCTCGGCTACGCAAGCCCTCACAATCAATTGGCTGGTGATATGTTCTGCCTGCATGACCAAAACATTATAGGCTGGCGTTCCGCTACATTCCCTCACCCCAAGCATCAACAACACTTGTCCAAGTCTTTCACGCGCATTCGAGCAGAATGGCATACGCCGGCCGTCAGCACGATGGAAACAGCCCATGCAGCATCTCCACAAGGCCTCCGAGTCCAAAGGGCCCGGATCGATGCTTTTCCGTGCTAGCAGACAAGCATTGGTGGTTCACACCTCGGCACGCAGCCCAGAAACGGAAAACATGCACCTCAAAGCAAAGGACCCGTCCAAGGGGGGGAGGGTTTCCACTGCTTGACATGTGCGTGCAAAGACGCCACAACTGAGAAAGAACTGTTCGGACGGTCATGGTTCGGGCAACTTGCTTGACTCCGTGCGGTTTCAGTTGTTTTCGGCAAAACTCATCTTCATGGGCGAAATTGATCGCAACCAGCCCCGTTGTCAGGTCGCGATTTGCTTCCAAACTACAGACCAGCCTTGGCAGGCGCACAACAAGCAAGCCCCCGACTCCATCACTGGTGGCCCACCAGGGATGCACCTGACAAGGTAGCTGATCCAAAGAACTGTTGAAAGTTGAAACCGAAGGGACCCGGGGCTAGATCTTGTTAGTTGGACAAGCTTGCGCGGCCTCTTGAAATGAGGGATCCTACATACCGGGGCTGGCACTGCCCCTCATCGATTTCCGGTTGTAGTTTGTGAGCACGCTTCCGCTGTTTGGTGGCCTCGCGTTTCCCGTTTAGGGGAAACACGCAGCCGAAATCACGACCCCACCGGCCAGTGCCACGGCCCTGGTTGTTGCCCACGAAGTGGTAAAAACACTCGTTCAGGGAAACCCGCCAGCTGGTGAATGCAACATACCCAGATGATAAGAAACTCGCTGGAGGTACCCCATTTGGCTAGGTAGTGAATGCAAATGTGGTGCTGACCCATGGCATGGAAAAGGCAAACAATAAATGTTCTAGTGTGGCACCTGCCCGAGAAGCGGGTACAGTCAGTCCGCGCGTAGAAACCGGTCTTCAACACCAAAATAAAAAGCAAATGAATTGACGCGTGAGCATTGCGTGCCGAATGCCCTTCATAGCTTTCAGGCTGCCCCCACAGCCCGAACAAACATCTCACCGCGTCCTGAAACACCGGGCACATACCGTGCATACTAAAGACAAAAAGCCCTGACCAATTTCTTTCATTTGCCCAACCCTACATGCCAACAAAAAGAAGAAGCTACATGATAAAGAGCGCCTTTGCACAGCTGCTCGGCTATCCACGTGCTCGAAGACACGCTGACCTGAGACAGCAATGTGACACATGAATCATGAAGAGTGTTGCCCGATCTTTAATCTCTTTCATGAACGCATGCTTTCAGAAAGTTGGCCCAATGCCGCTCCACACCGCAATTTCTGGGAGCTGGGTCACGTGCAGTTGCCGGTGTTGCGCCGCGCCATACCAAACGTCTCGAGCATGAAATCCTGACAGCCGCGGGCCTCTTTGGCCCAAGGGGCAAGGGCTGAGATGCTGAGGCTGCGGCCCAGTCTTTGGAGCGTCCGGCAAAGTGGTGCAGCACGGCAGGCCTGGGCCATGCGCGCCGCGAGCCGCGAGCCAACGCCCAAGTCTCACAGACTGAAACCTGAGCCCTGTGCTCTGAGAGGCCGCGGGCACCCACGACCTCAGACCGAAACTCCTGGTCCCTTGCCCTGGGCGCTTTTGGAAAAAGACGGGGACGCCTGAAACTGTGTTTTCCGTGCGTTTCCCCTTGCAGTGCAAAAAGGGGTACACTCAAAAACACAGGCTTCTGTGGAGCTTTTCGAACACAGATGCCACACGCGTCCAAACTCCTTGCAACAAGGGCGCATGGTTGACGTCCACCAGCCGTGGGTCTGCAAAGCGGAGGAAGGAGGAGCGTCTGGCACCAAACTGGCCCTGAGGCTCGGGAGCCCGCGCACAGCCGCTCAGAAATCTGCAGTCGTAAAGGACCCTCCTGTTCACGAACATGGAGCCCACCAAATGGTCACTTTTGAAGAGAACCAGTCTTGGCCCCAGGTTCCATGTGGACAGGAGGGAAACCATCTAGTTCTGACTGCGACTCCCGGCTGCCAAGCGCTCGCTCGTCCGCCACCAGCACAACGCATAGAGCGCAATCTGCCGATTGCTTCAAATGGGCATCTCTGAAACAAACATGGGCGTTGCCACAAATAAGCGTTTGCGCAAGTTCGGCTAGAGTGCAGCGCCTGCCTCATGGTTGCCCTTTGCATTCGGCCAAATGTACTGCGCACACTCAGAGTCGTAGCCTGGCATCCGAATCGCTGGGGCACCATTTCCAGCATCCAGCTCGCAGCCGCAGCAGCAGCAACAGCAGCGCCTGCTTCGCCTCTGGCCGCTGCCTGCCGCGGGCATGGGAAGCACTGCATCTGGACCTTTGGCCCCTCCAATCCAGAGAACGTCCCCTCATTGCGCGGGAAACTCTTACAATGATGTTACAAGGCTAGGAAGACTCGGCAACGAAAAGCAACGCGGGTAATAGGGCTACGCTTCCCCGTAGCCCGCGGCCTCCAGGCCTAATACCTCCAGGACCGTCTCATCGAAGGCCCCTTGATCCTTTTCGATGTTCTGCATCCACGACGCCTGCGCCCCAGGAAGGCGCACCGCAGAGCCGGGCAACAGGCTGCAGCTGTAAGCAAAATGCCAATCAGGGCACCCCCGGGCAAAGGGCTGGCTGGAACGCGGCGTCTCCAAATGGGCGCCCGTCTTCCATGCCCCGCCTTCTCCAACAGCAGGTCCAGAAAGAAGTGGCCCCTTGGGGAAGAGCGGATAAAGACCACCTTGGAGTTTGCGACTCTGCAGTCCCCGCACCTGGCCTGCTAAGCTGAGCTTGCTTGCGTTTTGAATTTGTGGCAGTCAAGAAAATATGCCAAGGTGCATGCATGCAGAACACTACAATACAACACATTATCTGTAAATTACACTACATTACATTACATTACGTTACATTACATTACATTACATTACATTACAGCACACTACATTACATTACAGCACACTACATTGCAGTGTGTTGCGTTGCATTGCATTGCATTGCATTGCATTGCATTACATCGCATTGCATTGCATTGCACGGCATTGCACACGAGAGCGGCGCTTGCCGCTGACAGCTCCCCGAAATGGGCCAGCGCGGCCGCCCGCTCCGCCCTGCGCTGAGCCTCCTCCTGGTCCGACGCGGCGTTCCGCCTGCCGCGTCCCTCTGCCAGTTCGTACGCTGCCGCCGCTGCCGCGTCCAAAAGGACGCGACAGTGCCCTGCTGCAAGGAGCACGGCATTACATTACAACAACTTTACATCGCACTACATTACATTGCATTACATCACATTGCATTACATTACACTATACTACACTACACTACATTACATTACATTATGTTACATTACAGCACAGTACGCTACAGTACACTACACTACACTACAGCATTAGCATGCCACGTTACATTCCTAATGCATACGAGCGCACCACACAGACACGCACATCCAATAAGAACTAAGATGCTCGCGCCGTTGTTCAGCGTTTGCGGCTTGCCAAAGTCGCGCGTTGCGACATCAGGCGCGCCAAAAATACCGCCTGGCCGTGCAACCCAACTTGCGCGCAACAAAATAGGTGAAGAAAAATGGCTGATGCCAGCCTGCCCAAGCTCCCAGGACTGCAGGAATGGAGACGTTCCAACCTTGCTTTTCTTCTTTCTTCCGTTCCGACTCGGAGTTCGGAGTTCGGAATTTTTGGCCGTCACGTTCGCAGTTTGGGGCACAGGCACTCGGGCACCACGAACTGGTCCGGGTCAACGACCAACAAGGCCTGCAAAGGTTTGTCTTCAAATTGGGGGGCCCAAGATGGTGGGTCTCTTTGAAAACTCGCCACAAGGTCCCCCAGAACAGAACACACACCCAAATCTTTTCCGGATGCAACAGGGTGGGACCGAAGCAAACAGCTCTCGGGGGTTGCTCAACGCACCTCATAGTAGTTCAAGAACTTCTTGGCCTTGGCCGACTGCTGTGACTACCGGCCGCGACGAGTCTGAAATCCTGGGCGTGGAGCTGAGAACCACCGCAGCCAGTTCGGGGCTCGGTGATGGGGCGGGCTCACCTGAGGCAAAGCCCCCCTTCGATGTGCTTTGTGGTCAAGCCGACATCGAAACATTCAACTCAATGATCGAAGCCACATGTGCGGCCTCCGGCCTCGGTGTCATCTGTCTCCAGAATGAAGCTGATCCCATGACCTTGCACGAACCAAGCAGGCCCATCAACTCGCAGACCGAATTGGAGAGCTGAGCGCTCCGCGGACTGCGTAGCAGCGCCAAAGATTCAAGAAGGGCTGGTATGTATGAATCCTCAGCAGGTGGCTCCTTGAAAAATCGTCTCAGCTTCCCGCCTAATGCGAACCATTGCGTTCCCTTTCATGCATAGATAAAGGTTTGTAGCATGCCGGCGCATCCTAGTCGCTACGCAGACCTGAACAAGATGAACAGTATCTGTTAGATCAGACTTGATGCGGTGCATCTTTGATGACCTCTAGCCCATTGTCCCTGGGCAAACCGCCAAGCGCAAGACTGATTTGGCGTCGCCTTGGCAATGGCTTTGAGAATGCACTTCCCCAGCTGCACGCACAAGAGCCCTGCAGCAACCAGTACTGCCACAGATCGAGAGGCTTGGCCTGACTATGTTCAAAACTTTGGCTTCGAGCTCCAAGCAACACGCCCTCAAACCAAGATGAGACCCGACATGTTTTGACCGTAGGAACGGCAGTCAGGCTGGGGCTGGGCAACAAAAGTATGACGACTGGGGCGCGCCGCTGCAACCCTTCAAGCCTCCTCTCTTTGCGAATGGTTGCGATCTTGGCAGCCTTGGGCAAACCAACTTCGAATGTGTCGCATGCTCCGTGCCCTGGGGCTCATGCCGGAGACGCTCTATCTCTACCCGCCGCACCTGCAGCCATGAGGTTGAGTCAAACGCAAACTGAGCGCCATTCCCTACATCTGTGCGGTTTTGTTATAGGGCTATTCAACAAACATATCTGCACCTATCTAATCTAATTTATCCATTTATCTATCCATCCATCCATCCATCCATCCAGCCAGCCATCCAGCCAGAAATCCATCCATCTATCGATCGATCTATCCATCTATCTATCCATCCATCGATCCATCTATATTCATATCTCGTTCTATCGCCCGAACCTGTTGCGCATCAAAGCCATCGGCAGGCCTTGGCGCACTGCTCTCGCCGCGCGTAAACGAGCTCACCAA
Source organism: Effrenium voratum (assembly GCA_963377175.1). Taxonomy (NCBI): domain Eukaryota; class Dinophyceae; order Suessiales; family Symbiodiniaceae; genus Effrenium; species Effrenium voratum. The sequence continues at coordinate 444,947 of CAUJNA010003248.1, forward strand.
GTCCACCGTCAGCAGGGGAAGCCTGGAGAGCCATGAGGAACCCTCGCACCGAGGCCAAAGCCAGCGGACCCATGCTGGCTCGGACTCGCCAAGGAAGCCGTAGGCGCGCACAAGCCTCGAGCATCGAGAATCTGGTCACTTTGCCCCCTTCTTCCTGGTGGGAGACACGGTGGCATTAATTCGCAGTCAGTCAGCGGCAAGGCAGCACAAAAAGCGGTGCAAGCCCCGCCACAAACGCACCTCTGACTCAGCTGCTGACAAAAGCAGCGTCTGAGTGCAGCGGGCTGTGCTTTCCAGCTCTGCTGTGAGGCCCTGACATAGACTCCCATGGCCAAACGCATACGAGGGCTCCGGCTGCCTTCCACCCCACGGCTTCCTGGCCACCCGTCTGGCCTGCATCGTCAGGATGATGGCGCAGGCCTGGCGGCTCCGGCAGTCCCCTCCCTCGATTCGTCGATGCCCTGACTCGCCTCTGGGCACAGGCATGCCGACTCGCCGAAAGTGAGGCCAAGCAGGTCTTCAGACCTGACGTCTTATCCAAAACTCATACAGACTGCCCCACTGTTGAGCCGCTGTGGGAATCACACGAGATGCCTCTCAAATGAAATCCTCAAGTTCTGAACAGGCGCACATGGCCACACAGCGCGAGGCCAAAGTGTCAGCTGGCAGCACCTCAATTGCATGGCTCATCAAACTTTTTGTCCTGCCGTTGCTAGGATGGTGGATCCTGAATTGCCCAGCTCATGGTGCATCTTGTCGAAAATCGCAGCCAGGAAAGGAAAGTCGCAAAGTTTGGCAACGCAGCGCGTTGCTCAGCAGCGGCGGTCTGCGAACGAGGTGCTGGAACGTCTGCCCACGCAGATTGGATGGCATGGCTTGCTGCCTGGCGACGGGGGCTACTTGCGCATGAGAAACCTTTGCTCCTTCTCCGCCGGCCTGAGCGCAGGCATTGATGATCTCGTCGCCACTGGGCGCGCCCTTTTCGACAGCAGGGAAGATAAGACAAGGACCAAACTTGCATTGGATCGCAGATGTGCCTCTGCCAGTGGGGCTGGGCAAGCTGCCTGGCACCTGGCCACAGCATGCTGACAAGCCGGAGGGCCAAACAGTCTCATGGACACATGCATGCGCAGTGCAGCATGTTGGCCTGGCCAGGGTGGCTAGCATCCATGCCCAGAACATGGCACATGGCGCATTGACATCATTAAATCATGGCATGCAATCGAGCAGGGCTGTGGTAGTGAGGTTTGGAGCTGATCGACTTAGTAGCAACCACTGGCCCCTTCTGTCCTAGCGGGTAAGACGGGGTCAAGATTGACGTGTCGTTTCGCGCAGGGATGGCACCTGTGCATGTGTGCATTTTGCATGTGTAGAGGTGCGCAAAGGGGGGGTGTAAATGTGCGTAAGTGTGCGTGTGTGTGTGTGTGTACCTGACCTGCTGAGTTGACCAGCTAGAAACGTCTGGACTTTTTGCGCCATTCTCTACGTTAACAGCGGCCGTCTGTGCAATCAAGCTTAAGCTTCACATCTTTCGCATGGCTGGCTTTTTGGTAGGCATCGGCTTCGGCCGATCCCGACCGTAGAAAATGGGCCTCGGGCCAAGGAGTAATCCAAGTTGGAGGTCGTTAGGTTACCCTCGGTGTAGCCAAACTGTTTGACAGCCGGCACCGAGGAATGCTGCAAAACGATGCAGAGCACTCTCACGGATTAATTGCCAGCGGCTCCGCAGGTTCATCCTGAGCCCTGAGCAGGATCACAAAAAAAGCATGGGACCGACTGGGCAACCCTCAGGGCATCTCAACCAGCTCCTTTCAATGGAGCCGTGAAGCCTGCAAAGTGGATGGCGGAAATGCAACAGCATCTGGCCAACTTATAGCTACCATGAGCTCCAGGTGTACTGTGCTGGCACAGATCGTTGCAGCTTGTGCCTTGCTAGCTTCTCAAGGTTAAAACAACTGCTCATAGGATGGAGGATGGTCGCCAAGTGTCCGAGAGGCGGTCAGAGCTTTGGAAAGCTAGCAGGGCGGAACAAGAAATCCGTCTCAGGCCACGTGATGCAGCAGTTCAAACTAGATTTGCCAGGGCCGGGTCGGCGAGGACTAACGAGACAATAGCCATTGCAAACGCCAGTAAAAGTCCGCAACTCGTCAATGCCATAATATGTCTATCATCAGAACGGTGATGAGTGACACTCGTGAAGAAAATCAATTCAGAAGCGTTCAGGCGTCTCTGCAATGAATTCAAACTCAGGGGACGGGCTTTGTCAGCTCAAGTTCTCTGAGCACACCAAGGGTAAATCGCAGCTTTGCACACCTTTCACCCCTCCAATGCCGCGAAGCCCAGCCTAATTTCAACGAAACAGTACCCCAGGCGCATGACCTTCGCCATTCAGCATGGAGATATGTGACGTCATCTGCCTGGCCCCGCTGGCGCGTTGCGTTGGCCCAATGCGATGTGCCCAAACGGGCAATGATGAGAGACAAACGACGCCGTGCCGGGAGGCCAAAACAAGTACTTCGAGACAGTGTTCGTACATGCAACCGAACAGCCAGCTTTGAGACCTCTGTGTGCGATAGGCTCCGGGCCCGCAGTTTCTTGCTCGAAGATCCGCTTCACCTCAGCCGGGCCCCTCAACGGCAGGCCAAGGCAAGACAAAATCGGAAACGAGCAAGCAGCTGAGACGCAGCTTTGAAGACTCTGCGTGCAGCGTTGCACTCTGTTCTTGCGCCACTGTCGCCCCAAACCAAAAAGTCGTAGATATTGCGACCGTAAGGAAATCGAGTTCACGGCCTTTCTCTAAGCTGCCAGGTCTGTCAGTCAGTTGCTCGTCCCACTGCGTGCCGAGAACGCATGTGGGCCTCAGCCTGCCAAGCTCCTGGAAAGCTTCTCTCATTGCCCTGTTCTGTGCACTGACCGCGTGGGACGGCCCTCTGTACAAGGGAAAGGCAATGGGCCCAGCGACTCCAGCCAACAGCAATACAGTCATGACGCTTCTCAGGGACGCTCAGAACCTCATCGAGGCGAGGCGGGAAGATTGAGGAAAATGAGCTGGAGTTCATTGCTCCCGCTCGAAGTATCATGCTGTCCGAAAATAGGACTTCTTCGGTCCGCACGCGTCTGCGAACATGTGCCGCACAGCTCCCTTTTCTAAAGTCCCTGCAGGGCACTTGATGTGGCGGAAACCAGCTCAACACAGCACTTGTTTGGCAAGAGGTATTTCAAGCCTGCCCTGTACAATCTGGGAGGGGCACAGTCTACTTCGCTGGAAGACCCCGAAAACAATACCTATGAAAAGAAGCATGCCTTCCGTTCAGGATGCATCCAGAAAAACATTCTCGCTGGAGCGCTCCTTGGCTGGCTTCAAACGCTACCCTGGTCTGAGATGTTGAACCGTTGTGGGTCAAAGGGCTGCCTCGACACAAATTCTGCAACAAAATAGCCCTACCCACAGCATGCAAGGATCCGGGTGATCAGGCCGCAACGCAGAGGAGCCTGTCACAAAGCAGGCCACCACCTCTCGGCATCCAACGCCGTCCTTCTGTTGACAGCCTGCAGTGCTGGCAGCTTCCACAAGAAACCAACCCAGTTCAGTTGGGCCAAGGCACCGTCCATGACTCACCTCAGAAGCCAGAGGAAGCTGCTTCCGCGCCAAAAAAGAGTATGATCATCGCTCGACACGCACCCTGCTCTTGGGCAGGCCCAAGAAGAAACTGATCTCACCTCAAGTGAGGGAAGTGGTAGATGCCTGGCACTAGGCGCGCTCACGGCAGCAAACGGAGTTGCCATCTGAGCGCTGCAGCTCCTGTCATGGGCATCTGCATCTTACCCGGCGCACGGCACTCACGAAGTCGCATCCTGGCCAAGGGCGTCCCGCAGTGGCCAGGGCAGCACCGCCAAATCTGAGCCACCTGCGCGCTGCGACGTGGAGGCCACGTGACATGCCGCGTGAATCACGGCTGCATGGTCTGGCCTGCTGCTAGGTGGCCCCTCAGCGGCAAACTCTAAGCCGTCCTCTTAAAGAAAGCGTTGCCCCGATGACCGTTGACCGAGTCAGGCCAAGCAGCAGCAAAACCTCCAAGCGGAAGGAAGCGCGCCCGGCCAGCACCTGGGCGCAGCACACCGAAATGAAAAGGGCGAAATGGATAATGCAACAAATCCCGCCTCTGTGCTGGGTGGCGGAAGCTGCCGCGGGCTCAATGCACAGAGCCTGGCTTCAGATGCTTCAGAATGTAGTCAAGCTGGATGCATCAGCTGCAGCCAAGCAACATCGGCGTGTGGGGATCATTGCTGGGAAACAACCTGCTTGAGCCTTTTGCAAGCGGCGAGCGTGCAGGGTCTCAGAGAATGCGGCATGCCTCCATACAGCAAACCGCGCAGCTTGTTCAATTCTCTGAGATTAAATTCTGAGGGTTCGACGACGGTTCCACCCGGCGACGTGATTTCCACAACCATTCGCTTTTCGTCCATATACCTGAGGCCGCAAATATCGCAACAACAAAATGCAGGTTGTAGAGGCCGGGTGTTGGTTGAGCAATACCGGAAAGTCTGCTGGAAAAAATCCACTCAGCAGAAAACAGCCAGATCCGTTGAGCAAAGACGACATTATTGCAAGAAATTCACGCACGTGCCTTCTAGTCTCTGCCACGAGCTGCATGGAGGAATTGTAGCTCCTGCAAACTTCACGCTCAAGCTCAGATTTGGAGCGCTGGTCACTGGAGGCTTGCGCACGCCAGCAAAGTTCCAAACCAAAGCAAAAGGACAGCGTGCACAAAGCCGAAAGGCAACTGACAAGTAGTGGGGGGGGGTTAAAAAAGCCCCCCACAAGCCAAAGCCATAGAAGTTACAACAAAGCTGGCTAGGAGCTGTCCTCACCAAAAGCGCCTCTCCCAGCTCATCCTTGCAACCAGCCGCGGTGGGGCGGGAAGCAAGGAGAAAAGGAAGCAGCAAGTCAGGAATTCTCACCATTCTCTTCGCTGGCGAAGCACAAGACAATATCTGGACAGCATACGAAAATGCTGGGCTACCGGCCCAGCTTGGCTCAAGAAAGGTGGGCCTCTCCAAGCAAGCCGCATCTCAAGCCAACAAGCATGAATGCAGGTCTTGCGTTGGGGCGTGTAGCAGCAGGAGCAAGTGATTTGGCGCCTCTTCAACCCAATTGTTCTGGGCATGAGGTTTCGTCAAGCAATGCAAACCCTTGTCATCCCAAAACTGTTCCTTCAAGGCAGCGAAGGCATAACCCGGAGACCAGGGCACAAACGAATACGTCTTTTCCGTGGCCTGTCACTATTGTCCTTGCAGCTCTGAACCTCACAAACTACTTCCAGCCAAACATCCATAAAGGCTTGCCACAACTCAGGCTGTGAATTTCAAACTACACCTTTTAGACCTCATTCTTACTACGTCCACCTGAAAGTCGTAGCCGACTCAAGACCAAGGCATGCACGCCATCACCCACATGGAAGGTGCTCTTCACCGATGCCTGCCGAAGAAAAACGAAACGCGGAAGTGTTCCCAAGGACTGCACTGCAAGCCTTCAACTCGTTGGAGATCTCAAACCAACTCCCTATCCTCAGGTCAGATCTGTTGAAATTGTGCGGCTTGATCCAATGCATCATCTTATTCAACTGTTCATTTTCTTGCGCACACTCACACACTGAGAGCCCAGCTGCTTGATCTTCTGCCGCTGCTGGAATGCACCTGCAGGGTGGGCATGTGCCCTCTTCCACATTCTTGCACACAGGCCGAATTTGCAGTGAATTCCAGGCTGCTGCAAACTGAGGTAGCTGCCGTACTTGCTCTTCCGGGCATCTTGTCTCAGGTCCGTTCCCAGTCCCATCTCCTCCAGAAACCTTGCCACATCTCGCCACTGGCTTGAGCACAGGGCAGATTACTCCGGGCCTGTCGGTGTTGCCAACCACTTCCACACAAAGCCTTGCAGCGGACGGCATAGCAGCCGAGCACCATGCGGCAGTCCCCCATCAGGCCATGACCACACCCCCGTGAAGTTGGGGTGTGCCACATCCAGCTCCGGAAAGTTCACCAAGTAGTCTGTCAACGAAACTTTGGTTAATCCGTATTACCTTGGCATCTGCGGGCCTGTATATCCATCAGGAGTGACCGGAAGAAACTTCGGCGAAGCCTGAAGTTCATGAGCAACACAGAGAGGGAAACGCCTGCTAAGCTAGCCGCCAGATCTGCGTCCTTGGGATCCTGGGTGCGAATCTTGTTTCATGTCCACCGAAAGCTTTCCATACTCAGCGAAGCGCGGGTTCGCAGCTTGGCGTGCAGCACCTGGTTGGAAAGTGGCACGCGCTGCTGATCAACACGGGCCCCAGTCAAAGCAAGCAGGGGACCTGCATGAGAGTTGTAAATGAGATGGGAGAATGCTTCTTTCCCAAGAAACCCGCAAAACAGTTCCCTTGCTGGCTTGTTCAAATCCACCGGAAAATATATGACGGCTGTGCACAATTTTCGATGTCAAACACAGCATGCTCGGGCACAGGCCACCAAGCACCATAACGCGACTGCTTCTCCTCACCCAGCCTGCGCAAAGCCCAACAAGCGGAAGATCATGTGAGAACTGCACACATCAAAGCCTTGCACCAGCGCTGTTTGCAGGGCTGGTCTTCGCCTCTGGCGCGCAAGGCCCGCAGACTGAAAGAAAACCTCGAAACCAAAAAGCGCGAGCCCACAAACCCTGCCGGGAATGCAGAACCCCTTCCAGGCACGATATCTGAAGGTTCAACTGACCTTAGCTGGCAACTGTTTGTCATCATGTTTCCGAAACGCTGCCCGTGCAGCAGAGTGGCAATGAAGCTGTGGTTGACGTGCTTGCCCCACTTCTGGCCTCGCGTGCAGACGCATAGCCACGCAAAGCATGCTTTCGGTCGCAACCCACCTCCTTCATCGCAGACAGGCCAAATGCGAAGCATATGAATCTTCGAATGTTGATCCTTTGCTAGCCAAGTGCGTTGTCCCTGTGATGGAACATAGTTAAATTGGTCTCAAAACTTGGCGTGATTTCTTGCCGCCTTGCTGTGCCTGTTCGAATGGCCAGCCACAATTGAGCCTATCAGCTTCGGACGAACAACAAACACAAGTTGTCAACAGTGAGCAGTTCTTGTTGGCCTGTCAACAGCGGACATGCACATTCGAAAAAAACTTAAACATCCTTCAACAAACGTTGAACACCTGACGCAAAACAACAAGTTGCCTTAGCACACCAACACAATATGATCATGGACAAGAAAATGGTCCGCAATATGTCGAGCAACGCCGGCTAACGAAGACACAATTTCGAAGCTATCTTTGTATATTTCCCTTTCCCATTGGAGGGCTGACCGACGGGCAGCGCTGTGGTGGGAGGCGGCGCGCGCGGAGCTGTCTGCCGCGGCGCCTGCTCCCCCATCCGCCCTTCTCGCTTTCCTGGAAGCCTCGCCGGCTGATGGGGCTGCAGTCTTGGCGGCGCAGCTGCAGCAAGCCGCGACGCTGCTGCCGTCTGGCGCGCGAGTCCACCTGGCTTGGGCCACCCGCGTTCTGTCGCGGGCGGACGGCTACATCGTAGCCCCGGCGCAGGAGGCCTGCTTACAGGTGTTTGGCGGGTTGCGGTTTGCTTCGGCGCTTGATCGCCACCCCAACTCGTTCCGGCTCCCGCCAGCGCCTGCCGCGGCCGCGCCTGGCGCGCCTGCCGAGCGGCGCGGCCTTGCCGCGAGCGACACGCCTGCGGCTGGCCGCAATGGGGGCATTTGTGTGCCGACGCCAGTCGACCTGCCCGAACACGCGCCGCCGGCGCAGGACCGACCGGGCGCTGCCGGGCGAGACGGCGTTGCCCCGGCCGTCGCCGCCCCCGCCGCACGCATGGCACTGCCCCGGGGCCTTGTCCTGCCGCGGCGGGTCCCCATGAAAACGACACCGGCAGCACCTTGAGCTCTGTTGCGCGGGCCCTCGATCACGCCGCTGCTCAGCGGGCGGAGGTTGACGCCGAGCCGGGCGCAAGCGAGCGCGAGGCTTCCAGTGCGGCGGCTCGCCAGGCGGCGCACCCCTTGCCGCGAGTGCCGCGTGCTTCCTGGGCGTGGCTGGACACCGTTGAGCTCGCCGCTGAGTTTGCGAGCCCTGTTCCTACTCTGCAAGGGGTTCCTGGCTTCATGCTGCCAGGAGTGCGCCGAGCATGGGCGTTCGCTTTGCGCGCGCTGTGCACCGATGACCCCCGGACGGGGGCCACGCAGGTGCGCGCTTGGAAGCTTTTCCTGCTGCTGCCCAGGCTGCTGTTCACACGCGGCGCCTCTCGGGGCGCGGAAGGCAAGGCGGAACTCCTGCAGCGCATCTCGGCCTTCCACGCCGGCCGCTGGGAGGCGCTGCTGGACCGAGCGCGCGCCCTTCAACCTGGCGTGCGCACCTCGGAGCTGCCCACGTCGGCGCAGCTGCGTGCGCGTGCGTGCGCCCAGGTCCGGCAGGGCCACTTGTCCCGCGCGCGCGGCGGACACTCACTTCAGCATCGCTGGCCCCGGGCGATGAAGCAACCCTGGCCGGAATTCCAGAGGCAAATGATGGTTGACTGGAAAGAAGAATTACATTGTGTCATCACTTTATTGTCTGGCATCCCATCTTTCCAGGTCCTTGAGTCTATTCTCTTCATTCTGTAGACACGCCATCTCTTCACCATATGCTGACTCCAGGATATTTTATGGTTTACTGTAAAGACTGTCCAGAAGCTGTAAATGATTGGGAATTAATGTGACATAAAGATAAGATCCCAAAGGTATTAATATCCGATTCCCTTCCTAACATCCGGATCTGGGATAATTAATTCTTCTTTGTCCACCACCTAATCTTCACTGTAGGACCTATCCCAATATCTACCAACCAAGGAATTCCTAAGAAGAATGGAGTTGGAGGAAGGAATCGCCTTGTCCGACCCGGACCGCCGCCCGCCACAGCCTCGAAGGCCGCTTCCGCCGCCGCCCTCTCTGCCGGCGGCCGCTATCCGGCTCGATGCTGCCGCCGTAGCGGACCCCCTCCGCACGGCCAAAAAGGGCACGGCGGCGGGCCTGTCCGGCGCCACGGTTGACCACTACAAAATCCTGCTGGCCGATGAGGCCACGCTTGCGCTGTTTGCCGAGGCGACAACGAAGCTAGCCAACGCGGATGTCCCAGAGCCCATACTCGCAGCGCTCGCCCTAGCTCGCCTCATGGTGTTGCAGAAGCCTAGCGGCGGAGTGAGGGGCATTGCAACTGGCGACACCTTTCGTCGCCTGGTCGCCCGCACGCTCGCCCGGCGCTATGCGCGCCGCTTCGATGAGGCCACCAGGCCGTACCAGTTCGCGCTGCAAGCGCGAGCTGGGACGGATTGCCTGGCCGCTTTGCTTCGCGCTGCCACCGAGCTCGACCCCGCAGCCACCGTCGTGTCTCTTGACGGGCGTTGCGCTTCTGACTCGGTGTCCCGGGCTGCTTTCCTCGACAAACTTGCGGAAGTGACGCCTTCGCTTGTACCCTTTGTCCGCGCCTTCTATGCGCGGCAATCGGTGTACTTGTGGTGGCCTGCCACAGCATCCTACAGGGCGATGGCTGTGAGCAGGGCGACGCGTTGGCTCCCGCCCTGTTTGCCCTTGCGCAGCACGCGGCGCTGGTGGCGGCTTCCCAGCAGCTCCGGCCGGGAGAGTTTCTTGCTGCTTTCTTGGACGACTTGTATATCGTCACCGTGCCCAATCGCGCGCGCGCCGCGCTCGAAGCGGAACTTGCCGGGGTTGCCGCCAACCTAGGCAAAACGCGCGTCTACAATCGCGCCGGGGGCGCCGCTCCGCCGGGCATTTCGGAGCTCGGCCCTGAGGCGTGGCGTGGCGACAAACCGTTGCCCGAGCGTGGGTTTGTTGCCCTCGGCACGCCCATCGGCGCCCCGGAGTACGTTGCCGCGTGCGCGAGGGAGCGCCTGGAGCAGGAGCAGGGCTTGCTGGCGGAGCTGCCGCAGCTGCCTGACTTGCAGTGCGCCTGGCTGCTGCTCCTCTTTTGCGCCGCGCCTCGGGCGCAACACTTGCTCCGCACCGTGCCACCTTCCAAATCGGCGGCATACGCGGAAGCACATGACCATGCGGTTTGGGGCACACTGCAAGCGCTCCTCGGCGAGCGCGGCGCCGCTTGGCCGGATGCCCGCCGCCTTGCCTTTCTTCCAGGGCGCGAGGGCGGCCTTGGCCTCTTGTGTGCCACACGCGCTGCGCCTGCCGCCTACTGGGCGGCCTGGGCCGATTCCTTGCCGGTCATGCTCCAGCGTCGCCCTGATGCGGCGGAGCGATGTGTGCGGGAGCTCCTTGTAGACGACGAAGCTGCCGCCCCTTGCCTTCGCGAGGCGGCCGTCGCTGGCGACCTGCTCCGGCGCCACTGGCCCGAGCGTCCGTCCGGACATCCTTGCGCGCGCGGCCCCTCCCGCTGTAGCGGATGACAGTGAACCAGGCGATTGGCCGCATGGTTGGCAGCTTCTCGCGTCTCGCGCACTCAACTCCCATTTTCGCGAGACCGAGCTTCTGCCACACATGCGGCCGAGCGACCGCGACTGTCTCCGCTCGCAGTCTGGCCCGCATGCTTGGCTTGCGGCTGTGCCGACTGACCCGGGCACCACGCTGCCCCCGGCGCACATGCACGTCGCCTTGCGCAGGCGCCTGCGCCTCGCGCTGCCCCTCACGCACCGGTATTGCGGAAGCGATGGGTTCCCGGGGTGCGGCGCCGCGCTCGATGTCTTGGGCGACCATGCGGCAGCGTGCCCGCGCAGCGGACTGTTGGCCCGCCGCGCCCCCTTGCTTGAACAAGCGTGGGTCCGCGTCGCGCGTGGGTTAGAATCTTGGTCACTGCTTCAAGCCTAAAGGGACATGCGGGGAAAAAAGCAACCGACCGGAGCAAACTCGATACGCGCTTTTTTACTTGAGCGTTGCTTAGAAGTGCAGGCTCAGAGATGCAGGTGGAGTGACGATGCGCGTCCACTCCATGTTCCTGCATCTCATGCGGAGCCTGTCGGAATACCCCCTGAGGTCAACATTGCGTGTTCGACCATCACACAGGGTGTTTTACCCGTGGGGTGTGAGACGAAAAAAGAGGTATGCTGCACATGTATGCAATGCGTGCATAAGTGTGCATGGGAGGATGCGTCCTCCTGCAGGGGGGCCAGTCCGGGCTGGCAGAATGCCGATGGCATTCGTCAATGTGCGCTTGCGTGCACTGCGTGGGCCTCGCTGCGTATGCTCGAAATGGTCCTGCGGGAGTATCGAGATGCAGTAAGCCGACGAAATGTTGGGAGCTGACCAGCTTCCGTTCATGCGGCTGCATGCGTCCCTCTATCAGGCCTTGTGGAGGCTGCATGCCACCTGGGCCGTGAAAGGGTGGGAGGGTGGGTTCAAAAAAGAACGAAAGAGGGGTCAAACCCTCCAGGCATGTCCCTTACCAAAAGGCTTGAAGCAGAAATGGCACGCGGCCGAAGATTCAACCAAGATTAAAACACAGGGGAAAAGACAAACCCCTAGCGTTAGAATCTTGGTCACTGCTTCAAGCCTAAAGGGACATGCAGGGAAAAAAGCAACCGACCGGAGCAAACTCGATACGCGCTTTTTTACTTGAGCGTTGCTTAGAAGTGCAGGCTCAGAGATGCAGGTGGAGTGACGATGCGCGTCCACTCCATGTTCCTGCATCTCATGCGGAGCCTGTCGGAATACCCCCACTTTAGAGTTCTAAGCAAACGGTCAAATCACCTTACCCCCTCTTTAGTGCGTTTGCGCAGCAGCCACGTGCTCGGGTCTCCACGGTGCGTCCGCAGGGTGAAGTGTGAGAGCTGATGCGTGAGGCCAGAAATCATGCGGCCTGAAGCGCACTCTGGCTTCTGGTCGAGCCTGGAAAGCGGAGGTATTACCTCGGTCTGCCCAGATGTTGTGCTCCCCTGGGATGTGTGACGCCATCACGGACCATTTGTGCTTATGGGCCCAGGCAGCAACAAGTTGCACAAAGACTTGCAAGGGCCAAGAAGTGGTGAACAGCTTATTAACACCGGCTTCGGAAGCTGTGTTATCTGTTCCTGTGGGCATGCAAATGCCATGCACGCCTTGTCCCTCGCAGGACCACGCGATCCGCATGAGTGCTAGTTGGGCCAAGGTTTCGAAGCATGCGATGTAGCGCTGGGCTTCTTTGGTCAGGCATGGCCATTGTTCCTGGACTTCTTGGAATTGCCATGTCTCTGCGAACCACGCAACGGAGTTGCGGGAGATGAACCAACCTCCTATGCCTACTATACTGCCCTCGGCGCATGCATCCGCGGCGGCTTTGCAAGCCAGCATTGGTTTGCTTCTCAGCGGGCATGCGAGGTCGAGATGGAAGCATTGCAGCAGCCATTCTACGCTGTGTTTGCTCATCTTGGACAGGCGAGTGTGCTCTGCGGAGGCGTCCGCTATGCGCACCCAAGCGGACTTGTGGCTAGGCACAACGCGAGGCAGGTCGGCTGGCGTGCGAATGCATGCCCCTTGGAACTCTAGAACTTTGGAGCCTAGCGGCATAAAAATGCCATGCACTGCTGATCTGAGCACGGCTTTGGCGTCTAATGCTGACAGGAAAGATGGCCATAAACGCGCATGGACAGAGAGCATGCAACCCGGCGGCGAGTGCAGGTCTGTGTACAATGGCGCTAGCCAGGATCTGAGTTCGGGGCTCAGGCTGGTAGCCCAAATGAGAAGTCCTAGAACCTGCTCTAGGAGTTTGCGCTTGACCTTTCCTGCTTTGAGCAGCTCGTGCAACTGTCCTTTCAATTTGATGGTTTTTTCCGGCGTGAGTTCGATGGTCTCGTGCAGGAAATTAATGCGCCACCCACACCACGTGAGGTTGTCCTGAAATTGAACTTTCTTCCAGGAGATCGGGGCCGATATGGCTGCAAAAAACATGACCATGAGGGCCAGCTGCGAGTCTGCGTCATTGCGATGCAGTGCGGCTAAAAGGTCATCTACGAACAACCATGCGCGATGCGGGTGCAGTCCCAAAATGCCGTGCAGTAGTCTCAGGAGGAATGCTCCGGTGCGCTGCCACCAGTATGCAGAGAAGCGTGCTCCGAAGTGGCACACTCTATAATGGTACAGGACATTGGCAACCCGAAACAAAAGCAGGCCATGTTCACTGGGGTGCACCTGGATCTGCTTATGCGCTGCTTTGAAATCAAAGCTTGCCCCCACAAAGGACGAGTGCGTGTCCTCGGGGAGGAAGGCTAAGCGCACGTCTGAAGCCATTGGCAGGCTGATGCGTTCGGGAATTGCGCACTTGGGGTTCACCCCACACACAGTGCTGTCTAAGACTAGTCGCGGGTCTTTGCCTTCAGCATGCACGACGTTGAGCTTCCCGACTGCTATGCCTTTATGCCAATGCTGTCTGGCTTGTTCGATGGACATGCTGGTACGAATGACCCATCCGTTTGCAATTTCTTTTTCTAGCAAGGCGGACACTGTTTCTGGTTCCGCTTCAGCGGCTTTCCAGTTGCCGATGCACTCGGTGAGTTCACTAGGCAGGTCTGCCTGGGGTTTTGGCGGCCACTGCATGCTGCGCGGCAACTCCGACACCGCCCCTGTTGGCACGCCTTCTGCCAGCAGCGGCACTAGTTTGAGGTCGGGGTCATTGGATGCCGTCGCTAGGGCATGCAAAAGTGATAGGCGGTACGGCTGTCCTTCATCGGGCGCAAGCTCGGATGGGCACGGCATGCTCATGGCGCGGAATGCTATTCGTGCTGCCTCCTCGGATTGCTGTTCCGAGAGAGGAGGGGATGCGTTGCCGGAGCCCACATGGGCCAGAATTTTTGGGATGAGTTTTTGTTCGTTTAGCCAATGCAGCCAGGCCCGAGCGACTATGGTGAGCGGGTGGTTTGGTTGAGGGATTGAGTGGTCTGCAGTTGAATGCATGCCAGCTCCGTCGCATACCCGCAGGCGCACGGGGTGCAGTGAAAGCGGGGAGGGTTTGCTTAAGCGGCGGACCTCGGGCTGCGTGCTCACTTTGAATGCGCAATGTTTGATCAAACTTGCTGCAAGACTTGCCGGGTATTCGGCTGTAAGCGTGCTCAGGTACTGGCCTGAGCTCCCCTGAACTCCAGCTATGCTGGCGTGCTTTTGTTGATGCGTGCATCTGCTGGCCACGTGCTGGATGCATGCATTGTTGCTGGCGAAGCACCATGATTTGGAGAGCAGCATACCATGTTGGCACGCATCCACCCATGCGAGGTGCCCGTGAAAGTTTTGTAAGCACTGGAAATTTTCCGGCTCTAACCACGCCATGCTGGACGGTGGCTGCTCGAAGATTGCTACGCCACTTAGTGAGGCTACTGCTTTGAACAGCTCTCGTCCTCTTCTGTGGATTTCGCGGCTGTCGCGAACCCGAGAGAGTTCTGCTGGTGACAAATTGGGCACACCTAGCATGCATGAAGGTGTGCGTAACGCTTTGGGCCCGCCCGGCCTAAGCTTGAGCCGGGAGTATTCCTTGCACGGCGGTGCTAGGGTTAGCAAACTAACGCTGCCCGACCAGCATATGCGTAGAAGCAGTTCGAACCATGCGTCATCCAGAATGTTGTGCTGAGGATTGGCGTCCAGGTCAAAGGCTTCGAAGCGCGCCAGGCCTCGTTGGTCTGCTGCCGCGGAAATTGGTGCACGCACTCCTGCGAAAACGTCCAGCAATAGTCCTCCCCTGGGCGTATGCGAGGCTCTGGCGTCTGCAGGTGTGGGTTGGCATGCGGGATTGGGCACATTGGATGCGGCCGGCGGTACTGCACCGTCCGGGGAAGTTGCCGGGACTTCCGTCGGACTGTTTCATGTGTGGTTTGATGCGTGCTGGGATGCCGGATGCGTCTGCTGGCACCCTTTTATCGCGCACACATGTGCAAACTGGCAGTTGTCTGATTTGCACTGCCCCGTTTGGAATCTGCGGCAAATAGGCTTTCCATTGTGCGAGGTAGCCCAGGCGTTTTTGGACTTTCCTTTCCCCTTGCCTTTGCCTTTCTTGTGCGGCGGCTCGGATTTTTGCGGCCGGCTGGCGGGCTTGGGCTGCCTGGGAGTCAGTTGGGCC
Organism: Effrenium voratum; assembly: GCA_963377175.1. NCBI lineage: Eukaryota > Dinophyceae > Suessiales > Symbiodiniaceae > Effrenium > Effrenium voratum. The sequence continues at coordinate 460,007 of CAUJNA010003248.1, forward strand.
CGTTTAGCGGGAGGTATTGCAGGCATGGCTTTGGAGATTTTAGGTCGCAGCATGAGGAGCGAATGGATCTCCATGCGGCCATGCGTGAGTTCGTGGAAGGCATCGTCCATGGACCATTTGCGATGCAGAAGGTCTACGATTGTGCCCCAAATCTGGCGATCTGCATGCAAGAGTTCTGAGGTCGTGACTGTGCGCAGGGACAGTGCGGGGTCTGGCTGCGTGAGGCACATGCTGGCAATTTGCTGATCCAATGCTTTGGCGTTCAGTAGGTGCACGGCTTGGCACAGGGCCAATGCATTGCGGAACACTTGTTGAGTGCGATGCAGCCAGCTAGCTGTGAGTGCTCTGCCCTCCACACTGGCCTCTGGGGTTTCGTCGAAGAATGCATGCGTCGGTGGCTGTGCTTCGGCGCGTGCTACTTTATGTGAACGTGCTTCCATGGCTTCCTGGTATTGGCGTGCACTGAGTCTCAACTGCCACGGGATCCATTTGAAATGCTTGGATTTGGTCATGTCATAGACCATGCTTAAAAGGCGGATGCTAGGCATGCTGTCTGGACCTAACAGCTCGCCTGGGTAGTTCTTTTGGAACTTGTCTACTAAGTCCTGCACGACTTCTGGGCTCAGCTTAGGGGGCAGATGTTCTGCCCATGCAATTGCGGGTGATGTCTGCGGACCGGGCAAAACCTGTCCTGTATGCGGCCCGGATGCTGTTGGCGTCAGGGCCAAGGATTCCTGCGAGGCGGATGCCTTGGCCATGACAAAGGCTCTCCTAATGCGTGCCGCAGGTATCGAGTGCTCTGGATCCGTGACTCCCATCGCGGTCCACGTCTCAGCAGGCACGCCGTCCAACAGCTTGCTGAGATCGGATGCATCGGCGTAAGCGTAAGCGAAATCTGCAATGTCCTCAAAACCCAGGCCAAGGACATGCTCGACCAGCACGTCTGGCACCCGAGCGCTTGACAGCAAATTGCGCATGGCTTCGGCCGATGTTACTTGTTCCTCTGTGTCCGCCATGCTGGGCCAAGGCGGAGGATTGGTTTGGGATACTGTTAGTCAGCTAGAAAATAGCTGGTGGCAGCATGCAACAAGAAAAAATGTGTCAAGTGTGCAAAAAACCGGCGGAAATGCCTGCACTGAGCTGGGGTGCGGGCCTGCTGGTCGCGACAAAGATCGCGTTGTGGACGTTCCGGCCTGGGGGCGGGTCTGCACACTCGCCCAACACTCATGTCGGTCACCTGCAAGTGAAACCTTTTTGTGCTACGGCATGAGCGAGAACGCGTGCTGGCACGCGTTATGCTTGCATAAGTGCTCTTGGCCTAAGTAGTCAATGCGATGCACTGGTACCTGGATCCCCAGGCCGCATGCTGTACAAAAGGCGGATTGCAGGTGCTCCGGGGAGCTGTATACTGCATGCACTGCTGCCCCGGTAGTGAGTTGAACCAAGCAGAGTGCCGACGATGATCGTGGAGGAGGTGCTTCATCTGGGCACTCTTCTCCTGATTCGTGTGAGCTGGAGCTGGCTGACGATTGAATGTCCTGCACTGCCCATGCCTCGGGGTCCGCTATGCAAGGTTGAATTTGCTGTTCCCTGATGTAGGTAAACATGCGTAGCGGTGCGGGAAGGTCCAGTAAATTTATGCTCTCTGGGATGGGCTGTGCATCAACGCGGAAAAGCGGCTCGAAGACTGGATGCTGACCTCCCCTGGATTGCGGGCGAGTGGGTCGCCAGCCTCGGATGAGTGCGGCTGCTATCTGCGCTTGCACCCAGAGGCTTTCGATTGTGTCGTCGCGGCTGTACAGTTGCACCGAATTGATACGGTGATGCCCTTGCTGACGTCTGGACTCCTCTGGCAAGCGGAGTTGGGCCGAAGCGCTCAAGAGTGCCACTTTTAGGCTGTGCAGCGTGTATGCATGCGCCTCGTCTGAGTTGAGGCATGCTGAAGTGCGAGGCTCCCAAGGGACTTGTACTGCCCAGCGCAGCAACGACAAGGCCTGCGTGTATGGAAGCGGGCCCGAAAATTTTGGGTGAGTTTTTTCGTCAAGGCATGCGAACACGGGCATGATGAAATCTGGCTCGGGCAAACTGAAAGGTTCTGAAACACTTTGAGCGACTGCTACGCCAAGGCTTTCGAGCCATCTTAATGCCCAAGAGGATTGTGCACTGCGTCCTGTGAGGCCGAACAGAGTGCATGCCCAAGGCTGTCCTAGTTTTGTAGTCTTTGTTGCCCCTCGCAGAGCATGCTGAGTAAGACTGATCTCTTTAATTTTGATGCGCTGCATGTCCCCGAACCGCATGCTGGTGTGGGCCGCCAAAAGAAATGCGCCCAGTGCGATGCGCAGGTTATGCGTGCAGTCGGCTGCACACACTTTACGCTCCCAGGATGCCAGAATTGCCAGGGGCAGAGGCAGAGCCTCCTTTCTTTCCTGAGGCTGCTGAGGGGAGGCGAAGGCTTTTGCGAGAGGGTTGGAGAGAAGAATGGCTAACGATTCAATTTGACCTATGCGAGCAAGCCAAGAAAGCGCTTTTAGCATGGGTCGAGGTGCAATGCGTACGCTGCTGCGGTCTTCCAGCTTGGAGTTTTCGCAGGCATGCAAAAGGTCCACCAGGTGCACGAGAAGCAGGTTTTCCAAGCCGAAGCCAAGTGCTTTGATGAATGCCAAAAAGGCGCGTATGCACCTGAAGTACTGGGCAATGGTGGACGGTGTGTATGCACGGAGCGACGCCTCGAAGGCCGCGTATGGATCCTGAGATGCAGCTGCGGCCACAAAGGTGATTGAGCAGGATCCAATTTGTGCTAGCAGGTCCTGCCAGTCTTGAATGCACTTCTCGCGTTGGGTGGCTTGGCTCTGTGCATGCGGGCCGAGTTTGGCCTGTCTGAAACGAGGGGCTATGGCCCGTCCTGGCTGGGCCCTTGACCCGAGGTCTAAGGGACCGGGGTTGAAGGGTGCCGCTGATGGCTCGTGCCGGATTGCTGAATGCGGTTTGGGTGCCTGCCCAATGCTGCGGGGCTGCGGCCTGCAAGGCGGTCGTGGCAACGGGTGGCAATGCTCTGCAAACCATGGGAAAAGAGGTGACGGCTGCGTCACTGGCAGGCCTCCACGGGCGAGGATTGGTGCAGGCTGAGCTTTGGGATGGTTAAGTGGGGGTGGGGGCCGAAGCGGATGCGTCAACATGTGCACGCCTACCGGAGCACCTGTTGCTAGCGTTGGTGCATGTTCAGCGGAACGTGGCTGGGCGGCAAGCGGATGTGGAGCGCTGCTTGCTGTTGCATGCGGACTGGAATGCAGGTCCTGGATGCTATGACGGGGCCTCAGTCTAGGCGCCGGCTTCGGCTTTGCGGTTGGCTGCATAAAGAGATGCTCCGAGTTGTGGGACTCCTGCGTTTCGCTGTCGGCATCCTGATCGAGCGGCCTTTTCACTGACCATGCCGACCCCCAGTGGTCACGAACGCGCCATGGCATGGGCGTGATGGAGGGGAAGCTGTGTCTGTGGCAAAGATTGAACCTGCGCCACAGAGCATTGGCAGAGATGCCGTGGCATGGAATGCAAACGCGTCACGTGAATGCCTGCTGCGTGTAGGCGCGTAACGCGGCCTCGAGGAGGCCTGGATGCGGACCTAGAAGTCGGTCTGTTCGTACCTGGAGAGTCGGATGCATGCAACCCTGGCTTAGGGAGGCTTGCTGGCAACATGACTCCAATTGCATGGCGAATGTTCTTTTTTCTCGGCTTGCTGTTGAGATGCACGGCAAATACCTGTACGTGCCCCGGCAGGGAGTGCGGTCGCTTGCATGCATGCCATGCTGTCGGGCTGATGCAAAATGCGAACGCGTGCCATGCATCAGCGGTTGAGGTCGCGGGCGTCCGCGACACACCCGCTGCAGCGATGCCTGTCACGCGTATCTGTGGAGGTGTCGACCACGTATTGACCGCACACTGCATCGTAAGGGCATGCGGAATTTGCACATGGCAGGCAGCAGCTGATGCGGTTGTTGTCATCGAGGTACAACATGCGTAGTCCGCGGCCCTGCGTCTCCATGCGACGCATGGTGCGGGGCAGACGCACCGAGGGGATGCGTATGCATGCTTCCAGCTGCTGAACAAATGCGGCCCGCTGTTGCCTTTTTGGCATCTCGGGTAGTGGCGTTGGACGGGAACTTGCACCCGGGTTTCCGGGGTGATGCATGCTGTATGCCGCAATGCGTTGGTTGGCGGCATATGCTGGGTCGATGCTGTAGGAATGCGTGGCGGGATGCCAACGGGTAGCTTCGTCGGGCACCTCGCGGAGGTGCCAATAGTTTGCCCAATAGGACCCGTCGTGCGACCACGGGAACCCATGCAGAGGCGGCTGATGGCGAGGGTCGCCTTCCTGTGGGGGCCAATTATGCGGCGTGTCGAGCGGTCGGCATGCCTGGAATTTGGCCCCCGTGGGCGGTGCTTTGTACATGCATGGTGCGGGTCCAGGCTCTGGTTCTGCAGCTGGCTTTGGTTCTGGGTCTATGCGGTTGCGGCGCAAAGCGTCTGGCGTGCCCTCTATGCGGTCATGCCAGGGATGCTCAGGCTGCTCCTCTCTAGCGAGTTGCTCCTCTCGCTCTTCTTCAGTGAGCTGAGCCCACGGTGCCCTGACGGGCGGGGGCTCGGGCATGCTGATTTCTTCTGGAGCCGGCTCCAGCGGCACGGACTCCTTCACCTCCGATGCATGCGTTGGGAGGCAGTCTTCGGGGAGCTCCGGTGGGTCTGGGCGGAGCAAGCTTGCTGGCTTTGCCTTGCACTTGGGCTCCGCTGTTGCGGATGCATGCTCGGGGGCCGGCGCAACATGCGGGTCCGAAAAATCGAGGAGGTCGGTGTTGGATGGACCCGGTGCGTTGGATGCGTCCTCTGGCTGCATTGACCCTGCATCGGACTGCTGCTGCGTAAGCATGCGGATGATTTCCTGCAAGAATGCGGGATTGTTCTGGTTCTCCGCCACCATGCGCTGCAAGTCCATGGCGAAGGATGCTGGACGAGGCAGGCGTAAAAAGCGGGCACTGTTGCTGTATGGCAGAAAAAAGGCTGACACGGGCAAGAAATGGGTCATGCGACCGTGACAGCAGGACATGCTGCAACATGCGATGCTATCAGCGTAACAGGGCTCACGTGAGGAGGTCGACGTCTGCATGCCGCGGAGTGTCCACGCCTTGGGTGCGTGTCTTCAAGGCATGCAGTGTGAAAATTGGAAAAACAGGCTGCACAAGTTCGCGGCGCAAACTTTTAATCCTGATTTCCCGTGCAATCTGGCACGCTGCACACGTGGGTTGCCTTGCATGCTTTATCGTAAAAATTATCGGCTTGGAACCTGATGCAGTAAGGTGCATGGCGTTGCGAGGCGGGTTGAGGCAGGCCTGGCGGAAAGGCTGAAACTGAGCTGGGCTCTGGTTGCGAGGGGCTGGGCATGCACTGAGTCCACTCGTCGGCCAGCTCTGCCAACTCGTGATGCCTGTCTGACCACTGCAAGAAATGCGCACTGCGGGGCATTGGAAGCATGTGGACATAGGAGTTGATGCTCTCCAGCAACGCGATGCTGGAGCGGATGGTGAGAGCTATGTCCTCCATCATCAGGCATGCCTCCCACTCGCGAAGCAATTCTAAGCACGGTTGCATGTTTGTATGCATGCTGTGCCTAGAGCGAAATTTGACATTTGACAACAGTGCGGAGAAAGGCTGGATAATGGCCAGGTACTTGCCGGCCATGCGATAGCCCGCCGAAATGCCTTTGCGGTTCTGAAGCATGCGGTCCATGTCCAAATGCGGGTCGATGCGAAGGTAGTCGACGAAGAAAGTTGACAGGGAATGCAAGCGTGCTATGCAAAAAGTCATGCCGTGCACCCCCAAAATGCAGAGGATGTCAAGCAAGAAGTTGCAAAGATGCCCCATGCGATTGATGCATTTGAGTCGAATTCGATGCTCTGGGTGGCGCATCCACTTGTCAAGCAGCTGTGCGAAGCCTTCTTGCAGGATGCGGGAAGGCGAAGCGTCTGCGCGGTGGCACTGGGGCCATTGGCGCGGGGTGAGTTCCTCGATATCTTCGATGGAGTCAAGGCATGCGTCAGCTTCTGCAACCAGAGCCATGCTAGTTAGCGGAAATGGAGGGTGTGCGTTTTCGGGGTCTTTTCGGAGATCCCTGCGCACCACCTTTTCCGGCCACCCCTCCAAGCCAAACCTCGCCCCCATCTCCCCGCTCTCGACGGAGGCTACCTCTGTACTTTTTCGCTCCAGGCTATCTCGTTGACCCTGTAGGAGCCCCTGCTTTCGATCGGCTTACCCCTGATCCTAACCATATCCCCAACCTTGATTTCCGGGCGGGTCGCCTTGTGTTTGGCCCTGCGCTCAATGTTGCGCAGAGCTATCTCGGCCATTTCGGGGTCGGAGTAGGCGAGGTTCGGCGCCACCTGCGTGGTAGCGTGCTTCCTTCCGTTGATTTGGTTCAAGATGTCGGGTAGCATGAGGTGCCACTGGCCCCGCCGGCCCGCTCCGGCAGAAATCCATCAGCTCCTTGAATTCCCTCTTGAACTCGGAGCCGTCGTCGGAGTACACGTTGGCCGGCACCCCCAGGGTTTTGAACACCTTCTTCATGCCCGCCGCGGTGGTGGTCGCAACACGGTCCTTCAGCGGCTCAGCGCCCACTTTTTTGGTCAGCGCGTCGATGGCCACCATATTAGCATGAAGGGGTAGGGCTTGGCCCCCGAAGCGAAGGCCTTCATGTTGGCTTGCAGTTGGTTAGAGGCACGAAGCTGTTGTAGCCCCTCTGTGGCCGGTCTGGCTCACCCGGATCCAGAAACGCCTTCACTTTTTGTCTGGAGGCGGGACTGAGCCTGCTGCAGCGTCTGCGCGCGGGGATCCTCGTAGCCGGTCCGGGCACACCGGGTCGCTCCTTCCCTTGTGCTCGCCGACCCCGGCAGCCCTGCTTGCCTGCTCGAAGCTTCCCAAGTCGGGTGGCCGGTTGGCCTCCCGCACACTTACTGCGAACGCGCCTCCGCTGCCGTCTGCGGCCCTGCGGGGACGCCGGCAATGGTTGTGGACAACCCGCAGATGCGCTTGGCGACCACGTCGCTGCTTGCCCGCTGGCTGGCTGGCTGGCCAGGCGGGCGTGAGCTGTCAAAAGGGTTTGGGCGAGAGTCGCACACTTCGGCGTAAAAAGGCGCGTTCCGACGGGAGCGACGATTGTGGAGTCTCCTGTGGGTCGCCGGCCAGTTTGCCCGCCGCTGCATGATATAGCGCAAAAGCGCGCGCAGTTGGCCACGTGTGAGCCCCTTCCGGGGCCAATATGCTCACAGAGGCTTCCCCTTCGACCCTCAAAGCCACCAAGCTGCAGCACCGCGCGTCCCAGGGCTGAGGCCGGCCGTTTAGCTGCTCCAACGCAATCAGGAAGCTTGACAAAACATTGGCTGAAACGCGCAAGTTTCACATTTGGCATCTCACACCCGGGCGGCAGTGTGCTGACCGGGCGACGATTGCCTCTACAACCTCCCGGGCCTAGCCTTCTCGTCCCTCGGTGTCGGCCCACGCTACCCCCCGAACGCACAAGCGGCTACTGCCCGGGAACCACAAGGCGCCCGATTCAATGGAAGTTTATGCCAGGGCACGCGCACCCTGGTCAAGGAGGGTTCTGGGTTGCCTGCAAGCCTTTCGCATGCTGCCCGCTGGCCTGACTTTTTGTTTCTGGGACTCACATGGTGAAGCTGTGTTGGGTTGTGCGCCTCGTTTGCTTCACTCTGCTGCTTGGTCGTGGCTGAGGCGCCGTTGCCTTGACGTCCGACTTCGTGATGTGTTGCGCATGACCTTCTGCGCGCCGGCCCCACCCAACAATGGACACCGTGTGCCAGCGACACCAACAGGCCGCTCCAGTCCCCCCACACCTTTCTGAGGCACCGCGCCCGCGCAGCAGTACGCTGGAGGCGTCGCCATGCGGCCGTCAGCGACTGTCTCCAGCCAGCAGTTTGCCGGAAAGCGGTCCCGCCAGGTTTGCCGCCAAAAATTCTCACATCTACGAGCCCTTCTTGCTGGATATCCGCCGCCCGCCTCGCGCAAAGAGATGCACGGCGCTCTTACCCTTCGTGCCGGCAGAGTCGGGGGAGCGGACCCGCCTCCTCGCGCAGGGTGGATGGCCCGCAAACAGCCGCCTGCCTTATACCCGTGCAAAGGACGCAAAGGCTCTTCTCTTCGCGTTACTGGCTCCGAATCAAACGCAGCCCAGGGCTTGCAAGCCGATCACACCAACTTCGAGCAACATGCTTAGTAACGAGCCACGGGAAAAGCGGAGCGACAATAAATGGAAACGAGCCTGGTGCAATCCCTGACTACCCAAGCTAAATCACCTTCTCCCGCACGCAATCTCGCAGCTCTGGTGGCCATGCCGGGCGCGGCATTGTAAGCAGCGACTGTCAGAATCCAGCACCCGCAAGATTTACAAAGGCAGACGCAGACGCACGCTCAGGGTGCTGGCCGAGGCTCGGATGTAGCCAAGCAGCCGGTAAGGGCAGACCGGATCACTCATGCCCTTGTGCACGCCAACCCCGGTGGCCATGCTTGCCTGCCCGAGGCTTTCCAAGCGGAGGTCTTGTTGCGGGCGGCCGGTTGGCCTCCTGGCAAGCACTTACTGCGCACGCCCGCCGCCGTCTGCGGTTGCCTTTGCCCATCTCCACTGCCCCTTGCGGGGACAACCCGCGGATGCGCTTGGCGACCATGTCGCTGCTTGCCGGCGCACTGGCTGGCTGGCCAGGCGGGCCTAACCTGTCAAAAGGGTTGGGCTTGGGCGAGAGTCGCGCACTTCGGCGTAAAAAGGCGCGAGAAGGACAAAAAAACGAAGGAAGAAACAAACAGTGGCACTCGGCGCCACCGGCTCCCAGGGCCAGGTCGTGCCCTAGCAGTGGATGCCGCCGACCGGCGGCGGCTGGACCTCGTCGTCCACGGGAGCGCGGCTTCGGGCGTTGCGCTGTGTTGCGATGCCATGCTTGTCTCACCGGCGCCCAGGGCCGCGCTGCCTTTGCGTTCTCGTTTGCGAGGTCGGCGGACGCTGGGGCCCAAGCTCGGCGCCGCCCTTGCTCCAGCGGACAGCGTGGGAGCGACGATGGTGGAGTCTCCCTTCGGTCGCCGACCAGTCGGCGCTGGCGGGGTTGCTCGGCCTTCCGCAGTTGGGGCTTGGCGCCGAGGAGAGGCCGCCGCTCGAGCACGTGCTCAAGCTGGCGGGCATTGGCGGGCCCAGCCGCGACAGGGGGGGCTTTGGGTGACCTTTCGATTCGGCAGCCGGAAAGAGGCGTGTGAGAAAAAGCAATCAGACAAACAAGGGAAGTTGCTCGCTCGGCCCACTGGACGGCGCTGGGCGTCGCTGGGCGGCGCGCTGGACGGTGCAGAAACCGTCGCCCCGGCCAGGTCGGCAACCCTTCCGCTTGCCACGGAAAGGCAAGAGGTGCAACATGACGCGGCCATCGCGGCGTGCCTGGCACAATTGCTTGTCGGCGGCGAGGCGCCCGCACCGCTACCAGCCATGCAGCTCCGGCGTGCACAGTTCCCACTGCATCGCGGCGAGCTCCCACTGCATCGCGGCGAGCTCCCACTGCATCTGGCTCCCTGCTGCGTGGGCAGGCTCCTTATCCTCGTGATCCTTTTGGTCCTCACCGACAAGAGTGCAGCCCCGACCTAGCTCAAGCACACGTTTTGTGGCTGTTGTCCATCAAGCTCGGGCATTCAAACGGCAACCATTTGGGGCAGGAGCAGTCGAGGGCACTTGCAGGAAAAGCACAGGCGAAGCGAATCATTTGCCCACTCCAGGGCCCCTTTGCACGCATGGCAGCGCCGAAACAACGCTTTTGGGCTCCTCAAAATTGGGACGAAAGGAAGCGCAGAACTGCAACATAAATCTGCACCCTTGTCTTGCCTCGTGTCAGTATGTATCAAAGGCAGGACGATCCCTCCCTTTCGCGGCAACTTCGGCGATGTCCCCTTCCACCTCGTCCAAGCAAAGTGAAGAGCAGCAAGGTGGCTCCACAAGAAATTGTCGAGCAGCAACAGAGCAGACTGAGCAGCAACTGGAAGGTCTGGAAGGACCTGCTCAAGTTTGCAAGCCACAGCCTGGCTGCAATCAATTTCGTGTGTCCATGCCAAAATGCAATCCACGCGGAAGAGCAAACCAAAAAGCGAGACCCAACATTTCACCCGGCAAAGGCTGCAATTGCGCGGCAGCCGTTGTAGGCAAGTGCGAAGTACTGCTTGGAAAGAATGAAGCGACAGGATGGTGCTGGGCCTGCCAAAACCAAACATGATGTTGAAGCCACTAAGCCAGGATGGATCATCTGAAAGCAAATTCATACGCCAAGTCCATTATGCCTTCGACGCAGTGAGGTAAACCTCAAGACAAGGCGGGGATCAGTATGCATTGAAACCACAAATCCGAAAACCTCTCATCACGTGTAGCCTCATGATGGTTTGGTTTGGAAACTAAGTTGACACAGGATGCACCCAGGTGGTCTACCATGTGAACCTACATCATTGTCTTGCATGCTAGAGTAACGGATTGAAATTTCAACCTCACACCAGCCCAAACCCAAAGACTCAATCCGGCTTTGCAGCAATGCCTCAGAATTTGTCAGGTGGACAACAAATCAAGCTAGAATATAGCACTGCACGTTTCACGTGCAACAAATTGGTGCTCACATTCATACGGAATCAGTCGGCTTCTCGGCAGCAAAGTGCAGCTTTGGTTACCCACAAATGTTGAATTGATGGGGCTGGTTTTTTCCTGGGAGTTGTTCCTCGTTTTGTTTTGGGTTTTTTTCCTGGAATTTCTGTCTTGGCACTGGCAGGTGCGCTCTCCCTTGGTTCTGCTCTGTTTGACGCGTTTTGCACCAGCGCTGTCAACATCCCCGGCATCGTTCTAACCCGGCAGCATCCTTTTCAACATCAGTTTGGGGGTGGCTGCGCTTTAAATACTGGGATGGTTCTGGTGGGTGGGTTTTGGGCTGGAGGGTGGTTTGGGATAGGTTCAGGGTGGCTTTGGGATGATGGTTTAGTGTTGGTTTGGTTTGTTTGGGGGGGTAGGGGGCGATTGGTGTCGGGTTTGCTTTGGGCTTGTCAAGGGTTGGTGTAGGGTGGGTTTAGAGCGGGTGTAGTTTGGGTTTAGTGCTGGTTTGGGGGCGGGTTAGGGATTGGTTTTGTGGTTGCTTTAGGGTGGGCTTTGTGGGGGGGTTGGTATAGGGCTTGCTTTGGGGTGGTTTAAGGCTTGTTCAGTGCGGACTTGGGGTTGGTTTCGGATGGGGATGGGGCAGTTTCGCGCATCAAAGCACATGGCGGCCTTCTCAGTTTCAGAGTTTCGCTTTGCAACTTCTGACACCAGCCCAAACCCTAAGGCTTGGCAAACATGCCGCCATTGATGAGCCCACAAGTTCACATGGTTTATTGGTGCGAGCTCACCGACACACTTCAAAGCTTCAAATTAGAAACTGCAAAGAACCTGAGACATTTCACGGGGTTTCAAAGCACCTCACAACATCTTGAAGCGAACATCAGCTACTGTTTGCCAAGGCTGGAAGCATACCAAAGCGCAACAGTCTTGAGCGTTAAACCATCAATACTATTGGCACGCAAGGCTGTTTCAAATCAACATGCAGGTATTCTTCGCTTTAAAGTTGACATGTTTTTCTTTAGAGCGTGGTACTCAATACACTTCAGATTTTGAACTCAGAACTACCTGCAATTGGAACCTGCTCACGATTGACGTTCAAAAGCACTAAAGACTTCCAAGAACGTTTCCATCATATCCACAGCTTGCCAGGCAAAAAATGCATCCCAACCTCACCAACCACATCTGCATGCTGGTTGCTGCAGGTCGCCGCACGTCCGCAAACATCAGACCAAGAACTTGATTCATTGACAATGCTGGCCCTCTTCAGTTTCAGAGTTTCGCTTTGCAACTTCTGACACCAGCCCAACCCTAAGGCTTGCCAAACGTGCCGGCGCATTTGTCACATAGAAAATGGAACAGATATAGCAGCATCAGTGCCAAGTGCAAAAAGAACATTCGGAATCAGTCTGGCGTTGCCGGCAAGAAATGTGCAGTTTTGCCATTGGTGAGCCCACAAGTTCACGTGGAAAATTGGTGCGAGGCCACCGACACACTTCAGAGCTTCAAAATAGAAACTGCAAAGAACCTACATTTCGCGGGGTTTCAAAGCACCTCACAACATCTTGAAGCGAACGTCTGCTGCGACTGCTTACAACTGCCGGAAGCATGCCAAAGTGCAACAGTCTTGAGCGTTAAACCTGACTCCAGCCGAAACCCTAACACTTGCAACAGTGTAGCAAAATGATTTGGCACCATGAATAATATTGGCACAAGGCTGCTTCAAAACAACGTTATTCTTCCCTTGAAAGTTGACAGGGATTTTTTGGGCGTGTTGTCCGCAATACACTTCATATTTTGAAGACGGAGCTGCCTGCAGTTAAAGGCACTTAAGACTTTCAAGGACATAGGTGCAAGCCATTTTTCTCTTTTGCCGACTACTCGTGCAACAAAAAAATGACAGCTGTTTCCATCATAGCCACGACTTGCCAGGCAAAAAATGCATCTCAAACCTCACCAACCACATCTGCATGCTGGTTGCTGCAGGTCGCCGCACGTCCGCAAACATCAGACCAAGAACTTGATTCATTGACAATGCTGGCCCTCTTCAGTTTCAAATGGAACAGATATAGCAGCATCAGTGCCAAGTGCAAAAAGAACATTCGGAATCAGTCTGGCGTTGCCGGCAAGAAATGTGCAGTTTTGCCATTGGTGAGCCCACAAGTTCACGTGGAAAATTGGTGCGAGGCCACCGACACACTTCAGAGCTTCAAAATAGAAACTGCAAAGAACCTACATTTCGCGGGGTTTCAAAGCACCTCACAACATCTTGAAGCGAACGTCTGCTGCGACTGCTTACAACTGCCGGAAGCATGCCAAAGTGCAACAGTCTTGAGCGTTAAACCTGACTCCAGCCGAAACCCTAACACTTGCAACAGTGTAGCAAAATGATTTGGCACCATGAATAATATTGGCACAAGGCTGCTTCAAAACAACGTTATTCTTCCCTTGAAAGTTGACAGGGATTTTTTGGGCGTGTTGTCCGCAATACACTTCATATTTTGAAGACGGAGCTGCCTGCAGTTAAAGGCACTTAAGACTTTCAAGGACATAGGTGCAAGCCATTTTTCTCTTTTGCCGACTACTCGTGCAACAAAAAAATGACAGCTGTTTCCATCATAGCCACGACTTGCCAGGCAAAAAATGCATCTCAAACCTCACCAACCACATCTGCATGCTGGTTGCTGCAGGTCGCCGCACGTCCGCAAACATCAGACCAAGAACTTGATTCATTGACAATGCTGGCCCTCTTCAGTTTCAGAGTTTCGCTTTGCAGCTTCTGACACCAGCCCAACCCTAAGGCTTGCCAAACGTGCCGGCGCATTTGTCACATAGAAAATGGAACAGATATAGCAGCATCAGTGCCAAGTGCAAAAAGAACATTCGGAATCAGTCTGGCGTTGCCGGCAAGAAATGTGCAGTTTTGCCATTGGTGAGCCCACAAGTTCACACGGAAAATTGGTGCGAGGCCACCGACACACTTCAGAGCTTCAAAATAGAAAACTGCAAAGAACCTACATTTCGCGGGGTTTCAAAGCACCTCACAACATCTTGAAGCGAACGTCTGCTGCGACTGCTTACAACTGCCGGAAGCATGCCAAAGTGCAACAGTCTTGAGCGTTAAACCTGACTCCAGCCGAAACCCTAACACTTGCAACAGTGTAGCAAAATGATTTGGCACCATGAATAATATTGGCACAGGGCTGCTTCAAAACAACGTTATTCTTCCCTTGAAAGTTGACAGGGATTGTTTGGGCGTGTTGTCCGCAATACACTTCATATTTTGAAGACGGAGCTGCCTGCAGTTAAAGGCACTTAAGACTTTCAAGGACATAGGTGCAAGCCATTGTTCTGTTTTGCCGACTACTCGTGCAACAAAAAAATGACAGCTGTTTCCATCATAGCCACGACTTGCCAGGCAAAAAATGCATCTCAACCTCACCAACCTCATCTGCATGCTGGTTTCTGCAGGTCGCCGCACGTCCGCAAACATCAGACCAAGAACTTGATTCATTGACAATGCTGGCCCTCTTCAGTTTCAGAGTGTCGCTTTGCAACTTCTGACACCAGCCCAAACCCTAAGGCTTGCCAAACGCGCCGGCGCATTTGTCACATAGAAAATGGAACAGATATAGCAGCATCAGTGCCAAGTGCAAAAAGAACATTCGGAATCAGTCTGGCGTTGCCGGCAAGAAATGTGCAGCTTTGGTGAGCCCACAAGTTCACATGGAAAATTGGTGCGAGGCTACCGACACACTTCAGAGCTTCAAAATAGAAACTGCAAGGAACCTACATTTCGCGGGGTTTCAATTCACCTCACAACATCTTGAAGCGAACGTCTGCTGCGTTACAACTGCCGGAAGCATACCAAAGTGCAACAGTCTTGAGCGTTAAACCTGACTCCAGCCGAAACCCGAACACTTGCAACAGTGTAGCAAAATGATTTGGCACCATGAGTAATTTTGGCACACAAGGCTGCTTCAAAACAACATGCAGTTACTGTTCGGTTGAAAGTTAACAGGGTGTATTTGGCGTTGTCTGCAATACACTTCAGATTTTGAACTCAGAACTACCTACAATTGGAACCTGCTCACGATTGACGTTCAAAAGCACTAAAGACTTCCAAGGGCTTAGGTGCAAGCCATTTTTCTCTTTCCTCGAGTACTCGCGCAACAAACAGTGACAGCTGTTTCCATCATAAATCCACAGCTTGCCAAGCAAAAAAAATGCATCTCAACCTCACCAACCACATCTGCATGCTGGTTGCTGCAGGTCGCCGCACGTCCGCAAACATCAGACCAAGAACTTGATTAATTGACAATGCTGGCCCTCTTCAGTTTCAGAGTTTCGCTTTGCAACTTCTGACACCAGCCCAAAGGCCGGCGCATTTGTCACATAGAAAATGGAACAGATATAGCAGCATCAGTGCCAAGTGCAAAAAGAACATTCGGAATCAGTCTGGCGTTGCCGGCAAGAAATGTGCAGCTTTGGTGAGCCCACAAGTTCACACGGAAAATTGGTGCGAGGCTACCGACACACTTCAGAGCTTCAAAATAGAAACTGCAAAGAACCTACATTTCGCCGGGTTTCAAAGCACCTCACAACATCTTGAAGCGAACGTCTGCTGCGTTACAACTGCCGGAAGCATACCAAAGTGCAACAGTCTTGAGCGTTAAACCTGACTCCAGCCGAAACCCGAACACTTGCAACAGTGTAGCAAAATGATTTGGCACCATGAGTAATTTTGGCACACAAGGCTGCTTCAAAACAACATGCAGTTACTGTTTGTTTGAAAGTTAACAGGGTGTATTTGGCGTTGTCTGCAATACACTTCAGATTTTGAACTCAGAACTACCTACAATTGGAACCTGCTCACGATTGACGTTCAAAAACACTAAAGACTTCCAAGAACTTAGGTGCAAACCGTTTTTCTCTTTCTTCGAGTACTCCTGCAACAAACTGTGACAGCTGCTTCCATCATATTCACAGCTTGCCAGGCAAAAAATGCATCTCAACCTCACCAACCACATCTGCATGCTGGTTGCTGCACGTCCGACAAACATCAGACCAAGAACTTGATTCATTGACGCTTTGCAACTTCTGACACCAGCCCAAACCCTAAGGCTTGCCCAACGTGCCGGCGCATTTGTCACAGATATAGCAGTCAGTGCCACGTGCAAAAACAATACATTCGGAATGAGTCTGGCGGTGCCGGCAAGAAATGTGCAGCTTTGGTGAGCCCACAAGTTCACATGGAAAATTGGTGCGAGGCCACCGACACACTTCAGAGCTTCAAAATAGAAACTGCAAAGAACCTGAGACATTTCACGGGGTTTCAAAGCAGCTCGCAACTGTTGAAGCGAACGTCTGCTGCGACTGCTTACAGTCCTGAGCGTTAAACCTGACTCCAGCCGAAACCCTAACACTTGCAACAGTGTAGCAAAATGATTTGGCACCATGAATAATAGTATTGGCACACAAGGCTTATTCTTCCCTTGAGAGCTGACAGGGATTATTTGCTGGCCCTCTTCAGTTCACCAGGCCAAACCCTAACTGTTTGATGGGTGATGCAGATCTGTTGGCAATGCTGGTGATGCCAATGATGCTCGGAATGCATGTGATGTGTTGCTGGGAATGCCACTGCTGATGCAAGTGATGCAAGTGATGCTGCTGGTGAGAACTCGTAGGCAGACAAACTGATTCCGCATCACCTGGCTCTTGTTCTATTGTTTATGTGACACCGCCGCCAGGCTTAGGGTTTGGGCTGGTTTCTTGTCACGCCACGCCAGGTTGCGAACGGTCACACGGTCCACACTGATGTAAACACGGTTGCTCCGCGGCGTGCTCGACTCAATCTGCCGACCCATGGCTGCGTGACGACTGAGCTGTGCATTCCTACAGTAGTTGCAATTGCCAAGGAGAATAGAAAGTAGGTTTTTTGCGGCATCGAGCCCGGGTCAGGAAGATAGATTTGCTCCATCAATCCTTTCATTTGGCCAGAGATTGGATGCTGCCCGGATTCCCTGACTCTAGAAGGCCATCATGCGCCAAAATGGAATGGTGTAAAACGTCTTCCCTTGGCTGCAACAGAACTGCCCAGGGAAGGTGGTCCTCCTGTAACCAAGTTCGAACTTTGGACCAATTTACCTTGTTTTCCTCTTTCGACCACCCAATCTCTGGGAAAAAAACAAAATGACGCTGAGCTCGGCTCTATCATTCGTGGGATCGTCCCTCGCTTACTTGGTGTCACGATTTGATCGGCAACTACTTCAAACCCACGCCCTCTGCTGTGACTTCTGGGGGCATCATTGGTCTTTGGGCCGAGGTCGCTGGTCCTGCACAGCCTACGCCTTGGGTGCCTCTCCGGACAGTTGCTCGTGCTGCCACCCTGCAGCACCAGCAAGTTCAGCCGTTCGTGCAACACGCCGCCTCTTCCCCTTTCTTGGAAGTCCATCCCTTGCTGCTCCCACTTACACCGAGCCCTCATACAGTCGCCCAATTCATTCATCAAACACCAAGCCTTTGAAGGCATTTTGTTCACTGCCTCTTGTCGTGAGATCATGAGTTCTCCCCCCGCTTCGTCTGCACGGCCATCATGCAAGGGCCGTCGACCCCGTCATTGACGCAGAAATGCAGGTCACCCGTGATTGCTCTGCACGACACCGGGTCCGATTGTCAAGTCGTAGCAAAAGGGTGCGTTTTGGCCAGGTTGCCTAAGCCACACGCAAAATCACCACATCCCGCACAAAATCAAACAAAATCACAGAATCACCCACACACACGGCACACAAAAAGAAACTCCCGAAGTAGAGATCTCATCTTCAACTAATATGCTTCGGCCTTTGCAGTTGTTTCTGCAACTGGGCGCATGCGCGCAACGTGCGCTTGCAGCCTACTCACGTGCCCGGGCGTCTCAACAACTGGGCGGACGACCTCAGTCGAGATCGCCTTCAAAGATTCATGAATTGCCCTGCAGACCGAGTGCGCTCACTCTGTGCCCTATGGATGCACCATGGCGGCCAGAACACCTGGCTGCTGCATCATCCGATGTTAGCACCAAACCAGTGCGCTAGAAAAGCGGTTTTGCGAGTGCATACCGGGGAGTGGCTTAATTATACCATGTTTCCACCGCCCATTTATGGAGATTGGCCCGCGCATGCTGATGGGTCGTGTTTGGATCCCGGGCTGCGTAGCCGTGTGCCGCGGCTTACCCGCTGGGCAGGCGCGGCCTTCGAGCAAGGGGTGCTAGGGGCGCTCAGGGCTTTTCAGCAGGCTTGTTGTGAGGTAGTGGAGTTGCCTGGCTCACTCATGTTTCAGGCTTTGTCTTCCATGCCGGCTGGGCAAACGCAGCCTCTCGTGGTCCATGCCTATGGAGACAAACAATTGCTGCGCTGCTTGCCGCGCATTCCCGATTGGCAATCCTTCGAAACCGCGCTTTGGGGTGTGGACACCCCCCCTGCCTGGATGACTCGAGTTTCCTACCCTCAAGGGCCCATCGGATGTTATGGCGGAGTGCTTGGGTCTGAGCATGAGCTATGGCAGCTTTTTCCCCGCTGGGTCAGATGGACGGAGCAGTTGACCACCAAGCCTTTTCTGTCAGCCGTAATTCGGTCTCCGCGGGTTTATGCCCCTGGCAGAACAGGACGGCTGGAATTGCATTGTGGGGGGTTGGGAGGTGGTGATCTTCATGGCAGTGCCTTTGGCGTCTCGCCGGACATTGTCGTGTACGGGCCCAGCGAGGCGGCGGTCGACATCTGCACCTCTCGGAATGGTTGGAATGTTCAATCGTCATGTTGTGCGGCCTCTGTGTCTTGCAATGATTTACTTTTGCTCACGCTTTCCTCGGATGACATGGTGAATGGTTGGCCTGTACCTGCCCATTTGATGCCCCCTCGTAGATGGTGGACGGCGGCATTCCTTCTGCTAATGGGTCGCCTTCTTTTTGAACAATGGCCTGTTCTTATTGGGATTGCTGGAGGCCAGCTGTCGCGCAGCCGCGAGGTGGGAGCCGTCAGACGGGACGCGCAGCTAGTGATTCGGGGATTTCCGCAGGCAGTTTCTCTGGTGCCTTGGTGGCTCTTGTTGCTGCCCATGTTGACAAGCAGGCCCCTTTGCAGGTACTGCTTGGTGGAATTGCACTCCCGCCTGCACTCCTTTCCAGTATGGCCAGGGTGGGGCGGAGGTTTATGCACTCTCCCTGTCAGGAAGCGGCCAAATCAGGTAGCGTCTCTGCAGCAGGAAGAATTTGGGCACCTGACCATGCGGCGCTCCAGTCGCTTAGTCGAGGACTCTGGGTGTTGGATTTGCAAGGCAGGGGGGCATTCAACTCCGCGGCGCACAATTATGGGCACCTGCTTTTCTTGGAAGGATGGGAGCAGGCTCTGTTATGTGGCTCGCTCCTCCCTGGGGGCGGGCGCCTCATCAGGTGCTCGTTTGAACAGCTGGAGTGTTCCTTTCTTGATGCCATTCCGCTTGACAGACAATTGGATCCTGTTTTTGCCTCTCTGGGATGGTGCCGCCTGCGATGTGATGCGGCGCGCAAGCTTGCGAACGATTATGCCACATGGAGGGCGGGCAGGCGAAGAGGCGGCCGCCTTGTGCATCACTAGCAGCCTGGCCGATGCCGCTTGCCCGTCTAGTCCCTCGAGCCCCCCACTTTTCCTCCACTGGCGCTGCCGCCTTCGCGGCCTCCGCGTGAGTGCCGCCGCCACGGTTGACACTCCGCGGATGCTTGACCCCACCGGTAATACGGATGCGGCACAGGGTGCATAATCCGATGCTGCGCTGCGCAGTGAGAGCGCGTATGGATTCCCACATGGTGCCTGATTGGTTGGCGCTGCTCTCCCGCACCTTCTTCCGCTTTTTGCTTTGTTCACGTTGGCTTTGCCGGCCGTCATCCCAATCCCTAAGCTATGGCGTGCAACCAGATGCATGCTGCGGAAGTTCCTGTTGCCACGGCCCAATTAGGTTCTGGTGGCAGGGTGTAACCACGACCGGTTGTTCGGTCGCATAAGTTGCATGGGTGGCCGCGGCACTAGGTGCCCCGTTTCTAGATGCCCACGAATCGTTCATGCAATGTGAACCTGGCTACCTGCTTCTTGTTTGTATTGGCCGCAGGCCCCGTTATCTATTCCTCCTCCTCGCGAGCGTTCACTTACATTTTGCTGCGCCTATTTTGCTGTGTTGACGAGTTTTCAGTCCCCCTGCATTGCCTATTGTGCTCACGTGTGCCTCTTGAAGGCTAGGCTTGTCCAATTGGGATTTGGTGGAAGGGCACAAATCGCGTAAGTTGCACGGGTGACCGCGGCACTTAGTGCCCCGATTCTAGTTGCCCACGAATCGGTCGTGCAATGCGAGCGTGTGGGCCGCTGCAGGTCCACGTTGCCTTTTGTTCTCAGGATAGTTGGTGTGGCGTGAGCCTTCTCTCACTTCTCCCTGGACGTGGACGTGATTATAGGTCATGTACTGCTTGGTGGTGGCCCCCTTCTTTTTTCGGTATCGACTACAGGCTCAGGATCTCCTCCGCTTCCAGGCGTTGATCCAATGCCCGGCAGATGCGAAGTGAGGGCTACCGGGCTGCCCATTCGGCAAAGTTCAGTGGATTTGTTCCTTTGGCCACGGATTAGCGTGGCGACAAAACGAGGCTTGCCGCTTACCGTCACTGAAACAACACGGGCAGTTTCTACAAACATGGTCAAAAAGACATCGGCATCAGCCAGGCCTCCGTCCCTGTGGGCCACGCCCGAGGTTTTCCTTGCGCCCCAAGGCGAGCCATTGGAAAACACAAGACGCCGCACAATGCCGCGTCGTGTGGATTCATGTGGTGTCCTTTAAAGCGCGGCCCTGCAAATGGCTTGGCACGTTTGTGCCTGCCATACAATTCAAGAACCTTGCGCATCTAAGACATGCACTAAGCTTTCGCCGTTTGCCTGACGAGCGAGAGCGTTTTTTGCACATTGGCCGTACGGGCCTGGGCTTTGAGCTCCAGTCAGGTTGGTCTTTGTTGCAAGTTCGGAACCGACGGATTGGATGCGAAGTTTGTTTCAAGCAGATGGCAGGGCCCCCTGCGCGCTTTGCATTTCGACCTCATCTGAGCCGAGCTTTTTCTTTTCTCGCATTTCTCGCTATGGTAACGATTTGCTTAGTGTCGCAACTGAAAACTCCTGGAGGGTGCCATCACATCAGAGCCTACATGACGAAGCAAAGCCCGCGCCACTCGGGGGGCTGAAAATGTCGACATGCAGTTTGGCTGTCGCTTTGCACATTAGTTATCCTTCGATAGGGTCTCCTTCTGTGTGTGGGCGTGCATCGACCCGATACCCTAAGCGTTGTCGAAGTAGTGTCCTATCCTGGATGAATGCATGGGGTATGGCGGATCGGGTCCCTGGTACAGCAATTGCCCGACGGGTTGGCAGGCGCTTGCAAGGCCTGTTATTTTTGCAAGATTTTCGGTGGCATTTCTATTTCCCTGCACAGGTTGCCGCTGCAGGCACCCCTGTGCAAGTTGCCCGACGACACCTCTTGAGCACGCTCACGAGTGGCATCAAGGATGGGAAAGAGTTTGGCACTGGAGAGCTTCGTGACCTTATTCGAGGTACCCTGCATGACCTGCTCGCCTTTGTCCCCTTGCACTTAGTGCTCCTTATTGCTGAGTTTTTTCTGCCTCAGCTTAGCATTGCAGAGGGACAGGAGCAACATCGCGGCTTGCTTACTGCAGTCTCGGTCGGTTTCTCCAGACACCCTGTGTTGCTTACCTATTGGCTGGTTGGGCCCACGCACGCTGCAAGCGGTCGGGGTTGCGGGGTCGCCATGACCTGCGCAGAAGTCCTGCCATCGGATTTCGTCGCTTGGATGTGGCGCGCGTTTTGTTGGCTACCCGTGACGATGACCAATATGAGCTCCTTGTCCTTCTGGAAGATGTCCGCACCGACAGCAAGCCGCGCAGTGCGGTCAGGCGCAACAATCAGGGAGAGTTTGATGGTGCTCCTTGGAAGGAACAGCTGCGTGAGTTGTGCTGCTATGTGCTTCCTGCGTGTTTCGCGGAGCTTTTAACGCGGCGCAGCTTGGACATGCCCGATCTCTGGACAGCGGCCTCGCCGGTGGCGGTTCGACAGCAGTTTGCTGCCTCCTTTATCCTTCAGGCCGACGTGCCAGGCCAGGCTTCGAATGGCAAATGCTCACGCGAGCCCCGCCCACGGCTTTTCCCTCGGTGCTTGGGCTTTTCCCAGTTTCGGGTGAGGGCCAGGCTGGCCCTGATAGGCGCTCGACCCCGATTGCCCGTTGGCCATTGAGCGGGACAATGAAAAGATCGGCATGTCATTTCGCTTCTTCTTGCTCTGGTGATGGCCACTGGCACCGGACGAACTGATGTGGCATCAATGGTGTTTTTGGAGCTGGGAAGACGAGAGCGATCTCCTTGATCCTCGCTGCAGCAGTCTACATGTGCGACGCTGAAATCCTGGTTGTTGCCAAGGAAAACGTTGCTATGAGGGCGGTAGCGGAGTACATGAATCAGCTCCTTCCGTTTGATGATGTTGATCAACGACGGAGGGTGCGCCGTTTGTGGGGGCGAGGAGTTTTCGCGGCAGGAAAGGCAGGCATATCCCTTCGATGTCCATCCGGATCACCGTGATGTGTGGCCCGAGGCTCTCGTGCGATTGCTCACAACAGTGCTTGAATCCATGCGGCGTAACTCCCGGCAGTGGAACTCGGATCCGCTTCACAAGACGGCGGTTGCCTTTTATGAGGAAGGGCAGCAATTCGGACCACTTACCGAAGTGCTTGCGGTGTCGCTTGCCCCCACCAGGCGGCGTTCAGAATTGCGATGCGGCGCATGAGACCCGACGGAAAGTTGTCTCGCGATTACAGGGGTTGCGAATGGTACAGACTGGTGTTTGTGTCCCGTCCGGGCATTGCAGCTGCCTGGCCACTCCGACCATTCGCTCTGTAGTCCCAAGCTTCCTGATGCGGAGGATCGCCAACGCCACCAGTGAGGCAGGTCGGGCACCGCTGCAGGTGCCTGACCCTGGTAGTACCCCTGGTTCGGGTCTTGGGGACACTTTGGATTGTCCTCTCTGCTGAGTATTGCCGAAGGTCTTGTTTTCCTTGCCAGTATGGAGCTCCCGACTTGGGCCCAGGCCTCTGGCTGGCGTGAACAGGCTGGCCTTGGCGGTGTTCATGAATGGAGTCTTATCTTGCCTGTTTCTGCCTGTCATTTTCACACGGTACCGTGCCATGTTGGGCATTGTAGATCGGCTCTCGTTTTCTTATGATGATACCCCGCGGAGCGCATACGATGGGTTTCATTGGATTTGCTGGAAGCCTACTCGTCAGTTTAAGGGCAAGCCGGAGGACATGGCAGCAACCATGCAGCAGCCTATTTTGCTATTTGGGGGTTAGCTGGGAAACCGGAAAGTTAAGGCATGTCGCACTGCTCCTAGCTTGAACCCAAACATGAAACCTCGAAAGAACAAAGCTCGTCCGAAGCGGCCGCAGTTCTTTTCACCGGGATTGCTGAAAGTTGCACTGCTTCCAGGGCACTAGTGCGCCTGGAGCAGGAGGCACATTGACCCCCCGAAATGTGAAAAGGCAAGACAATGCGCGTCCTTGCGGGTAAATGCAGTGCTTGGGGGGGCGCGGCACGCGTGCCCACGCCTCAAGGTCCGGAGACCGACAGTCCGGAGACTTGAGGTCCGGAGACCGATTTTGGTCCGGAGACCTAGTCCGGAGACCACGGTGCCCGGAGGCGACCCACGAAAGTGCAGAGAAACTGCCGTCTATCCTGGCAAAGCCTGGCATAGGGCAATGCAGGGTGGGTGGGTGGGTTTCGAAATGAAACCGCAGGTTTGGGTCAAGGCTAGGAGCAAAACGGCCAACGCATAGTTCGATTCACCACATGCCCTAAACACAAGGGAAAAGAAACCCTAAGCGTTAAGGCATGTCGCACTGCTCCTAGCTTGAACCCAAACATGAAACCTCGAAAGAACAAAGCTCGTCCGAAGCGGCCGCAGTTCTTTTCACCGGGATTGCTGAAAGTTGCACTGCTTCCAGGGCACTAGTGCGCCTGGAGCAGGAGGCACATTGACCCCCCCTTCAGTGTTTCAGTCAACCCCGGTAAAAGCGAACCAGCTGGGCCGAAGGCCTCATCACCCGCCCTTCAGAGTGGGGTTGTACCTGGCAGGGCAGATGCTAGGGTCACCATGCACGCTGTGTTGTGAACAGCTCGGCATGCGGTGACTGCACTTTTTTCTGGTCAGAGCGGCTTGTGCAAGCGGCTGGCTGACATGGCCAGTTGTTCTGGCTGACAAGGCAACGGCAGAAAAGGGTTCGGATGGCCAAGTCGAATGCAGGCTAGGCTGGCTCCGCGACGATGGACGCTGCTGCCAAATGTTCCGGACGCCAGGGCGCATGCATCGGACACAGTTGAATGCCTCGGCCCGACATCGCCAGGCTTGCAGGGCTGAAGCGCATGCGACTTTCAGGGCGATGGCTGAATCGGGCCAACCGACCTCTGCTGAGATCGTCTGCCCAATCATTGCACCTTCCTGGAACGTGCGTGGGCTGCAGCAGCACGTTGTGAGCGTGAGCCCAGAAGGCTGTTAACTGCACAAAAAGTTGCAACGGCCATGAGGTCGTGAACAATTTGTTAAGGCTTGCTTCCGTGGCGGAATTGTCCGTGCCGGACGGCATGCTAAACGAGTAGTGCCCACCACCAATGTGGCTGTGGGTTGCTTGCAGCAGTGCTAACTGTGCAAGTGTTTCAAAGCATGCGATATACCGCTGTGCTGGCTTGACAAGGCAAGGCCACACGGCTCTTATGTCTTGCATGTTCCAGGTCTCGGCGAACCACACCACTTGGGAGGATGTGATTGCCCAGCCCCCAATCCCCACCATTTCATCTTCAGCACACGCGTCGGCGGCAGCCAGAGCTTGCAGCTGGCGTGGCCGCGCCAACGGCTGAATGGGCGAGTGTCGAAAGCACGACGCCAGCCAAGTAAGGCACTGTTGACTTGACTTGGAAAGGCTGGTGTATGGGTTATTGGGGTCCGCGACGCGCACCCATGTAGGCTTGCTAGTGCCAGGCACTCGCGGAATGTCTTCAAGGCAACACAAGGCGCGGCCTGAAATTTCCAAGATTTTGGAGCCCGCTGTGATCCACAATCCCGGCAGGCTGTGACCAGTTTTGAGGTCCCTTGACAAGGATGCTCGAAAGGCCGACCACGTTTGCGGTGGTATTGAGTGCATGGAGCCTGGTGGGCTGTTGAGGTCCGCGTAAAGCGGCGCCAGCCAGGACCTAAGGCGCAGGGCAATGCTGGTGGCCCAAATCAGCAGGCCTATGCACTGCTCGAGTGTCTTGCGAGGCACACGTCGGCTTCCCAGCAGGGATGCGATCAAGGCGTCCAGCTTGGCCAGTTTTGAGGACATGAGCTGGATGGTGTCGTGAGAGAAGTTGATCTCCCAACCGCACCAAACCAGGCTATCCTGGAATTGCACCTTTTTCCACGACGGGTGCTGCAATGGCACAAAAGAAGAGCACCACAGGTGGGGAGCCTGCAAGGCGCCAAGGTCAGTTAGAGTGCAGCGGCAGCGCTAGCCGGAAGGAGCCTGTTTTACTTACCCTTCCTATGCCTATTTGGGCCAATTGCAGGGCCAGGGAAGGGGGGTATTCTGCAGTCAGTGTGCTGAGGTATACCCCTTGTTCCTTCACCCCTGCAATACTCTGATGCTTGTGGGGGTGATTGCAGCGGGCCTGCAGGGCCTGTACCTTCGAACTGTTGCTGCCGAATGCCCATGACTTAGCGAATGCTTTGTCGTGCATGCAGGCGTCTACCCACACCAGGGCACACTGGTGATCGCGCAGCATTTGGAAGTTGGCCTCTTCCAACCAGGACATGGCTGATGGTGGCTGCTCCCAAACGCCGACGCCCCCTTTGGAGACCACTGCTCTGAACAGGGCTCTGCCCCGGTTGTGGATGGTTTTGCTATCCAGCAATTTTTTACGCTGTGTGGGCGAAAGGCCGGGGACTCCGTCCATGTGCTGCGGCGTTCTCAAGGCTTTGGGCCCGCCCGGGCGAAGTTTGAGTCTGGAGTACTCTTTGCAAGGCGGGGCAAGCATGATCAGGGCCACGATTCCGGACCAGCAGAGTCTGAGGAGTGCCTCGAAGACGCTGTCATCCAGGATGTTGTGCGCTGCATCACCATCGAGGTCAAAAGGCTCAAAGCAGTCAAGGCCGAGGCTAATTGCGGCTGACGTCACTGGGCGCAATCTACCTGCAAACACGTCCAAAAAGAGTCGCTTGGAGGCTGGGTGCAAGTGCGAGTCCGATGAGCTTGCCTGTGCGGGCGCATGTGGCGCAGGCTCAGGGCTGGGTTTGCTATGGTGTGTTGCAGGCAAGGCTGGCGTCAGGGCCGTTCGCCCTGGCCCCTGTGAGGGTGAACACGGTTCATGAGTCCCGTCGTGGGGCAAGGCCGGCGGAGGCATGGCTGGTCCAAGATCCGGGCTGTTTCACGTGTGTTTATTGTGGTCCATTGCGGGGTGCTCTTGCTGGCAACCTACTATGGCACACACGTGGGCGAAAGGGCAGTGGTCATTAGTGCAACTGCAAACCTCTTGTCAAGAGACGGCAAGGTGACGTCCCGTGGGACGCTATGCACCGAACCCTCAAGCTGTAATACCAACCACGTAGAAAGGTGTATACGGACGATGCCGTTATAGCCGAACCCGTGTAAACGTTGTAAGGGAGAAGGAATGATAGTTACAACAGTAGTCCTGACAAATGCAGCGCAAGCGAAGTGTTTTCGCTCTCAATGCCGATCACGTATGTATGCAGTCACACATCAGATCTTGAACCTCAATTGTGTCTTGAGCCAAATGGCGATCAATGGAACTTGGGAAGCAACACCAACAAGGACCTCAGAACAGCTACCCAATTTCGGCACGGGGCCTAGAGGGTTTTAACATCCCCCATTTGGGTCGCATTGTTCATCATGCGGTCCAAACACCACAAAACGTTCCACTGGCCACGGCTTCAACTACGAAATCGTGTCGTGCATTCTTTTACTTGCTATCACTACACCGTTCATTCGCTGTGAAACATGCCGGGTTCGATTGTACGAAAAGTGAAACATTCATCCTCCAATCGAAGCACACATCCATATGCAGGTGTATATAATACACAATCGTCGCGTCATTTGACCACCAATGAACAATCCAGCTGCCGCATTTGCGCATCGCGCAGCTGTCATCCATAAATGGGTTGGCCGAAAAAAGTCCACCAGAGGCGCCTGCTCGCAATCGGTCTGCATAATTCCGGCAAAGAAACATCGGTGAGTAATCAATGCAAATCATAGCCATTCCAGATACCATGGACAATGCATAAATAATGAAAAGATATCATCTATAAGGTAATAGTTCCATCCATGAATATCCAGAGCGTCATAGTCATCGGAATATGTAACCATGTACACACCCAATCATCTTGGACACATGAATATAAATCATGACATAAGTCGTTCCACCGAAACAGTGTCGATGTGACGCAAGTAACAGATGGGGACTGACCCACATCGTACCGCAATCAGCATCTTCACGAAGCATACCTGTCCCCAATGGACAGCCTATGGGTACGTCGGCGGAACTCCTCGTCCAAGTTCTTCTGGGCTTCTCGTGCCCGGACACACTTCTTGTTGTAGTCCTCTGGCAACCAGTGCCCTTTCCGAAGGCACCAATCCAGCAGGGGTGTGTCGCATTTGTTCGGGTCGATGGCCGAGATGATGGCGCTCACGTTGACCGTGTAACCATTCTTGCCAAGGTTTAGGCCATCCCTCACGAATGATATATACTTACAGTTGAAAGCTAGTGCAAAACATCTGAAAATAATATCACCCACCGGGTGCACTCGGTCCTTGACCAGGAGCTTCATTTCTTCCTTGGTGACATCGAGGATTCTCGCTGCAATCCACAGCTTGTAGAATGTGTAAAGTCCCTCGCATTTGCACACCATCATACGAATATATTCGTCACGCTCCTCAACCGATCGGAAGGCTCTTGTCCGAACATTCTCCGATTGAGAAATCTTCGTTATTGTTGATGGCAAAAGTATACCTTCCTGATCATGCTCGGTGATGTTGGGGTACCTCTTGAAGTCATTGTGATAAGGGCAGCCCGGCCTCCCTTCGAGTCCGGCATTCATCGTTCTCTCCTCACCACCTTCAAACATCCCCCACATCTTGGACAGCTGGAGTGCGATAAATCCTGCCATGTACTGAGCCTCACGCGGCTCGTCAAGGCAGATCGCCATCCGTTGGGAACTTATAATGTCCCGTGACGCCAGATCGGTGTCGCGGTAATGCCAACCGCTGTCTTCTTCTTCTGACGCATAGCCGGATGTATATCCTTGCGTGTCCATGTCGTCATCTTCTCCCGGAACTTCCTCCGCTTCGTCTTCATCCTCCTGTGCTGCCGCATCGTGGTTAGCTTCTTCCTGTGCACGCCTGGCATCTCCAGAGACGTTGGGGTTTTGGTTGTCCTCCTCGTCATCGGATTTGATGTGAATGTAGTATCTTCCGATGGAGATCAGTTGTGCCTCGCACTCCAGGCATAAGCAGAAGCAGGTGGGGATCGCGGTCGCACATGATGGACATATCCGGCACCTCAGTCCTTCCCATGTCTCGTCATTCAGGATGACGACTTTGCTGATTTCGTCCCGGACCTCGTTGACCTGTGCATTGAACTCTTCCATCTTGTTGATTCGATAGAGTTCGCAGGCACGATTAACCATGTCAACGATGTAGTGCAGATTATCGGCACCTGTCTCAGTCTCCGGCATCCTCTCGCTGATCTTTGCGACGTTCTGGAGGAACATCGCAGCCGACTCTTGGGAAGAGTTGACAAAGCCAGGGCAGATCTCGTTCTCCACACACTTCGAGTACGCCCTCTTGATGTCAGCGTACTCCAGGCGCTTCCCTCCATTGCTTTTGCCAATCCAAATGGACTTGACCTCATAGAACGGGATCACGTCAAAGACCATGAAAGTCCCATTAGCCGCGACTCCAGCCCCATACCGCGCGAGGGTTGCACTGGGAATATAGATGATCGCAATCGGATCCCCTCTCCTCACGTTCCGTAGCGTTGTCTTCGTCGCCACGTTCATCTCATCCCATGGAGCAAACGCCCCGAAGTGCAGTGCTAGCCTGTTGCCGCCATCGATTCCGCCGGGGACTAACCCACAGCGTACGATGCTTGGCAGGTTTTCCACATACGTCACATGGAATGCTCCTCCGAGAGAATCACCCATTCTTGCGGAATACCTATTCGCCAGTGCGGATGAGCTCATGAATCCAAAATCACTGTGACCGGTTGTGACTCGGATGCACCAAGGTCTGTACCATCCATCGCATCTGTTGAACATCCTGTCGATGTCGTCCCGATCCACGCCAGCTTCGGTCATTTCCTCCCTGGCTGCCCTCGTGTCGTTCGGGTTCATGATGCTCGGAAACCTTGCTGCCAAAACCTGGAATCTCGATTTTCTGCTTCCGGATTCCTGCCACTTGATCACCTCCATGATGCCCATGTATCGTTTCGCTCTCGTGGTGTATGGTGGGAATATGTCGTTGTTCCGGTCGTCAATGACAGCATCAATGTCGACCCATCCACCCTCGTCGCACCTGAAAGCACTTCCTCGGCAATTGCCGATCTTGTGTCGAAGGACTCTGCATAGGTCGTGAGATAGCTGGTTTGCTTGGTCCCTTGTAGTAAATACCGAGCGATCATCACCAATCCTGCATAGTGGAGCACCGTCGAAAGGAGCAATGCAGAAGTTGACACTCTTGCCAAGTTGCATCACGTCCACTTGCTCAAGGATTGCACCTTTGGGAAAGTATTTGGGGTCAACGATGGACGCATACGCCCATGGCAAGTGCACATCACTCACATCGCCATACTTCGGGATGTAGCACGGGATGGTGTCGCATCCCATCTCAAGCGTCTTCTTGAATGTCCTGCTGTCCCCGCACGGGTTGTAGGTGAGGTCGACGCCACCACATTGTAGCTCTCCTCCCTCAGCCGTGTCAGCCATCTCCACCAAATTAATAGTGTAGCTGTACATCTCAATTGTTTCTTTCCCTGCTTGTCCCCCTTTCTTTCTTTCCTTGGACGTTGATGAGGACGGTTCCTCCGTATCCCCCATGTCTTCATCAGATGAAACAGGGTCACTGCTGAGTAGCTCACGGAGCACCTTCATCGCCTTCTCATTTCCAGCAGCCTCCTCAATGTCCTTGCAGTCGCCGTCGTGGGCCAGGTTCGCGCACTTCTTACAGATCCCCATATCTCCCATGCACTTCTCCATTGACTCCAGGAATCCTAGTGCCGCTCTCCGCCCGTCGATCACTCGCTGCTTCTTGTCTTCCTTCTCAGTATTGGTTTGAGAACTTCGACTCGGGTCTGGTGCTTGACCAAGACCCTCATCTTCGCCCTCCGTGGCCTTTCTCTTGGAACCTTGTGCAGAGGGCTCGGTGATCAGGGATCGTGGATGTCTGGGCTTGACCTTGTTCATGATGTCAAGCACCTCCTTCGTGGGCACGCCGAGCTGTGCGGACGGTCTGTTCCGCTTTCTGTTCTGGCCCGTCGTGTGGGTCACGTTCCCAGCGAGGTGTCGCACTATTGACTGCTCGAACTCCCTCTTGATCTTCCATGCATCCTTCCACAGTGGCAGTTCGTGCTGGAAGTACGACATCACCTCAAAGAATCCCAACACCATCTCGACGACGTCTCCCAAGGATTCCTCGTTCGTGGTTTGTCCCAGGAGTTCATACATCGTTCCTTGGTCGAGCACACTCTTGATCCAGGACGAATATGCCACATTGCCAAGATCCTTGCCTATCAAGAAGATGGACATCCTCTCCTCGACTCCCTCGGAATTCTTGCACACGATCACATCCCGGGATGCGCACAATTGCTTCCCGTGACCGTTGTTGTAGAACTGCGCTGCTTGATCCACAGTCATGCTCACGAATCCCACGTGAGAAAGCTCCTTCTTCAGCCTTGAATACACGAGCTCCCGTATGATCGTGATCATGGCCTGGATATTGTTGACGTCCACCATGAGGTTTTGAAGGTCGGGGATTGCCACCACGCATTCCGCGAAGAGGCGCGTGTACATTTTCTTCCCCTCGATAGACATTGCAACACCGTTCGTGTCCGCGTTCCAGTTCGCGCAACAGTTCACGCAAGAAGAGGGATTGTACTTCGAATTCGGTCCGAGCACCTTCGACTTGCTCATCTGCATCTCTTTAGCGCAAAGTTCGCAGATAAACTTGCTGAGCTCCGTGACCGTATACCATCGAAGACGTTGATCACCGACATCGGCTTTCCCAAAAGCATCCTGCTCGCCGTGTCCTTCATCTTGCTGCTCTTGTTTCCTCTTCGACTGTGCAGTGAAGGTCGGCTTGTACTCGAATTTCACCTTCGATTCCTCCATGTTCTTCGGGATGTTGAATCGAAGGTCGGGCTCGTTTATGCACGTCCCCTCCAGCTCACACACAAACGCGTTGCTTGGTGCGACCGCATCGATGGATTTCTCAATCAGCAGTCGCTTCAGGAGGAAGTGTTGCAAGTTCGAGCTCCCAGGGATCTTGTAGTTCTTTCCTGTGAGCGCATGGACCACGCGCCACAGGCGATCGTTCTCGGTCACCAGCGCGCCTGCCGCCTTGCAGATCTCGCTAACCTTGTTGGCGATCGTCCCCAAGTCCCCTCTTCCACCATGGAAAGCAACATCGCGATTCACGCACACCACGACCAGGCCCTTGCATGTGTTGACGAGGTCAGATATCGCCTTCTGCAGGGAGTCGATGATGGGGTTGGCGGTCACCTGCCATCCGCATCCTCTCATGCACACCCAATCATATAGCGACATCCAGATGTGCACCGACATTGGTGAGTCATCCATGTCTCGCCTCCGCCGTTCAGCGATGAGCTTATCCAGCTTCTGCAATCGGGAGATGATATTCAACGTGTCGTTGGGTGAGGAGACTTGCTCACTCGACCCATAGTATGATCTCTCCTCGATGTTTGTCCATCCCTGTTCGTTGACCATCATCTGGAAGGTCTTCGTGCTCCCTTTCGAGTTGACGGCCCTCAGGGGCCAATCCAGGACCAAGAAGCTCTTCTTGTGGATCATCATGTCGCGAATCGTCGCCTCGCCAATGGGGCTCCTCTTCTGCCTATTGATAATCCGGTTCAACTGTCCAGGTGCGTTGTCCGGGTTCTTCTCCGCCTGAATCAACGCGTTGATGGCTTTGGCGCCCGGAAGGCGTCCAGTAATCAAGCATCCTGTTTGGGCACACAAGAAAGCATACAGCTGTAGCCATGCCGCATTTCCCTTCCCAACATAGGAAAGAATGATCTTCTCCGCGCTGGTCTTCTCCTCGAAGTGCAATAGCGAAGAGGTCAGGCATCTCAGCATACACTCCCAATATGTTGCGTTCTTGCCTTCTGCAAGACACGGCCCAAATACAGTTTGTATGATTGGGTACCCCGTATTGTTGTCTATGTTGAATTTCACATTGACAGTCGCTCCGCCCAAAGTGGTACCCCCTTCGAATGAAGTGTAGGTATCGTGTCCAGCAGTTGGGTTGATAATTACCCATCTGTCGTCGTCACCGCCAGAGTTCATTCGGAAAATGGAGTCGATGATCTCGTTGTCGATCTTGACAGCATCGCTGGCTTGCGACCCCCCACTTGGAGCTCCCGGCTGGGGGACTGACCCACCAGCGGTTTGACTCCTTTGCCCGGAGCTTGATGCCGACTTCTGCTGTCGCTCCGTCTTCCGTGGCGGCTCCGTCTTCGATGAGCCCATCACCCACCATGTCGGCTCTTCCCCAACCACGAAATCCTCGGGGTACTTCTCCAGTTCCCTCTCGATTTCATGAATCGTGCAGTATTTATTCTGGAAGAATTCGATCATGACGTCCTTCTCGGCCTTCTTCTCGATCTCCTTCATCCAGCTTACCCACTTGCGCCGATCTTGGTTCTCAGCGGCCCTGTCAGCCGCGTGCGGTGCCAAACTGATGGAGTTGATGTTCATCGCAGGCAGCTTCGACTCATAGATCATATCGATGCACCATAGGAAATCCCTGGCGTACTCAATCTCCCGGTAGAGATCGTTCAGCTCCCTTTTGTCTGGACGGAAATAAGCTGTATACGACTGATCTTTGGAGTCCTTCTCACCGAGCAATGGCTGCAATCTCCTCATGATGAACGATACGCACATGAGCGAATTGACCGCCCCGATGCACGCATCAGAGATGTCACTGGGGGTTGACCCACAGATCATCCAGCGCAATAGGTTGTTCTGGCTGGCATTCTCATCCCTCCTCAGTGCATATGCGAGGTTCTTCATCGATGCCTGCAGCTCATTCTGGTAGACCAACCCAAGGTCCCAATTCTTCTGGTAGTCGTCCTTGGAACCACGACCGTAGGAGTCGATCTTGGGAGCCTTGATCACGCTCAACGTGAACACTTTCCCCCAGTTTCGATCTCTGTACTTTGCAATTCTCCGATCGTGCCTCTCAAACTCTGCAGTCGTCTGGAACTCCTCGGAGCTCCTCCACCTTCTCGATGACGATGCCCTAGATGACTCGTCGCTGATGAATTCTTTGTACACCTCCCCAACCGGGGTGTTCTGGTGGAATGCAGCTTTGAACGACCGTTCATCGTTGTCCTCGGCCACGCCTAGTGCGAGATCCCAGATGTTCGCGATTGATCTCAACATATCCGCCCCTTCCATGCAGTACTTGGTTACGTTGAGCAACTCGGGGTTCTTCGCCAGCATCGTTGCCTCACCGCAAAGTTGGTTCAGCGCCGACACGATCTTCTTTCCCTTGCTGCAGAATTCCCTCCATCCAAGCATGCATTCGTCGGCAGAAAGCTGTCCGAAAACTTTGCTGATGAACTCTAAGGCAACCCTCATAGACTGCCCTTCACCTTTCATCATCCCGCGGCCCTTGGCAGAGTAGTACGCAGAGTATGCATAAATAGCGGGGACGCCTATGTCCTCGATCCACTTCACGCACATACCCAGGTCGCTGCTCATCTCCATCCTCTTGGGTATCCTCTTGCCTTCCTCGATGGCGTTCTTCACCAAATTTCCCAAGAAGATTGCTGCTTGCCTAGATTTCCCAACAGGCACGCAGAAGAACTCATTTGCATTGACGACATTCGGATTGGCAGTCATCTTGATGATATTCTCCAGACCCAGGAAAATCCAAAATAAGCAGCTGCAAATGAAGCCACGGAATTGTCCCAATGCGATCCCAGCTTCAGATTGAGGTGACGAACTCGTCCAGCTCCTCCTTGAAGCTTGGGGTTCGGGACTGACCCAGCTCCCCGTATGCACCAGAGGTTCGGGACTGACCCAGCACCTCGGTTGTGCAGTTGGGGTGGTGCAGATTTCGCTCGCAGTAGCTTGGTGCTTCCGCGATCTCCTTCGCGTAATGCAAGCAAGAGCGAGTTTCAACGGTGCCGGTTTGAGGCACCTTGCTCGAGCACGAAAACGGCGAAGGATCACACCCACAATTATAGACGTGTACAACTGGGTTTCTTTGGTTTCACGACCAGCACAAGGTCCATGCTCATGGTTTCCATTGCATTTCTTAGACAACGAGCCACCAAGTTCAAAGTTCCATGATACAACTCTCCATGGTTTCTTGATTGGCATGGGTTTCTTTGCATATCTTTGTTTCAAGCCATAGCGACACCCATCAAACTCGTGACTAGTCCCATCATGCACGACCTCATGCAGTCTCTCATCTTTCCAATAATCACAACTTCCAGGCAACTCAAACAAAATCGCAGCTCGTTTTGTCATGGCATGCCGTTTAATTTCAACGAACCGTTCAAATAATCTCCAAAATTCTCTTTGTTTGGCCTCGATTTTCTCTGCGGTGTCAATGCCGCGAGTCTTGTTGAGGCGTGCCCATGATGATCCCCCCGTGCAAGGCCCGGCGAAGAACAACAAATCGGAAGGTTTGGTAAGCACATGTCTGGCGATTCTCCCCCCGTACTCGCTCAGTAAGTCATCAACCAGAGTTATGGTGACAACCTGCGGCCCGTCATGGCGGGCAAGAGCAGTGAACCAGTTACGTGGTTCGGAACATGCCATCAGCACGATGGGCCGAGCCAAGTCAACACTGTAAAGAGTGACGACTGTGCGAGTTCTCATACCAGGAAGCGAGACATGAACAGGAGCGCGAAGCACACCACCGTCATGTTTGACCATCGCGAGTTCAATACCCGGCGCTAACTGTGGCTTGTGCTTCACCGCAATGCGATACGGAACAAAACAACGACCAGGGACAAGCTGCTCGTGATTGATATGCAGACAACGCATGAGCAATTTCAATCGGAGCAACGTTTCCAAAGCAAGGTCGTTAACACACTTCAACTCTATGCGCTCGTTCGACAGTTCTTCAACAAATGCGGCCAGCACGGACTGCATGTCAACATCCCCGGACCCGACGTGAATTGGTCGTGGCCGTGGAGACCGTTCCCGCGCCGGTGCAGCGACCGGTACGGGATGAAACTGCCAAACTGCGCGTTCAACCCAACCATCAATTCGCACACATTGTAGCCCCGGGTCAACTCTATCCTCAACTTTGAGCCATGACCCATTCTTCAGAAACCAAGTGGAACGAAGCCACTTGCTCCCAAACGGTGTCATAACCGCGAGTGGAGGTTTCACACGCATCAATCTGGGTCCCTTGGCAACAACAACCGGATCATGTCCTTCATGCTCATGCAATCCCTCTTTGGATGTTAATCCAGACCACCATAGGTCCGGGGGCATGATCGGTATGTGTGTGTACGGAAATGTTGGAACTCCGTCAACTGTCCCCGAAGCGGTCTGCATGGTCCCCTTTATGGGATCACACGTGGGTGTGAGCGCCTTGAGGGTATCCGGGTCAGACAGCAAGCTCGGGTCAAGTAGACCAATCTGCAAACATGCATGTTTCCATTTGCGCCCATCATTGAACGCCTTGGTGTAAATATCGGCCGCCATCTGTCGGTGACCTCATACGCCAAGTACATGTAATCACGTGTGAACATCTCATGCATCCACGAAATGCTAACACCATGGCTTCTCTCAAGGTGGCGCATCGTGGGGTTCCTCCCCGATCGCACGACACCGATCATAGCCTTATTATCGTCATAGAACACAAAGTTCGGTGACTTCTTGAGAATCCGCTCTACCAGCTTGAGAGCGGGCATACCCATCGATCTCATGGCAACGTCGGCCGCAACAATCTCGGCCTCGGGAGTGGAGTGACTCACACAACCCTGTCTTTTAGAGCTGCCAGACAACGGAAACCGGGTATTAGGCCCTTGTATATTCAAGTGTCCACCGGAGGTGGAACGCAGCGAGTCAATGCATCCCGCAAAGTCAGCGTCCGCATACAAGGCCAAGTGCACATCGTCCATAGGGTCTCCAACCCAACCGACCATGCGCCAATGTTTGGTATGATGCACATAGCACATCAAGTGATGCAAACCCCGATCATCGGAGTCAGTCCACCTATGCACGTTCCGTGCTAGGCGATTCACTTGCCGCAACAAATCGAAGCGAGCAATCCGCGCACCGTACAGCAACTTCATCAGTACGCTAGCGGCATGCGGAGCAAGGTGTCCACGCACGGGCTCCTTCATGGCCAACTCAGGAGTCCCTCCCCGTTGGTCCGGCACTGTGGCAGAACCGTCGGTGGGCACAAGATTGTTACACCAATTGCACACGACTGACGGCCCCTCTCTGGCAGGCTTCCGTGAGACGTGATTCTTTGTTTCTTCATGCAACTCAGGGGTGACAACCTTATTCAACTTCACGTCGCCCGCCACTTCAAGATAGCGGTCGACACAGGAACGTAGGAACTGTTCCATGTCATAGGTCACCGTTGTTACTCGGTGTCCGTTCCCGAGAGTGACGTTTCCCTTGCTTTGATTGCAACCAAGGTACATGTCAAGTCCAGTCTCGGGCTCAATCTTCAAACGTGTACGCAACATGCTCCACCCTTGGGCAAGGTTCTTCTGCGGCCCTGCCATTTTGAAGTCGTCGACATACACAACCAGAACAAGCTGGAGCTTTTCGTGAATGTACACTGAAGGCCATTCTTCGCCGATGGGCTCAAAACCAACGGCACGCACCGACTCATCGCAGTGCTGCTCCCAAAATGTTCCCGCATCTGGGTGTCCGTACAGCGCCTTCCTCAACGGGACGACTGGTCTTCTGTACTTATCCCATTTGCATTCACTTGGCACGGCCTCCGGTGGCAATTCAATCCAACACGGCGTGCCTCTCAAGGTGGCCTGTATGTACGCCTGAACAGCGTCGGCCATCTGCACATCCCAGCCATCATGACAACCCAGAAAATCCGCCCAACGCGAGGCTTCAAATGAAGCAGGGGAGTTCCCCAAATCTTGAAACATCGCAGCCTCAAAGCTTTGGTTCTTCACTTGGTTCCCCAGCAACACGCCTCTACCCTTGAACTTCCTCTTAGGATCACCAACAGGCAACTGTGAGTGCTTTTCAACGCAAATGCCATGTGCGCGAGCCATGTGTATTTTCTCCCCCTTCGCTTTTGCTTCTCTGGCTACAGCGTCATATTCGCGCACCGCGCCAAGATCGAAGACCCCCTGGTCGATTAATCCCGACCACTCTTTCTTCATTGATGCTAATGCATCAGGGTTGGTC
Organism: Effrenium voratum; assembly: GCA_963377175.1. Classification (NCBI taxonomy): domain Eukaryota; class Dinophyceae; order Suessiales; family Symbiodiniaceae; genus Effrenium; species Effrenium voratum. Next base: position 497,399 of record CAUJNA010003248.1, read on the forward strand.
AACATCTCTTTCCGGCCTACCGGCCTGGATACTAAAGCGTCGAAGAATCGTACAACTTTCACAGCTTTCTCTCTGTGCTGTATTCGCTCAGAAGTCACGCACGGCATCGATGGGTACTTCTTGGCTTCACCGTCCTCGCCTATCGCAGGCATTGCGAGTGGCACTTTTCCAGAAACTACTCAGCAGACTCCTCCCATTCATACCAGGTGAGGTCCGTCGATTCGTCGACCGATGGATCCGTCCCCGATGCTGTCTCAGCTTCGTCTTTATGACTCTCCATGACTGATGCAACCGCCTTCGTCCAGTTTGGAGTCGACTTTGATCGCTCCTCAGACTTGAACTTCCAGGCATAAATTACCACCAGACACTCAAATTCTTTCTCAAGCTGAACGTTTCGTCTCATGACGTCTTGGGACTGTTTGGAATCCATGAGAACAACCACCCCGTCGACAGGATTAACAACAATCCTGACCCATTCAAGCTCAGCCAAGTGCTTCCCATCCATTGGGTTCTTGATCTTTGATATGTTCTTCCGCAATCCCCAATTGTACTGCCATTCTACTCCACCCCAGCGGTTCCGAAGCATCGCTCGAATTCTCTTACCACCGGGCATCTGTAATGTCCGTGCCTCTGCCGGCGCGGAAATATCAGACTCTTTACTCTTGGGATCTTCCTCTTTCCTTTTGCCACCGCCCTTCACCTCGGCCTTCTCTTCCTTGGTGTAATATTTACTCATCATCTTCCATTCTTCAGGAGTGAACTCTGGAGGTCTCGATGTCTTCATTAGCCTGAATCCGTCCTTCCCGACAGGATACGGTCTCCCGGCCTTGTCGATCTTAACCTCCTTGCCATCGTCGTTGACGTACGTGATACCATCCCCGGGTAGCCCAACTGACACGTGTGGAAGGTCGGACTTCGCAACCTTTTCATCGCCCTTAGGGTGTCCATCTCCTTTCCCTTTTGAGGAGCTCGGTCTAGCATCTTCTTCTCCTGCATGATCCCCCCGATCTCCGGCGATTACTTCCGGGCCATCGTCGAGCAGTAGACCAGCGATCTGATCGACTTCATCGTCAAGCAGTCGCTTCTCGTCACTCTGCAACAATTCAGGCTCGTAGTCCTCATCCTCGATCAGGCGGTCACGTGCATCCAGACCGATTGCATCGATAGACATCTCTATTCCTTCCAAAGTCTCGTTGGCAACCTTGTACTTCTGTTGTATTGGGAACGCCAGAGGAGATTTCAGGATCATCCTCCCGTCTGATGTGGCATTCTCAACCGAGGCGGAACCTTTGCCTTCTTGATGTTCAGCTCTGCACCCGCAAATGCAGTAAGTGCCCAAGCACGATACTTGTTTGCCCAATGCATACCGGTGCTCAACACATATCCAGCAAATATACCAGTTTCCCCTCTCGGCTCGAACTTCTCCCTCTTTCCCCCTCGTGCTTCGCTCGGCTTGAAGTCCACTAGCGCACCAAAAGGTATCTTCTCGCCCTTGAACTCCTCGCCATGCAGCCTCATCCATGCACTCGATCCGTTCACCTCTTCGATGTTCATGAGATGGCACAGAGTGGTGATGGCCTGCACCCATAACACGTGGGTAGACCGGCATGTACTAGACAAGCCGAAGTCTGGTCAATGATGAATTGATTTGTTCTTTCAGCAAGGGAATTGTTCTGCGGCCGTCCAGGCAGCGATAGGTCGTGGTTCAGCTTCAGCTCCACGCACGCATTGATCAGTTCCGGGCCGTCATCCGAATATACCTGCTTGATTTTCCTCCTCCCGCAGAAGTGCTTGATAGCCCTGACGACTGAGTCAGTGTCTCTTCTCGCGGTGGGATAAGCCATGATAATTCCGGTATATATGTCCCGGATGATGAGCGCATACCTGCCTTCCACTTCATGATCTCCTGATGCCGTCACAAAGTCGAACGTCACCAGGTCACCGAACGTCTTCACTTCTCTTTTGAATGCTCCCGTTCGTGATCTGAAGTGTCTCATCTTTGCCTTGACGCATGATTCGCAGAAGGGATTTCGGTATCTGTGTGTAAGCAAATGAGCTATGGAGTTGGCGTCCTTCTTGAGGACTCCCACTTTCCTCTTTATTGATGATCCTTCGTACACGTCTGCTTCGATTCCGGCATCTGGATCATCTTCATCAACCTCTTCCTCGTGAGCTTCGGCATCACCATGTCGATGCGGGACTGACCCAACATCTACAGGTATTTCCTCAGCCACGGGAGGCGGACGTACCGGACCGGCTCCTCCGGGTGGCCCGAAGTCGAATGCCCCGTCGTGGTGTTCGCCCTCGGCCTCTGCGGACTCACCGACAGCGGCGGGTGTGACGTCGTTCTCATCGTCACCTCCCTGATCTGCCTCGTCGTTCGTTACCATCGCCAATACTTCCGAAAAGTGCTCCTTGAGGTCGTCTATCGTAGGGCGATGCCTGTTACTCCGAAGTTTACCATCACTCACTAGGTACGGGATGTCGTCCTTGACCTGCAAGTGCACGAATCCCTGCTTTGGCGTAACCATGAAAGGTAGTTTACCAGGCATCCAGTGAAATGCATAACCCATCTTCATGCATCTCCTCCCCACTGACAATACCGTGGGTGTCTCATCCAATACATGCGGCTCGACAGTCTCGTCCAACTCGTCCACGACTATCTTGGCCACATCAGATGTGGAAGTGGAACCATTCGCGGTCTGGAACACGATCTCGTCGTCATCTTTCACGATGTCGACACCCAGGCTCTTCGCCTTGGCTCTTCCGATGAGATCATGACCACATCCGGTGTCCATCAACCATTTCACCCGTTTGCTGATGCACGTTGACATGGCGAAAACGTTCTTCGGCATACCATGCTGCTTCTTCCAGTCGACAGCCGATTCCTTGATCTCGTCCTTGTTCCGATCATACTCGAACATTATGCTGCTCTCCTTGGTCACCGGGAAGTAGTGCTTCTTATATACATCATCCACTACTTCTCTCAGTATCTTCGCACGTATCAATGATCGTTGGACTTGATAGGCTGATAATTCACGATGATCACTGCTTTTGAACTTCTTCTCGTCGACGTACACGTACTGATAAGGCTCATTCTCATTGTCCTCATAACCGTACCATTCCCCTTTTCGTTCCCATTGCCTTCTCTCGTCTTCGAGGTAGGTGATCTCCCCATTCTCGTCGACGTCGAGCACTTCCTTGAACCACACCATTTTCTCGGGGATCTCGGACTCGCCAGACCATCTCGATGATTCGCTCATCGCGTCGTCATCGTGCTCGTGGTAGACCGTCTCGGCTTCATCCGGTTCGACCTGATCAACGTCCTTCTTGAAGCTTACCTTCCCTGCAGGAGCCGATTGCTTCAGGACTATCGCGGGCATTGCGATGGCCCTCCTCGCAATGGCAGGCGCTGTGGCTTTGGCGGCAGCCTTCGACTTGGCTTGCGCCTTGTCATTTGACGTTGCTGGAGCTGAATTGTTCTTGATGAGCTCATGCCTATACTTGCAAGCGCTTCCCCTATCGCACTTCCCCTTCTGAAACGCGAAGCATGCTCCATCATCCCTCTTTGGTGACGATGATCTGGACTTGGAATTGCCCTTTCCTTTCCCCTTGGACATGCTCTCCAACTTATGCTCCGTCTTCTTGCTGTGGGAAAAAGTGCATTCATTCCCTTTCACGCACCCCTTCGCCGATTTGAAGTGGTACCAGCAGGGGTTATCCTTGCTTCCGCCCGGACTCTTGCCTCTGTCGCTGGCACCGTCGGACTTGCCGTTCTTGCCAGCGTGGCCCTTTGCCTTGGCTTTTGGGAGAACAGGAGCGGCATCAGGTCCACCGGGTTTCCCCTTTCTGCCCTTGCCACCCTGGTTCTCCTGTTTGCCAGTTGCTGGAGCCGCATCCTTCCCGCCTGACTTCATCATCGACTTGACCGATTTCTCCTTCATGTCGAGCATCAGGTCTTCCCGATCTGCCTTGATCTGATAGTCGATCAACGCCAATAGGAATTCATACGTCTTCTGAGGATGCTTGTCCGGTAGTCTATGGTAGGCATTGAGGCCGAACTCCATCTTCTTGCTCCCTTTGATCTTCCTGTAAAGGATGTCTCTGAGAGCCAGCTTACTGGGTCTGTCCTCGCTCCTCATCTTCAGCTGCAAATCATACCATTTGTTCCTGAACATGACCAAGTTCTTGTCGCCAGGAAAGTCAAGGTTGAATAAATGCTCGATGTGGTAGACAAGATCCGTTCTATCGGAAGTTCTGAATGATTGCATAACTAATGCCACCACCTCTCGTCCCTTCACGATCACCCCTTGTTGATGTCGTAGTTCAGAGTGTCGTGTAGCATCGAGGTATACGTCCTTGGCTTCGTCAGGTGCTTGTTTCAGCATGTTCTGCATGCCCATGGCCATTTTAATATCTATCGTAGCAAATCTGTCGCCACCTGAATCGCTAAGCAAATCCAGGTCTGGGTTCAACCCAAGAGCCTGCTCCAGCCATTTCGTCCATGCGTCGGTATCTGGATCTGCACATGCGCTCAGAACATTCATCAGCAGTTGCATCTTCCAGGTGTCAAGTTGATGGATCTTTGGCCAGGCCGGAATAGATACTCTTTCGGCCTCTTTCCTCGAGATTCTCGGTCGGTCATTCTTGACCTCTCGGTTATCTCTCGATCTCCTTCGTCTCCTCCGTGTCCGATCGTCTTCTTCCTCTTCTTCTTCCTCGTCTTCCTCATCTCCTTCGTAGTCGTCATCCTCATCCTCATCATCGGGTGGATCATCCGGAGGTCCTCCTCCGCCACCAGCGAGGCTCAACTGACGTCGACCCGCTCCCTGCCCATTCCCATTGGGCGGGAATCCACCGTTATCCAATGGGGGCGTAGTACCGTTGTTTCCCCCCCCATCACCACCACCAGTCGTAGTAGTGGATTGTGGGACATGCCCAACAACCCCTTGCATCTGGGATAGGTGTACATCGATCATTGGATCACCGAAAGACGGAAAGAGGATCGAACCTGGCATCAGCGACGAATTAGGGATTTGATTTGAAGACGATGACGGGACTGACCCAGCCACTTTCTTGTCTATCCTATTTGAATTAGCCTGGGTTCCTCCCTCAGCGCGTTTCACTACTGCTCGTTCACGATGTCCATCCTTGCTGCTGGAGGCTTCCTGTGTCTCCAGCTTCTTGTGTGCACGTAGTTCCTCGTTGTCAGCATCGAGTTGGCTTACAAAACTCTCTTCTTGCTTGAGCGTCGCCTCTCTTTCTTTCAGTTGTCTCTGAAGCTCATGCATCTCCTCGAGGTACTCATCGTACATTCCCTTAGCTGTCAATCTCCAGTTCTCAGCCTCCTTCGACTTCTCGTCCATCGTGCACCGTTCCTCTTGTTTCTCTTCTTTGACCTGGGCTAACTCCAAGATCGCATCCTGA
>CAUJNA010003248.1:517825-570325 GCA_963377175.1 Effrenium voratum
CACCCTTAAATCAGGCATTGGAAGCTCAGCCCCGAAGAAAAGCGAAAGCTTGGAGAACTCCCTCTAACAAGGCTAGCGTTCGTGAAAACTGTGGCTCTTGTACTGAGGTTGGACAGTTTCAATGATTCCATGCTCAATGCCTTCCCCATGGAGGCACCCGTGATACCCATCAACCTGACTTGGCAGCCCAATTGACGAAGGGGCGCGCCATCGCCACTCCCCCTGGCCAAAAGAGGCGCTGCAGCCCCCAGAAGCAACAAGGAGAGGGGACCCGCTTCTAAAGGAACCAGGCGCTTTCACCTTAAGCATCCCACCCAAATGTAGGCATGCGGAGGCCTTCCATGCGTCGGAATTGGTAGTGCTCATCTTCTTTCGGAGCTCGTGCACAGCCCCCAACAAAGGTCCGAATGAACTATGTATATTTGGATTACTGCGCCGCATTTGGCAACGTGCCAAGTAAAAGCAAAAACGAGGTGCGATGGGGAGCGCTTTCTTGTGCAGCCACTGCAGCGCTGCCGCATCCAGCCGCCCCACTCCAGGCCAGTCAGCCGGCGCTTGACTCACCTCAGACAATTCGCTGTGCAAAAACTAGTGACAAGGACCATGGCAAGGGCTGGGGTCGTGTCTCATTGTTGGCGTTTTTCAGTGAAGCCTGTTCGGGACACCTATGCTGGTCCGCACACGGAGTTCTGTCGGACATGTGGCAGGACGTGATTTCGATTTTTGAGCAATCAGTCACTGCTCATGTGCCAAACTGCAAATGCACCAAACGGCGCCCAACGCAGGCTGGACCGCATTGGCCACAACGCATGCGGGTTGCTTGAGGCAGGAACGAAAGGCCAGGTCTGGCAAACTAGGAGGACGCTGCGTGTTCTCAGCTTGGCCTTGCCAAGATTCTGATTCGCTCGGGCGGTCACGCGCCTATCTTGACCATGACGCAAGCGTTGCGTTGTGGACACCTCCCAACTCGCAGGCCGTCTTAATCCCGGGGCCGTCTTTGATGCAGGGAGACCCCACACGTGTTCAAACACTGAGGCTGTTACCACTACTTTACCCACTATGCACTTCCCTACTGATTAAAGATGAACAACGCGGTGTGTTCATCCTTGATCCCAGGGCCATCTTTGAGTCAAGAAACCCCACGCACCTGTTCAAACACTGAAGCTTTTACCCGCTGCGCGCTTCCCGAAAGATTCAAGATGAACAACGCGTTTAGAATTTGGACATGTTTAATTGGTGCCTGCCGGGGGGGAAACACCATGCCTTGGACAAATTCAAATCGTTCCAAACACACCGATTGGCCAGCTAATGGAGGTGACGCCAAGATTACATGGAGGCCAACGCAGCTGCGGCAAACAACACAACATCAAGTACGCCAGAGTCATATAGCCTGATAATGCGAATCATTCATGTGCAAAGCCAAAAGGCTCATCTAGTTCATGTACTCCCCTTGTCCTTTGCTTGTCCTTGCCGTTGGGTCCGTTGCTTGGTCCAGGCGGCGTTTCTTTCAAGGCCAAGCTGCAGACAGCAAGAGGCGGATATTGGGGCACCTGGCAGTTTGTGGCTAAACCCAGGCGCGCATTCGCAAAGACTGCTACGAAAGGGAAGACAATGCAGCCCATGCTCACTGTATACAGGACATAATCTATGCGAGCAACCAGGCGCGCACACACACAAAGAAAAGCGTGCACACCAGCGCACGCGCACGCGCTTGTACTGACACAGGCTCGCAAGCAAGCACGCGTGCTTGCACACACACACAGCCACTCGCAAACAAAGGCCACGTGTTCAGACGTGGACCGAGATAAGAATGCACACACACACACAACGCACAACACACACGCACACACGCGCAACACACTCACACACATGTATACATATATGTTTATACGCATAATTCACGCACAGCACAAGTGCAGGACATCCACGCACACGCCACGCACACACACACACACCCCTTCATGCATACCGCAACTCAGACAAATCACTTCGTTGGAGCGCAGCACATTGCAGCACCACTTCTGCAAGCAGTCGTGAAACGACCACCAAGGCTCAAGTTGTCACCAGGCTGCGAAATAGCTAACATCACCAGTTCCGGGCACACACACGCATAGTTACAAGCACCAACACGCATACACATGCACACACACACATAATTACAAACATAGATACGCAGCCAGAGAGACAAACAGAGAGACAAACAAAGATTCAAACAGAGGGGCAGGCGCAGGAACAAACGCTAACAGTCACGTCACGTATGCATGCTGGCACGCATACAGAATGTCATGCCTTCTATATGCATGCATGCCCACAGGCCGAACATACAACCATGAAAGTATCGTGACATACTCATGTGTGTGTGCCTACCTCTGTGTGTGTGCGCGTGTGTTTCATGTTGCACAGGAGGTTTGATAGGACACTGCCCGACACCAGCCATTGTGCTACACAATATGTTTACACCGTCTATGGCCGAACTTGTAGCAAAAACATGCTTGATTCGTTTCCAGTCTGGGGATGATTGCAACCAAACACATTGGATGGTTGTAAGGTCGCAAAAATATATGTGGTGGGCTCCCTTCGCCTGTAAGCACTGACGATGCAAATGCAGCTTGAGTCGTTGGGTATCAACCAAATCAAGAGGCAACCTTCATGCATTATAATTGGCAAACCATGTCAGCAAAACGGACTGAGCGGTGAGAAAATCACTCGATCCGCTTGGAAGACATCACAGAAATTGAGTCCATTCCTGTTGCGCCGCTTGAACCCTAGTCCCCAGAGGTGCTTGGCTTAGCCATCCATGGGCCCCTTCAGACGTGCCCAGCGTCAAGCCCTTGCCTCCGCGTCAGTTCCTCAAGCTCGGCACGGAACGCCAGCCTTGGCTCCAAAATGCGAGGGCGCTACTCTGTCTGATACATCACCACATCACTGCTCGAGTTGGTTGAGTATAGACAAAGATAAATGTTATGTATACATCTATATATATATATATCAAACTGTCCCTGGATACATATGGAAGCATTGAGCAAAATCTCAGAAACAAACCGTGGGATATTGGCATGCAACCAATTTGTGCCATATTTTCGGAAATACAGAAGTCAAACATGCAGCTACTGGCTGGGTGGACCTGAGGCGAAATCTTCCACCCGCAGTCCTCCCCACGTGGCAAGCCATGTGGCTCTTCTTGGAAGCGGCAGGCATACACTATGTCGATGCCCAGGCTTCTGCATGCATCACCTAGCGCCAAATGTAGACCCATGACCAAAAAACGTGCCGTTGAGAATTCTGGCGCAGTAATGCTGATGATGATGCAGAGAGGGTGTGTTTTTATTAGGCTGAGGATCTTGCACACCATGCGTCCAACATATCCACATGAGTGCGATTGTGCCAAACTGCTCGCTAGTAATGAAAAGGACCGCTGAGCTGCACGAGCTGACTGACCTATTCAGTTGCAACTTGATGCACCCTCGCAGGCTGACATGGGTGGCTACTTCTTTTCTTGGGTGGGTCAACCACCTGCATGAACAGTTCTCAACATGTTTGGCGGAATGCCTTCCCTTAGATTTCGCGGCCTGATCCTATATTGATTGAACCCCTCCCTCAAGTTGAAACAAGGACAACTCACGAGCAAGAACGGTGATGATACAAATTGAGAGTTCTCCGCCTATACTCTCGCCACGCAATAGCCCGTCCCACTCAAAGTAGCAGGGGGCTCCCTCTTCTGCCCGGCCCGGACACTGGGGTCCGGGCCTTTGACCAGCCAATCCTGCAAGAGTTGCAGCGCCACAGTGACAGCGCTGCCTCCCACCACCAAGGCCAGGCCTCGATGGAGTGCTACCTGCTATGAACCGCGATTCGAACGCAGGCATCACTGGGGCTTGGGATGTCAAGCGACACAATCCAGGCTATGCAAACACATACATGCACAAGATTTGACTGGTGCATTTCACTTGCACAGCTGTACAGGTCTGCAATCCACAACATTGCAAAATTGCCCTACTGCTTTCCGCGGGGCTAGTTGTAAGGAACAACCCGGTCGTGTGACCGTCACGAAAATCCCCCCCCCTCCCGAACCGCGCTATGGAGGACTAGGTTTGCCACAAAAACAATGGAAACACACATAAACACACACTTTACTTCTTTTTTTTGCGATACGAAGAAGCAAAGCTCCTGAAAGTGCGGCAAGCCCCCCCGCTTGACACATCGCAGTGAGCCACAGCTTCGCAGACGTAAGCCGAGCCGCCGTCGAAGGGGATCGGCTGACCAGCCCTCGTTGCCGTTTTCGACGCCCATGAAATTGTCAAGTCCTGAGCCATGGCGCTGGTACCCCTCACGATTGCGGATCGTTTCTAGTCTGATTGTTCTTTTCTTGAATGCGGATATTTGTTACCCACTGTTTAAGGGGCGCTCAGATGTAAGGCAAACTGAAACTCACAACATCGCCGATATTTGGCGCCCACGAAAGTCTGCAGAAGGTTCACCAGCTTTTTGGATGGCCGTGAAGCGCCTTGCTTTCTGCTTCCTTCTATTGCTCAATTAGTCCACAACGGTTGCGGAAACTGAAACGAAGCAAAACACAAGGCTTTTCAAGGTCAACCTCCTTCCCTCATTCGCCTCATGCTTTTGGATTGCACCCATGGCATATGTCACAGTCATCGAAGCTCAACTAGTTCAAGTTCCACGAAACTTCCTTTGATCGTATATTTTGTGTGTGTGTGTGTCATGTGTTTTTTTTGCTGAAGGCAAGATGGGCACATGCTTGCATATGTGCGTCTTGGTTTCGCCGTGCGGGCCGCACATCTCCACATGCTGGCCCGGCTTCATCCTCAGCTTGCTCACCCCACGAGCATCATGCAAATATAAACTCCCAACCGAAGCAGCACGCGACTCTTATGAGCCACTTGCACCTGCCCAAGCTCTAATCCAAAAAACCCAAAGGATGGAGGAACTTGCCTCACAACTCAAGTGGTGACACACTCTTTGCACAATGGAGGCGCACAATGCCAGTTGCCATGGCCAAATGTTCGGACAATTCCCAGGGTTCCCAGTCGCCACCAAGGAACTGCCATTATGCATGTGTGTGTGTGTTCTGAGGCTGTAGATGTAAGTCAGTGCCAGAGAAGTCTGTAGTGATGGCCAAGATTGCGAAACAACAAAGCAATTGCGAATTGGCATGCAATCCAAGAAGCACACAATTTGAGCCGTTGGAACCATAACAAAAAAGGGTGCCTTGGATTCCTGAGGCACCTTAGCACCAAACTTCCAAGCAGAGGCCTCACAACTTCACCCCAAAACCCCGCGTGCGCAGTTTTCTGCCGGAGGATCTGCAGCAGCCTGGGCGTGAGAGCTCCGTCAGGGTAGACCTTGATGGCGAGGTCGAAGAAGTTGGCTTGGCCGAGGGGGGACACCGGCGTGTACTCCTCGGAACATCCGAGGCACCTCATGTCAAGATGCCTCAAGTCAAAAGTGTAGAGCCTAGCTGCGAATCTCACCGAGATGCAAAGCAAACCTGTCAAATTAAAACCAATATCGATATTTTTGGCCCTCGTAAAAACAAAGAGGAACGAACAACACGAGATGCGGACACGTGCTCTCATGTTTTTTTTCCTGAGGGAATGAGTTGTGCACAAACCGGAGTATCCCCACGGCTGCTTTTCCTGTGGCTTCCCCCAACACAACCGCAGAAAGGACACCCGTCGGATCCCTTGCTCCAAGTTTCGCGCTCCAGCGTCTCCCCTGCAAAGCGCAAGCGGACCTGAAAGCAGTGTGTTTGGGGAGCTGGACATGGTAAGCCCCGACCCCGGCCGACCACAATGCAGTCACTTTCAACTTGAGTGCCGTGCTTGTTCCGGTGTTGATACTCACCTTCAGGCCTTGCAGCTGTTTGCCTTTCGGGCTGTATGATCGCGTTTGATTCTGGTGTCGAAGCATGAACATCTCTTGTTAGCTTGTGGCATCGCTAGGCATGGGTCGGATCGTGCTTGTATTGCTTCGGTGCCTGCATACGGGACTTGTGTCACTGTGCTCCTTGTGGCCTGTGGCATTCCACGGCATGCTGCCGCATGTTGCTGTTGAGTATTGCCTTGTGCTTGCACCATGGCCGGTGCCTTGTCTTGTGCCAAATTGTAGACAGTTTGCGTTTGAGTACTTTGCGTTGATGCACGCCTGTGTGGCACATTTGTGTGCTGCGCCTTGCAGTTCCGCGCCATGCCTTGGGAACCACGTCGGGTCCTTCAAATGGAGAAAGGGGAATCTCGAAAAGCACCCATGACAAGCGGCATGTCTTTCCACATCAGGCCACCCCAGGCAATCAGTCAAGGCAAAGCGGAATCGCCACATGTTGCTCGTCAGCTGCTTCTTGCCTCAAGTCGTATGCATCCAGAAAAAGCGTGTCCCCTGGCCACAAACAGCAACCTGCGGTACCCTGCGGCTTTGTCAGAAGGCACACAAGCCTCACGAAACAGAGGTAGGTCTTTGATTCTAACCAGGGACCATGGGATCTGAAATGGGCTTTCCTCTCAAACTCCTTGGCCTCTCTTCGTTTCCAAGGGAGAATGGTCCAAGTAGGTCTGGAAACACATTTTTGCAAATACAAATGTCCATTGCAGCCTCTTTAGGCAAAGTAAGCAATGCTGTGTGCATCAATGCGCAAAAATAGCCCACTGCGAAAACCCGCGGCATACAACTTTGGGATGCCAAACAAACAGCCAAAATGCCAAACGTCAAGCTTGCCGGCTGCTTCAATTCCCTGGTCAATAAAAAGGCAGTGCCTTCACCCTAGCCGTTTCCCATAATCCTCCCATGACTTTACCTTCACATCCCTTGGTATGGTAGCAACCAACTTTGTTTTTTGCAGCCTCCTACTAAACATGAACAGAACCAAACAAACTTACCAAGAACAGCAAAGCTATATACTCCAGTGTAGCCTCAATCCCCGCGAGCCCAAGAAATAGATCGCGAGGCGAGGTGCTCAGAAAGCGGAAGGCCCGCCAGTCTTGATCCATGCGGTACACCTTCTCGGCCGGCGGCTTGGCTGGCGGCATGGAAGATCTCGGAGGCAAATGGTCCGGTGGCGCCAGGCTGGACCTGCCGGCAATCTGGCAATATCTACGGCCAAAAGAGACCACAACCCATCCACCTAGATCGATCGAATCGAACCAATCAAGCAACCAAGCAGTCAATACACCAACCAACCAATGCAACCCAGGAGCTAAAAAAGGAAACGCAAACACGACAAGCGACAAGCAACACAAAACAAAACGCAACCCCTCCAACAAGCCCAAAGTCGATGAAAGCTCACAACAAGTTGCAGCGACGAAAACTATCGACAACTCACATCTGCCAAGGCCCTGACGCTTTGGCGTGCTCAGCAAGCACCTGCCAACGAGAACAATCAGGCACACCCCAAACGAGCGTCCCAGGCGCAGAAAACAACCCAACCATGCCATGTAGTTACGTGCCAAAAAAGCATCGGACCCCAGTTCTATGCTAGAAAAGTCCTTTCGGAATTTGCAATGCGCTTGTGAAAAGTCGTTTGCCACTATGAGCGGACGGTGGAACCTTAATCTTCCAAATCGGCAGCGAACTTGCATTGCCACCAAACCTCTTGATGTCCAACACCGGTCGCGCTTCCCAACGAGGGCGACTGAAGGTGCAACCCAAGAAGTGTGTGCATGTGTGTTCACTTGATACGGCGGGGTCAAACTTTGCCTCATACTTGGTACAATCCCGGCGACAGTTGCAGGCGATTGCCTACCTCAAAGCCCCTGCCAAGTCTTCAGGGAACATCGCCTTGTTCCCTGCGATTAACCCTGGTATCCAGAACGCTAGGTGGTAGTCTTAATCGCCTCTAGGGTTGATGGTCATCCCTAGACAGCCCCAAGGCAAACAGGTTTGCCCCCTACCCCAACCCACAAACAATTGAAGTCCCTAAGAGACAACTCAAAAAGAGCAAGATTAGCATAAGGACAGGGACGTGCCCAAATTCGCCCCAGCTGGAGCCGGCCTCGCCAGAGCGCTTGTACCCACCAGGGCCCTTGCCATCAGGTCTAAAGCTGTTGTCGCCTCGGGACATATAGCAACATGTTGAAAAAGGCCCGTAGGCCAGCATGCCCAGTGCATGACATCCACGATCGGCTTGAATCAAGTTCCAGCGAACGCGGAAGCCAACGACTTGTGGGTTGGAGATGATCCTACCTGCCAGCCTAGGCAAGAAACCTCCTTGGGAGTAGAAGCCATGCAAAGTTCATTTGCGTGGCAGAGGTCTCACGGATCGTTCGGTGCAATTTCTATGCAAATATGCACCTGCGACACATGCACACATACATGCGTAAGACACAAATATACTTGGGTATGAATCTGAAGCCAGCAGAACTTCAATTCAAAGTAATTCCTGGTCACGGAGGCAATAATGAAGCGATGCAAGTTCAGAGGAGGCATGCGCACGTTTGAAACGAGGCGATGTGTCTGGTGCCTGAGGCTCTAGAACTTATGCATGACACGAGGGTCCAAACCAATTTGCTATTGGATCGAGCCACTTTCGCTACTTGCTGCCTGCGTTTGCAGGCCCACATGATTCCCCCAAGTTTGCTCCTGGATCGATATACGCCCTACAATTGGCAGATTTCCCCAGACCGAAACCAGCGCAGACCTAGCAAGCCCTGTCTCACTGTCTCAGGCCAGGACCGCTGCTCACGTTCTTGGCGGCGCTTGCGTTGTAGGCGAACTGGTCGCTCTCGAACTTCCCCCCCGTGCTGAGGCGCACGAAGATGGCCCCATCCCGGAGGAGGACTTCGTGGGTCCGCTGGGTGCTCTTCGTGTACCTTAGCGCGAGTGCTGGCTGAAGCGTGCTAAAGACTCCGTGGCGGAAGGGCTTTTCGTGTTCCTCTCCGCCACCCGGCCTGCCAAACCTGCAGTAGATCCATGGTAGGAACAAAAACGACTCGGGGCCCAGACCTCATATCTAAACAGAAAATCAAGGGCGCCCTCGGGCGACGGGCAGGTGACCGGACCTATGGTTCCAGTGCCCTCCAGGATTGGAGCGACTTTCTGGAATTGTAAATAGTCCCAACTATTTGTCCACAATCGCTTGCCGCAAGTGGCCTGTCACCCTGAGACAAGAAGCGGCCGCATCGCGGCTCAAAAAGCAATTCCGTTGGCTGGGTTGCCACCCCAGGTGTTGCAGAAGCCGATGATATGGTACTCAACGTGCTCGCGGGCTGGACATGATTCGGTTTTTCGGCCCTTGAGTTTCCCACTGACTCTTGTCAATCGCCGGCTTGTCCTCCAAACCTCCCACAGAAGTGGTCAGCCAGTCTCGCACTGCAGATTAACTTGGGAATTGATGCCAAGATATGTAGTAAGGATTCTTCATGAAATTCCAAGACGCATTCAAATGGGTGCTGGTGATAATCCAAGAGATCCATGCCAAGCAAGGGCAACGAAGCGCCCAAGCTTTTTGTTTACCACTAAAATGGTCTTCCAAAAAGTTTAAAGTCCAGGAACTGAGGGAGTGAGAATGCCAAAGGCCTAGTCTGGGCTGCTGGCCAACAGGAAGCTGAGGTGCTTCCAGCCGTCAGGACTCAGCTTCTTCGTCTTGGGATCCAGCTTCATTGCTTGGTACGGCTTGGCCCCATCCGACAGCCGGACGCTGTAGTCGTGCCAGGGGCAGCGCACGCAAAGGTCCCCGTTAATGTCCTGCCCGTCGCCCAGAAGCAAGCGTCATGTATGGGCTTGGCTGATGCTTGGGTTGCATTGGCCGGTGAATGCACGTATGCGAATGCGTATGAATATGTGTATCCAACAAGTGGCAACAAGTAGAAATGAATGTTCACGACTTGCCGCGGGTGGCCGGTTTGCCCCTACCACGAGCTGCGAATGTCCCAACTCAAACTGAAACATCCCCCGAGGCCGTTCGGGGTGATTCTTTTCGCCCTACCGCCGTCTCCTCGATGTCCCCAATGGTCAGTGGACCGCCAGTGTGGTAGCAAACGGAGTCTATGCAGTGTAGGCCATCACGGGCCCGCAGTACTGACACAAAGCGGCCCTCCACTTGCACATGCGCTCGGTCGCACTGCTCTAGGGCGGTGCCTTGGCAGAAGCAGGGACGGTAGGGGTACAAGTGCCGGGGCTCACATCCCCAAGCCACCAATCCAAGCCACCAACCAAGGGCAACCTGAGGTTTCGACACAACTGCCGAAAACCAGCCAAAACACGAATTCTTTCTTGATGCGGTGGCGGGTCAAGCTTTCGCGGTCAATGTTCGCACCATGCCAGCCAATGTCCATACACACCTCTGTGATGTCAATTCCAGTGAAAATGGAATTGCCGTAAAAGTGTCTATTCCTCCCTTGGGCAGGCTATTGTGCTCATCCTTCTCGTTTCGAGTTGGGGAGCCTGAGCGCGGCATGTGCTCTAAACTGGCCAAAGGGAACATGGTGGAACCCCCAAATAAGACAAAGCGGATAGCTCAGTCAGCAGAGGTTTGGGATGGACTGGAACAGACCATCTTCGAATTCCCAGCGTCCCTCGACTTCCAAGCTGTTCAAATGGCGAATCGAATCAAATGTTTCAAACATCACTGGGCCTGAGGCACTGCCGAGACTGACTTTTGGCTGCCAGCATGCACTTTAGGGGACAGGACATGTTACTGATGCCGAAGGCTCTTGCCCCGTGATCCAAGTTGCTATCAGCCACGCGCACCCATCCGTCAGAAGACTCCCTGGGCCAAGCGAGAACAAACACATCTTAAATCAGCATTCGTTCCAACCCCACACAAGCCTTCTGTGCAGTCTGAGGCCACCATCCACGCTTGTCCCAAAAAAAAAGCCTACAACAGCTGCAAACCTCACTTTACCCGCATCCGCTGTGCAAATAAAACGCCGCGATTTCAACACAACTAGCGTGTGCGCGCCAAGGCAAGCCAACAGCCAACACAGAATCAGAATCCAGTGGGCGCCAAGCAATTAGAAACGTGCCCTTGTCAGGAACCGACCACTAGGCCAAGATGTCCGTCACAGCCTGCCGTTTCCAGCGAAATTGCGCCAAGCGGCGCTGACATGAGACTCCATGGGTTAGGACTGGTGCGCAGGGATTGCTTTGCCTGAAAGGCGGTCTTAGTCTTACACTTTGACTATATAGACTCTCCTTTGTGGCTTTGACTGGCGCTATTTCCAAAAAAACATGGCGCGGCGATTAGTTCAGCAATCCTGCTGCTGGAAGAATGGCACATCAAGCTGATGAACCAACGTGGCAACGGCTGGGTTGATTGGGTCCACACCTGTGTCTTCTTGTTGCCTCCTTCGAGAAACCAAAGGAAAACACACACTGGAGTGTCCCGCACTTTTGGAGGCAATATATCCTCCGCTAATGTTCTTGTTCTTTCGGTTTCCCAAACCAGGCAGGCTGTTTTTCATGCAACATCCTGATATCCATTTCGCTCCGTTTTTTAGTCACAAGGAAAATATCATGTCATTTGCCACCTTCGTGGACAAAGTCGCGCTGTTTTTCTTCTCCGCCCTCTGTGTCACGGCAGTGCAATCTAGGAGCCCATGGTGCACGACTGGCACGGACACTTAACGAGCAAATTTCAGGCTCACGTAGATTGAGGTGCAAACCTGAAAAAAGCATGGAGAGCCCACCGAAATCTTCTTGGAAGCTGTGAAATGAGCAAGTACTTGTCGTGCCCCGGTTGGCTCGTGCTCCAGCATCCTGTTGCCCGCAGCGGCCAAACATGCAACGCCTTCGCGCGTCAAGGTAATGCCAAGTCATAAGTCACTTGGGAGTTATGATCAAGTTCCGTGGTAAAGCAGTTCTTGCCTGCTGGCTTCAGCGTCAAACTTTGGATCCCGAGCCGCTTAGGTTTTGGGTGCCCAGCTTCAGCCCCCAGGGCCACCAGAGAATCCTGCCTCTTTGCGGTCCGCCCCTGTTCGCCACGCCGCTCCATGAGGAAACTTAAAGGTTCGCCAGGGCAACCAAGATTCTGCCTGCAAGAACTTGCGATCCAGCTTGCCAGGCGGATGGTTGGTTTTTGGCCATCTAGGCCCACATGCGAATGAAAATAGTATTCCTAAAGTGGCAGCCATGATATGGCACAGCATGCATTCCGGGAGATAGTTCATGCTCGCCCGCTGCGGTCGCCATCCTTATCTGCGGATTGCAGATTCTGGTTAAAGTATTCGAAGCTGCCTGCCTCGCTCCCCAGGGGACCCCATTTGGACAGCACCTGGAATTTGCTGGACCATCCAACGTCTGAGAAAGAGCTCTTAGCAGTCACTTGCACTTGGAATGAAGCTGCCGCCTCAAACAAAACCTGAACCTGTTCCACGCATCTTAGCGACTAAGAGTAAACCGTCTGTCAACCTTTGCAAGTCGTCATATCTACTCAAACATCTTTCGGGCAAAGCCAGAGAGCTTTGGGCGAAAATGTGCTCGAGCCAAAGTTGTGGCGCGCCTGGCACCTGTCCCAGTGACATTCGTTCTACCAGAAACCTTGAACAACTTGACTAGGTCCTCCAGTAAAGAGGATAGAAATGTTAGAATCTTTTTCTGTAGTCTGTTTTAGAAAGGGAACCCTCCCCCAAACAAGTTGGTAAAAGGGCACTACTGGCGGACCTAGTTGATGTTTGATTGCCCCATGCTGTGCCCCGATGTGGATGGCGTTCAAGCTCCCTGAGAACGGCAAGCAAATGGGGGAGCCCGATGGGGACCAGCCCGCGGCAGGGTGTTTTCCGGCCAGAGATGCGCCCAAGCGGCCCTCTCTACAGCCTGACCAGCGCACACCGCGGCAAAGGGAACTTTCAGCAACAAAGCAGGCGCAAACCGTGTTCGTTCGGCTGTAGGACTGTCACTTCCCCCGCGAATCGCTACCAAGTCTTCTTGATATCACCTGCTTGGCATGTGCAACCTGTGTGCCCCAGTCCCCTTCCAGCATTGACCCCAATTGGGTCAATGCAAAAAAAGCTGCCGCTGGTGCTCACTTGTGGATTTCTTCTAGGCTCTCCCTGGGCACCGGGCAACAGGCAAGCTGAATGCTTTGCTCAGGTGGGCGGGTGCGTTCCGGCTGTCATTTGCTTCTAGGACACGGCTCCTGTTGCAAACGGTACTTGAAATAACGCGGATCACGGACTTGCAACACCCAAGCAGCGAAACAGCCTCCAACAAAAAATGTGATTGCTCCTGGAAACACGGGTGGCCCTCATTTGGTGCTTTAAATTCATACCCCATAAAGTCCAAACCACCAAACCAAACCACCAATTAGGGAACGCACCTGGCCAGGAAAACACAGGATTCCGTCGAACATGCCGGAAATTGCATCCGTCATGCTTACTCCCCACCGTTTCAAGCGACTATCAGCTTCCAGCCAAGCCTTTGCCCCTAACCCCGGTTGAAGCTTACACGTGGATCCAAAAAAGGCAGCGGGAAATGAATGCCGCTGCCCATGCAAAGGGTCCTTCCACTTTTCCGAGCGGATTGCTTTGCACGGTCAATTCCCCATGGATAGTTCCAATACGTCCCAAACTTGGCAGAGGAAACGCCAAAGACATGCGTAGAGAGGTGCGCCTTCGACTCCCCAAACCTACCCACGCATCCTGAAGCCACCTGCCAACTTGGCCTCTGGCTTGCCAGTCGAAAAAGTGCGCCGCTGCTGGTTGATTTGACAGTGGAACCCTCATGGGGACAATTCCAGAAACAGCAGCCTTTCCATCGGTCCATGCCGGACTTGCGCCCCTGTTGGTGGTGCATGAGTGAGTGATACATAGGGTGTCTGGAACACAGATCTTTCAACTCCTTTTCCATTGGGAGAAATCAACAACTCAGCTCTTCACCCAAAGGTCTCAACGCTTCAAACATACCGAGCGAGTTTGCACGTTTCCAGGGTGGCGGTTTCCCATTTTTTGTCTCCACAAGACCCATGGGCTCCAGCCCCGCAAGCCAATCCAAATCACTCAAAGGTACCTGCGCTGCTTCGCCAAGCTGCGGGCATCCTGCCTTCAGAGACTTCTCAGGGAAACAGCCATAGCCTGGCACGCCGCACGCCTCCGCGTTCTCCTGGCGGGAGGTTGGGGGACAGGGTTGAAGCGAGTTCCATGGCACGACTTTTAGGTCGCAGACTGCAAGTCAAGGCTGGAATTGGGCAGAATCAACTTTTGCTTGGTTCTGGGGTGGATACTGACCGGACACCAATGGGCCACTCAAGCATTGGATAAAATAAAGTAATCTCTGCCAATCCACAAGGCCAGTGGGTGTTTTGGACATGTGACAAGCCAAGCTGAACTGCTGAAACGAGACTGCGCCATATCAGAGATCCCTTCAAATTGTTGCCCCATGGGTTCGGTTGTTCCGCAGTTCCAGCCGGTCAAGACTGACCTTTGGAAGGGTGCTGCCTACTGGTGCCTGTGCTGGCAAAAAACCAGGCAACATTTTTGCTGGGACTGCCCCACGGTCAGCCAAGGCCAAACACATGAAACACGGGTAGAAGCCAACCAACCCACATCATAGCCCGATGCTGCCCAAAGCCACCTTGCTCCAAATTCTCCGCTGCTTTGGCATGTTTTGGGCACCTTGCAGAGGTAACGGTGCTTCTCAGGCCATCCGGCCCAAACACAAATGACAACTGATGCAGTTCATGGCAGCGCCAAAAACGGTTGCGCTTCATGGACACCTGGTGAATACGAACGTATCCATTCCAGGTCGCTTCCGGGCAGAATTGAGAGTCGAGGGTCAAACTGCTAAACAACATATGCGATGTGCAAGAGCCGGCTGCCCTTCAACATTTTTTGGACTTCATCCGTTCTACCATGGTGTCAAGCATGCATCCCAAGCTCTCTCCAGGTCCAATTGCATAAGTCGCTTGGAAAACCACATACTTCCAGTAGTGACTGATTCCCTCTAAACCAGAAAAGCACAACAGAAATCCTAAGAAATGGAGCACAGCAGAAATCCTCAAGCTTTGCCGCGCCTTCTTCACGTACTTGCAGCCCGACGCTTTGCACGTGTTCCACTTCACGCCGGCGCCGCCGCCTGAGGCGTGCGCAAATATAGCCCGTCAGGCAGGACCTACTTGACTGTGCCCGGCAAAAGATGTAGACATATTTGGCCTATGGCAAAACAATGGAGAGTTGGGGTCCAAAGGTGCGTATATAGATAGATAGATATATAGATATATATATATATATATATATATTTATAGCGACATGTAGGGCAGGCCAAAACTATAACAGGATCCCTGGATGAAATCGAGCCCGCGAAAGGTCACAGACTCCATGACCCCCATTCCACGCAGCCCCCTCACCTTTTTGGGAGATTGAACCACCACGTTTTGCGTAGAAAGACTTCGAGCCGCAAGGCTTGTCCCAAGGAAGTTGCTTACCCGACAGGACGCCTCAGGGAACGTTGCGCAATCCCTTTTAAGTCAAAGGCGACCAACTCAAAAGACAACACCCCCATGTGCCAGCATATTGCGATTTCAATGTTGATGCTGGCAACCACCTGAAAAGTGGACACAAATCCCCACCAAAACGATATCCACCAAAGGGTCCCCAATGGAAAATTCATTGCAGCGAGTTGGACTTGCCAAGGATCGAAGCGCTTTTGAAGCCTGAACAGGGGCAGTGCGGTTTGTGTCGTTGGGTACCTCCATGTTGCAAGGGAAACCCGGTGTCCCTGTAAATTATTGCGAGCGTCTGCAGGTAAAACTGCATATTTACATCCTGCATATGCCATTCATATGGCCGGCAACCCGCCGCCAACCGAACAGTCCGAAAATATGAAAGGAACCTGGGCGCTGTCGCCTTTCTGGAACGTGACGTTGTAAAAAATTGCCCAGTGAAGCGTGTGCTCACAGCATGCAGTGCGCTCCCTTCTCCATCTAAATAGAAACCTCCCTCATGTCGGCTTTGCGCGATCTCCGCTCCATCTGAGTTGTCTTATACCGGTTGGGCAACAGCCAATGCCTGGCATTGTTCAGCTCAGCAGTGCATGGCAACGCAAGCACTATGAACCTGTCCGGCGCCCGTTTGGCTGAGGTACATGTGTGGCCGTGGCAGTTTCAAGAAAAGGCTTGGATTTGACAGCAGGCACCCAAAAAGGCAAAGCTGGACCGATCCGGCCGAGCCACCATTGTGTGGTTTATCAATCCGCTGTGGACAGCCGGACTCCTGATAAACCTGTGAAATCATAATCTCTGACCTCTTGTGCGCCGTATGCCCAAGCCCCAGAAGCGAGTGGCTAGACAAGCGCAAGCAAGTGAGCATGTCTCCCAAGTTCCGCCCGTTCTAATCCATCCACCCATCCGCTGGTCCGCTGTCCTCCTCAAACTTTGGTTTGGGGCATTTCCCTGGGTAGCGCCAGGCTGCACCCCGTCGGTGACGGCGAGGGAGATGGCGAGGGAGATGGCGAGGGAGATGGCGAGGGAGATGGCGAAGGAGATGGCGACCTGAGCGCCAGCGCGTGCGGAATGACCACGAGTCCGGGTGTGGGGAATGAACCGTTTCGGGATTCACTTCATTGCAACTCATTCCCGGCTGAGAACCAGCAAGATAAGCACGGGGGACTGACCCCCTTTTCCCAATGGTATATCAAAGCTCGGGTTGTGTTGAACATCTGTATTGTTGAGGCGCGGTGCTTGCAGAAGTGCCAACAAACCGCTCCCTGCAAAGTAGCCTGCAACAACTTGGACATGCCGTATCACGGAAACACGCACGCAAACCCACACTCCCAAACACTCATGCGACACACATGTCCTTT
The DNA here is from genome assembly GCA_963377175.1 of Effrenium voratum. Lineage (NCBI taxonomy): Eukaryota > Dinophyceae > Suessiales > Symbiodiniaceae > Effrenium > Effrenium voratum. The sequence continues at coordinate 534,569 of CAUJNA010003248.1, forward strand.
TTGCATATGTACATATATTTATACACTCACTCGACAATTCTGTTCAATCTGGCTCTGCACTCAGTCATGCTCGTGCTCTTGTGTGGCACTTGGAAGTGCAGCATCTTGCAACTGTTGCACACTCGCGGTGTTCGGCCTCATCCATCCTTCACGCCACCCACATAATCATACTGTTGATGCCGGAAAGCGTTGTAGGCGAGCACATGTCCCCGTGCAATTGATTCTGGCATGCCAAGACTGTCACCACCAAAACACTGCAGCTGCAAGCCAAGTAAGGTAAACTGAGGGCCACGGCGGCCTCAACAATTGATCCCAGGACCCTCAGCATCACTCCATTCCCGCCATGTTCTAGCTTAGGCTGAGGCCCTCCGGCGTAGTCGGCCTCAAGCCATGTGCAGAAGATAAGCAGGTCAATGCAAAAACAACAGCTGGCTCCCTCTGACCAAGAGGCTCATGTGCGGTCCCAGGCCTGAACTGAAACTCAGTCCACAAACCTATGCATTATGCATGACGGCGAACATTGCGAGCAACTTTGCTTAAACTGTTTTCGGGGTCTGGGACTGGTCCAAGCCATCGGCGAGCACATCTTTTGGCGCAAAAAGTTCTATTTTGTGTCTGTGTGTGTGTGTCTCTCTCTCACTGAGTTGTGCGTCTCTCTGTGTGTGCGTGTGTGTGCGTGTGTGTACGTGTGTATGTGTGTCAGCAATCAAGCTTTGCATGTTGGGATCGGCCTACTTGGGAATGACATTCCATCCACCATGACTCGCTTCCTGCGTGGATTGGCCAAACAAAGTTCAGACTGTTTTGTTTGCCACAAGCATTGCGCTCCCAAAAAAAATCAAGGGTGCGGGTGGTCCTAATTCCAGGAGCTAATTGCAGTCACCCCAACATCTGGCACAATATCCGGTAGGCTAGACAATGAGCATGGCTTGTGAGTCCAGCGCCCATCGTCCCTCACTTTAGACGGGCGTCCGTGTCACCCGTGAGCAGCTTTGCAAGGCCATCATGCAGCGTGCTGTCTTGGAGGACGAAGAACAGCCCGCCGCGGCCGTTCTGAGAAGTGCTGCAACCTTCCTGGCACGGCTCTTCAGCCCTGCCTCATGTCACTTTGGCTCTGCTTGCCTTTCCTTGTGAGAGCCAGGGGAGCAGCTTGGTTGAGGGGAGCCATAAGCTTGCATGCGCGTTGAGACATCCAACAATGTGACAGAATGTGTTGGCACTGAGTTCTGCAGTTGAAGCCTACCTAGCGGCATCTGCTGCGAAGTCACAGTCGAACCATCGCGTGAAAGGCGTTCGGAAGCAGGACTGCGCTCACTTCAACATTGGCAGAAGGGTGAAATATGGTGGAAAGGGTGGCGCAAAGTGCTCGCGCTAGAAGGTGACACGTTGAATCACTTGGTGCGGAGGTTAATTACAATTTGGCAAGCTGATATCAACAAATAATGTTCGAGGATGTTCGAGGGTGTTCCCATGCACATGTTGGGCTTACATAGTGCCCGTTGTTGGCACAGTCAAACTGGGCAATCTCACTGGCCCTGCCCAAGCCCAGTACAATCTCATACCGGCAATCTTGGGAAAGGGCGCTTGACAACAACTTCTCCAGAACATGCAACGCATCCAATTACTATCTACATATATATATATATATATGTATTTATATATATCCCACTTTTTTATTTGACGCCTTGTCGATAAGGCCGCCTTTTGGCCTTGAGCCTCGAGCGCGCCTTGGAGCCATCGTCGCTGAGCATGCCCTGCTGGTTCATGTCAGCCAAGACGGCCAGGTTGGAGCCGTCCATGCTGTGCGCCATCTTGGCATGGTTGGCATCCTCGGAGGCTCGGCAACTGCCACATGTCCTCACCTCCAGAGGGTTACGGGTCAGAATGTGCTGGTCTGGGAAAAAGCAAATCAAGGCTTGAGGGTGGGCAAAAAAAGAAGCTTGATATTTGGGTGGGGGGGGGGAAATCTGGTGCATGGCTGCTTTCTGATTAAAACAAATCACCGGCAAGGTGTCCGAATCTGCCCAACAGCTTCTTTGGCCCTGGGACCTCCAACATTGGAGGCTTGGCCATAACAAAAATCGCGGGTGAAGTTGGAGCCCTGCACGAAACCAACCAAAAAGCCGAAAAGCCTCAACTGAACAAAACCGGACGGCTCTTCGCGGAGCTGTTGGCCTTCAAGTGTTGGTTGGATCCAAGGCTCCGGAGAGGCAAGGCCTCTGAAGCTGAAGGTCTTGCCCGCCCATTGCCCGCTCAAAGCCACCTGGACCTCCAGCGGGGGCTTCAGTTCGCTGTGCCAGCACCCTGGCGACCGTTGAGTCCGAGGGCGCGCTCATTTACATGAAGGGTATGGTTGTCCGCTTCTTTTTTTTTTGGGGTTGCGGGCATTTACGTAACAGGGGCTCTGTCCACACTAAACAGGACGCCCGATCCCCACAAAGAAACCTCTGAAGTTGAAGTTGACGGGGACAAGCGCTAAGCAGAGTGCCGGATGTTCAAGCGCGTCACACACATTCACAGGCACGTTTAGTTGAAGGCAAAGGCTTCACACTGGCCATGAAGCATCACTACATGTCTTTAAAAAACAAGTCGAATGATTGGCGATGGCCTTGGCTGTCTCCATATGGCTGTGTCATAAAATACGGACCCCCGCCCCACCAAAAAAATCAAACATGGCTCGCTGTACCTAGGGACCTAGGGTGTCCTTGTAAACTCAACAGCGGGCACCGCCGGAATGCAGCTCGGCCTGGCTGAAAGGCCTTCTTCGTGGAGTTGATCTGCGGGTGCGCCCACCAGGTGGCGGTTCGGAGCGGCACCTCGTGCGGGTGCCCCTTGGGGAAGGATGGTCTTGCGGGCGGATCGAGGTGTCTGCGAGGGAGGGGCCTAGGTGAGAGTAAGCACGCCAACATGGACGATAAGGTGTAGCCTTTTGCTTGAGGATATAGTGGCAACCAGTAAGCCCTCCTCTCACTTGGAAGCCGGCCAACTGGACACAAATCCACGGAAGGCAACATCCTCCTGACTAAGCCCAAATCTATGCTGTCATCATGAAGCAGTCCCTGCAACCTCAGTGGGCCAAGGCTAGACTCAATGAGCCTTTGGATCGAAGCCAGCCGCATGCCCCCTGCCCAATCATGCACCAGCAGCTCACAATCGAACCTCTGGTTTGCTTGGAGGTGTCCATGCAGTTTCTGACCGCCATGCGCGCGTGTTCTCTTATCCGAGTCTTGCAGCATGTCGCATCTCAGACTCAAGGTCTCCTCTGTTCGCGCTGAGTTCCTAGTCATCCCAACCCACCAAAACCGCATCTGTTATTCTGGCTTTATACTTTTGCGAACCTGCCAACATGATTTCAAACCAAAACACGGGCAGCTTCAGAAGTCAAAGCTGCCGCCTTGGTGAGCCCGGTGCCCCGTCGCATGTTGGACGGACCGCGCGCACCCGCCGCTCAGCCCGCGCGCGCGAAACCGCCCGAACGCCTGCAGGAGGGAGCTCACCATGTGCCAGGGCGGCACATTCAAGGCGCTGGGCTTGGCGATGAGGTGCACCTGGCTCTGGGAGGTCCTGGCGCTTCGACTCAGGCGACGAATCAGGCTGCAGCTGAAATGTTGGTATGTCCTTAAGGGGCCTCCCCCCCCCCCGAAAAATAAATAAAAACAAATCATAAGTAAACATGTGGTTGGTTTGCTTTGGCTTCTTTTGAACCTACAAAAGGGACAACGGGTTCCAACTTGAGTCGGCGGACCCCTTCTGGATGGATCCGCGCTGGGTCGTTGGCGGAGGATAACTGCACCTGCTCTTGCAAAGACGGGTTAGCAACCAAACCTCAAGTTGCACGAGTTCACATGCCTCCACTGGGGCATTCAAGAACAAAGGCGGCGCCCCTCGGCTGCATCGCTGGGATCAGTCGTCCTGATGCTGAGCTGGCTCAGCAGCGGCTCGACATCCTTGACTTGGCGCCCCAGCTGCTTCGCTGCGTTGGTGAGCTCGCTGGGCCCTGGCGACAGGTGTTGTGGGCATCCGCGCACCGAATGACATCAAAATTGGACGTGCTAGTCTGAAAACAAGTCGCCTGGCTTGGCTTGTGTGCGAAAAGCCCTAGATTTGCTGAACGGGGATCAGCATTCAGGCATCTATGATCATCTATGCCTTCCCTCACACACCAGGTCGAGAAAGATGCTCAAGCCAAGTGCTACCAACATATTGTTCGCTGGAACTGATGACGGAATGTGGTGGCATTGGTGCAGAGATTGCATCGTTTTTGCTTCCGAGTGCGGCCTCAGTCTTTTGCCACAGGATTCCTCTGCGTGCGACATGCGAAGTGATTACGCCTTGAGTGATAAAAGCTAAGCCTAAGCGTAACAAACAGCATTTGACGGATATTGCTGGCAGCATGCTCTCACTCCGCCCTTTTAAACTCAATAACGCATGTGTCAGATATGGCGTCAAATCTCCCCCTTATTGTGATTTCATCGTGCCGGGCATGCCAACGGCCGATTGTGTCCACATATTACTCTTCCTTTTGGTTTCCCCTTCAAGCAAGCCCACCAGAAAGCGCCCTTAAAAAAGACTCGCCCAGCCCCCTCCACGCCCCATTCAGATGGGTGTGTCTCTCATGGGCATCCCTCTTGGAGTAGTCCTCACAAACAGAACTCGTTTCCTTTCTACTCCCCTGCTAAAAGTTTAACTTTTAGTGGTTCAATGGAAAACCCACTGGTTGGAAAAAAAAGAAGCCCTTACATCCCTTGGCAAAATGCAACACAGAGAATTGACACCTAGTCATTGGGTTGCCTCAGGCCCCCGGCAAACATCTTCCAGACTTCCCGCCTGAGGTGAGCTTCACGATCTCCGGGTTGGAGGGGTCCGTGGCCACTGAGGCCCGCTGCAGGGACTGCAGCACCGCCAAAGTGTCCTACGCACAAAATCGGCTTGCGCTGAACAGGGATCCGGAGGCATGAAAAACACCTGAAGATTGCAACTTGTAAATGGTGGTGCCCCTTTCTTTTCGTGGAAAAGCAACATGTTTCAAATGGGAAAAATGTCTTTTAAGGAGCCCTGCTCAAGCTGGTGGTGTGGAGTGGGGGCAGGCGAGCCGAACCTTGATTGCCTTCCAGCCTCAAAAGCGGGGCCACAATTCAGCGTTTGGGGGCCGCAGTTGCGTGTATTCTGGTCATTTTGCAAGCCTTAATGTGAAATGGTGTGAAACGAAGGTGAGGAATGTTTGACGGTCTTCTCATTTGGATGCACTGTTTCGATCTGCACGGCTGTCCTCGAAATGAACTGGGTGTGCTGAGTTGCTAAACGCCCCAACTGCCCGAAACAGACCGAACATGCGGAAGGCATGTTTCTCTCTTTCAGCATCGGTTTGAGGCTAGAACTACCTGCGCTTTTGCAGAACAGCGTCCCAAGAGTAGCCTAGTCATGGGCCTCTCGCCATGTCTTCTCCAATGTTGCATCCAGCGCTCTGGTAGGGCACAATTGTTATTCTCACGGGTGGAAAGCAAACATGTTGGACTCTTGGGCAGGTTTTGTGGACGATTCCAAAATGCAAGTCTTGTTGAACTAAACCGGCATTGGAATAAGGACGAGATCGCATTCATTCATGCTAAACCAATGCATATACACAGCCAACCCTGTCAAGCCGAGTAAGCTGAGCATGCTAGAAAAGTCCGCTCCCAAAGCCATGATATGACATGATAGACGAACATGGACATCCTCTACATTAGTTGGTGCATGTGAGTTACAACAAGAAAGCAAAGGCCTCATTTCTCGTGCGTCACCGGGGGTTCCCGTTCAAAAAGGTTTGATGTTTGACGATGGGCTCAAATGATCCCAAGACAAATTGAAGGACCCAGTGACCTGTGTGTCTTGCCAGGAACCTTGCCCCATTTGCATCCTGCGGCGTGGCAAGCTTCACGGCAAAGAAGTGCTGGGACACCAAGACGTTATCGTCCTGGACGTCGGGATGGCCCGGCCGAAGCCGGGACCCGGGACCACATCCAACGAAACAGGGGACGTCACAACCACAGGGCCCTGACTTTGAGCATGCCGACAAGAATTGTCCGTTTTGCCACAGGTGAAAAGTCAACGATCGGGCACCTCACTTTGAACATCAGCCTGAAGATCTGACATGTGAATGCGTTGGGCAGAGGGCCTGCCCTTCGGCCCCTAGGTACTCGCCATGGATTCTCACCATAGTGCCCAAAGAAATGAATACCCATGTTGAACTGAACCAGACAAATCGCCCCTTTGTCAGGGTTCCAGATTTTGAGAAGACCTGCTCTCAGATGCCTGGCGGCCATGTGGAAAAATAATCGGCATCCTTTTTGGGTTGGTCGACTTTAAAGGGGGAACGCTTCTCCAAAAAAAGCAGAAAACAGGGACGGCGCTGGGCAACTGGGTTGAGCATGGACCTCTTTACGGGGGCAAAAGCCACTGCAGCCACTCCTGGCAGCAGCCCAAGGTGTTGCCCCGCTTCCGCGGGTGCTCGTGGGTACCAGAGCCTCCCACCGCCCCGGGCCTTTTGTTTGAGCGGTGGGTGGGTGGGTGGATTCCTCGCATGGGTGAGAACTCACAAAACCATATGGTGGGAAACAAAGACCACATCGCAGCAGATATGGCTTGCCCCAGTGATAGGGATTTTATCCATACTGGCGCACAATGAATTTTGTCCATCAATGCACGGTATTATTGCGCTGGCCTGGTGGCAGCCAACTATTTTGGATACTCTCTTGCCCCCAAATGTAAGACAACCCGCACTTTCTATTAGGAACGCTGCTGGATTTCCGAGGGATCTCGTCCTGCGAACCCTTCCCATGCTGCTTCTTGATGCTTCGTATTCCTTTCCGAGATCACTCGAAGGCCAGGGGCCGTGTGTAGTCCGGTTCAAGTGTCTGCTTGCCTCGCGTGTTTCTCATTCAGCACCTGTCCCGTCAACGGAGCCATGTGCAAATGCAACGCGTGGAAGCTCGTCCGAAACGGGGCAGGGCACCACGGAATTTGCCAACCCACGGGCTGCAACGGTTCGCCTGGCCAGTCGGGCGTGGTCACTTGCAGCACAAAGCCGGTGCCGTCGTCGCCCCAGGCCATCACGCCCTTACCTGAGGGAGGCAGCAGATTCTTTCCTAGCTCCTCCAGTAGGGAGGTTAGAATACGGGGAGCCTTTTTTCTGTGGTCCATTTCTGTAGGGGAACCCTCCCCCCCAAAAAGGGTGAAAGGGCATGCCTGGACATACAACGGCAGAATAGTGAAACCTATTCGCATGCGCATTTATGTGCATTGCGCACGTGCAACCACATAGGGCAGTGGTGCACACGGTGTGAATGGGAACATGCTGCAAGCCGTCGTGCTTGCCCTTGGCGAGAAAACTGGAAATGCAATGCCCCGCTGCCCGCCCAACGCATGGACTCAAGATCCACTAACGCTTTTGAGGGAAACGCCAGGATATGGCACCTGTCATGCCAAAAGTACCCAGAAAAAGCGAGACAGAGAGAGGGAGAGAGAGAGCGCTGTGCTTTTTGTTTTTTCAAGCCATCCCAAAGCTTGTTCAGCATTCTGCACGGATTTGCTCTGCCCAGGGCATCAGGCAGTCTTAAAACGGGTTCCCGCACATGCGACAAGCAGGGGTTCCCTTCCCCCCGCCACATTTGTCATCACCTGTCAATTTCTTTCTGGCTTTGCCCTTTGCCTGGATTCGATGCACTTGGTCATGGGTCTGCACATGGTCTTCACATGTTGGAACAACTCTGGCCGGCAAGATCAATAGGCAAGCCCAAAGCCGGATGCCAAGGCGCTATGGCCCCATGGCCCTTTGCAATAGCCCGGGCCTGAGGGCGGGTGACATGTTCATGCGGAGCATCAAGGAGACATATTTCAACCTTTGTAACAGCGCATCAGTTTAGGGACAGTCAATCTCAACTTTCACCCGGTTTATTTCTGGACAGATGCCTTAGTTCAGCTGTCAATCATCTCCGGGGCTGCTCCGCCGGGATGAGTTGCACAAGAACGCAACCGTCCCTTGATGGACATGTTGGTATCTTGGAGCTTGGCAGCCCATGAGACCAACGGTACGTATGCGAGCAAAAGATGTGAGACCAGCAGAATCTTCACGCACTTTGATCCCACGTCACCACGCATGCCTGTCAACGCTTCACATCATACAAGGTGAAAACAAGGCCTCATGGCAAACACATACTGCCTGATGGCCTTGCTTTTGCCCAAGCTCTCGCTGGTCAGTCACTAACAGAGAATTCTCCAGCTCCAGTCCAAGTCGCACGGAGGATCGACGTTCAGATTGGGGTCGTCATAGAACTGGTCATTCCACACCACAAAGTTTGGAGCTTGACCAGAGTACACCTGCAATGGCAAAGGCAAACACATGCAATGTGGGCGTACTTGACTTGGCCAGGGCAAGCAATTGCATATATGATATGGCCGCAAACGCATGCAAGCTCGCGTGAAAGCAACATTGTGGGCTGCCATGTGCTCACAACCGAGAATCAACTGCCACCAGTACACTATGAATGGCCGTAGGGTCATCCTTACATGGTCCGTACTGGCATACAGTGTGTGAGAAATATTGCATCCTGTCATCGCTGGCTGAACCAACCTTGCGCAAAGCGCAGTGCAAAGTGCAAAGCGGCAGAGGTTGCTCGTGCCTCACTTTGCAGGCTACACAGGTCTGGTTCTAGGGGCCCAAGATGCTGTTCCCCGCTGCCGTCACTGCTGACAGGCCGTATGACCCCAGTCCTGCGCAAAGGTCTGGGCCAAGGGGTCCTTCGCATTGCCCAGGCAGTCAGTGTGAAGCTGCATCTCGGATGTCTTCCTGGGCCAACCGGCATAAGGACTCAACAGACCGGGCTCATTGTGACGATGGCAGTACCATAGGCACTGTCGCGGCGACAGTGCCGACGGCACCACTGAAGCGAACAAATAAGAAACAACCGCAGCCGCAACTGCAACCAGCAACCAGCAACCGCAACGCCGACCGCGATGCAAACCGCAGCAACCACTGCATTGCTGCCGGTCCAAAGCAAGGCGCCCGCTCTTGCCATAGGACAGGACGTACTGCAGGCTGTAGTCTTTTGGGGTCGGAGAGCCGCCAAAAGCACAAGTCAACTTCGAGGAGCATTGTGGAAAGGCAGCCTGGGCAATCCAGCTTGGTCAACATGGGCAAGGGAACCCCTTGGGCATGTTGGAGTTGGTTCCCTTTCGATTTTTCCATTGGTCAAATACAAAGATAGATCAAAGAAACCTTTACCTTGAGCATGGTCTGTCGCCGGCTTGGCCCGCGCCAAAGCTCGCTACTGTACATAGTGCAGATTGGGCTGGCTTTCAGTTGCGTGCCTGTAGGGTTCAGTGTGGGATGAAACCTAGGTTAACGATCCAGGTCGGACATCAAAATCAACGCAACATATGCCCCTCGACATCCTCTGGCCCCCACCCCGAAAGCCTCAACCCCCCTCCCCCCCACCCTCCACGGTACGTGGAACATGTGATTTCACGCGAGAGGTCGCTGAATCCAAGTGACCCTCGAAAAATATTCCATAGCACAATCGATGGACCTCTCTGGTAGATTATGAAGCAACCAGGTCAACCAGGGCCATCCCTTCTCCATGACAACAACCCAAAAGGGGACACTTATGATTCCAGTGCTCCAAGTGGTATGGACCGAAATTTCACCAACACCCGATCCCTTTGGCCGAGCGGGAGGGTCACACCAGCCAGGCCCAAAGGTGGAGCGGCCCGTGGGTTTTCCATGGACCAAACTTGGAACGCAGGTGGTGCGAACAGCTACCCTACAGTGGGAAAAAGGCAACAAACAGCTGGTTCGAGTTGCTCATAGAGGTTTGTGGTGTTTGCACCTCTGTTTGCTTGCCAACGTGAAGTTGCAGCCACGGCGAGCTTCTAAGGATCAATTGACTCCCTTCATATCAAAAGGCAAGCCTTGAACTTTCACGCACATAGCCCCCAACATATTGCAATTTAGGACTGGTTCTGGGGAAGCATTGGAAACTAAGCTCGGGGAATCCGCCAAGCAGCCGTGTTTCCCTTGAAGGCAAACCACCAATCCACTGCAGAGCCATCCCCCAGCAATGGCGAAGGGGACGAGCTTGCTGACCCAAAGCTGCGCCTCAATGCGCGACTGACCAGCTTCACCGGGTGTAAATAGGGGAAAAAATGCTTGGTCTAATGTTGACCCCGGATTAATAAACCAACCTGTTTATTGATATAGGGGTGTTCCCCTCCAAAAGTGATAAATCCCCGCTAAAACCAGGAACACCCCCATATTAATAAACAGGGGTTTATGAATCCGCGGTCAATATTACCGTCCACCTCTGTAAATGCTTTTGTCTGACCCTGGCTGCGTTTGCTAAATGGGGGGCTGTGATCAAGCAAGGCAAGCCGGCAACTGCACAGACTTTGCGGGCTATATGTGACTTCATGTGCTGCAAGGAAGACACCGGACGGCATACTGACCGCGTCGCGGTTCCAATGTGCAAGGCTGACGGCTTGAACATCTAATTGTAAACTCACATTCATGCTTGCAGGTGGTCAGAAAACATGCGTAGCCACGCAGCACATCCATTGAATCCAGCTATTCCAAAGAAAAGGCTGAACCTTGACATGTGGACGCCTAACAGGACAACGTCAGTTTACAGGTGTCAGCTTGACCGCTGGACAACCACGAACGCCGATCAAGCAAAGCAAAACACCAACATACAGGCCATTGGGCAACGCAACAGGGATGCGCATGCATTGCCAAGGGCTTCCAAGCATTCCACACCTCTGCGGGCACAACCCAATCCTAGACTGCCTTGTTGTGTTGTCCTTGGCGACCACGAGAGCTGGGCCTGGCATCATCAAGGAGGTTGCGTTCCTTCCCCGCTTCCCAATCCGGCACCCCTGAACCGCTTGATCCCCGTCGCGTTGGTTTTTGCCATGCTTCCGCCCCGGGAAAGCGATCCGAGGGGCATCAAAGCGGGGGCCGGGGTTGTGCCGCCCAAGGCGGCTATGGCCAGAAGCGCCGCACCCAGGACTCCGAGGAAGCATAGCTTCAGGATCTTACCTGCGCTAAACGTGCCCCCTGTCCCTTGGGCGTCAAAAGGAGGTAAGCATGTTGCAATTGATGTGTTTATTTGACTCAGAAATAGAGGGATATGGGTTATTGAGCACCTGGGGCCGGCCGAATGGGTTGAACGATGTCAACCAGGTCGGGGCTGGACTAGGGCCTAGGGAGGGGAGAAGCATGTGGAAATCTGGGAGAGGCAAACTGCTCACATACGAGAGGCGGCTTCACATTCATAAACGGATAATTTCAAATTGCGAGTTTCCACAGGCAAGGGTCGCTGACAAATGGTCGGTAGTTCTCGGACCTTCGGAACCACAAAAGCATACAGTAGCCCTGGTTTTGGAAGAGCAAAGGATGGCAGGGCAGAAGGGAAACAAAGGAAGCCCCATCCGGAAGGGGCGCCACAAATGTCTACGTATCCAGCGCAGCGATGAAGTTTCGAGATATGCAAGCCTTTTGTTTTTGACCATGGTCTGTGGCTTGGGCGTTTCTTGGCATGGGGTAGGCATTGAACAGTGATGCCCTCCTTGCTGCAGTCAGCGCTCGACTCCTTTGCTGGTTCCGCCCTGCAGACCATCCTGACCCTTTGTCCAACTATTCCAACGTTTCTGCCCTTTTAACTGGTCCATTCCCTTGTCTCACGACGCCTGTTCCTGGTTTCGGAAAACTTGTTGCACAAGCCACCAACTTCGAGGCTCCCGTCGGCCGACAGCAGCCGATCAGCACCCTTGAAGAAACTGACTGAGAACGTCGTATGAATCTTCGCGCACAAGTATCAGCTTCCCTCGATTTGAGGGGTTTCCCAGTTGCCCGCTACAAGAATCAGAGGATTGAAGTCTGCAATTTGCTTAAGCCCCCTGGAAAAAATAAACTATTTCCAGTAGTGACAGATTCCCACAGGGCAAAATAACATAATATTCTTAAGCAAATGGAAGAAGTTCAAATTCCCAAGCGAATCCAAAGCGCCAACAACTCACAGCAGCCACGGCCCAGCGCCCCGCCTCTGGCATTGCCGGTGGACACCTCACGAGCCTGGCAGCGGGGAGGTTCGAGGTGCCGGCTGCTTGAAGCTGATCCCAAGGATGAGCTTCGACAGGGCAAAGCTTTTTGGTCAGAAGGTTCAACAAATGAAGGGTATTCGGCTGCTTTGACCAATCTCGAGTGGAAAGCTTTGTGTGATGCTGAGCCTACGCTACTGGCTTCACTTTTGGTAGTCACTCAAGGTGGATTGACGTAGCGTTCCCAGGCCACTTGTGGCGGTCACGAATCACACAAGGCCGGGAGGGACCCTTATTAAATACGGGTGGCAAGCCCCATGTTGGTGCATCCATTCCCCTGCCCCCGGAACCGCTCCTCCATGTCAGGTCCCATCATTGGTGGCAGGATATTGCAGGCGCTAGACCTCCCTAGTTCCCGTTTTGGCAAGAACGGCTGCACAGCCGCACAGTGTCCACATGAAACATGCCATCAAGTCTCAAAGCTCATCTGTCGAAAGGCCCTTGCGTGCCTGCAGCACTTCTGGCGGGCAACCAGGGTGCAAACGACACCGGCAACAGGCAGGGGGGACGGGTTCTAACCAACATGACACAATTGGCGGAAGTCGTGATTCGTGACCAATGCTGGCTGATGACACGGGTTTTGCTTCGAAACTAAGGCCCGCTGTAGCCTCCTCGATTCCTTTTGCAGCTGAGACGAAACTGAAACTAGGCAGCACTGTCATTTTTAAATGAGCGGAACCCTAGCATGAAGAAAAAACGAGGGTAGTCCAAAACAAGATCCTAACCACGGGGTCTGGAAAAGGTGTCAGAGATTGACAAGGGGGGACACGGAAAGGAACAAGGGGTGACACATGAAGGCTTCGCGAAAAAATCCCACCCCCGTACTTTTCCTATCTTACGGCTCGCGTGTCGGCGCCAAGGCTTAGCCATGACCAGCTCCAGAGCAAAGCACGCGCCCCTTCTTGGAAGGAGCACTGCTTCTGAGAAGGGGAACTTGCAGAACACGGATTCAGCCTGTGCGCACACTTCATTCCAAATAAATCCGGTGCCTTTTTCCCAAAGCGAAACCAGGCACTAGAAGCAACTTGATTTGAACCTCATCGTTGCGCATTGCCGCGTTCCCCTTCCTTAGTGCATGCTAAAATCGCCGGGCACGGGCAACCGCCGAGCTTCTCACAAAGCTTCCCGTTCGAAGCAGCGCTCCTTGAAGAGAAGCTGCGGAAAGGGCACGTCAAACAGCCGGTTGTGCTTCAAGTTTTGCTTGGTTCGTGTCGCGTCCAGCGAGGGGAACTTCAAGCTTGGAGCCGTTTGGCTGCGGGACATCTGGGGTTCAAGCTGGCGGCCGACGCCACTGGTGCCTGGCCTCTTCGCAATCGGCAAGGGGTCCGGCGCCTGACGTGCCTGCGGCGGCATGTCAGCAGGCATGGCATAGATCCGCTTGATTCGTTCGGCAGTCCCTTGTGTGCCACAGTGGCCGTTGCTGCTAAGCCTCAGCTCAAAGCTCATCATCTATTGGCCTGGTGGCAACATGGAACGGCAGGCGGCTTTCCACTCCAAGCGCAAAACCTTTGTTTAACCCCCCCCTTCTCAAGTGACGACTGACAGTACAGTTGCCAAGGAACTTTTTGAGCAAACGGCCACTTTGTCGGTCGGTCATGAGGCTCTCCTGCAAGAACTTCGCAACAGCCGCAGGGTCCTTCATGGCTGCAGATCCTTTTTTGCTGACAAGATCCTGAGCCCAGCTGCAGGTTGTAACGTGGATCATGCAACACTTTCTCAGCTTGCTATCGGCATAAGGGTGTCAATGTTAAGGCTCGGCATCCTATTTATTCTGTTCTGCTTGCACAAAGGGTGGTCCTCACATCAGGCCTGGCCCGCCCTTGAGCGAATCGATCCGCTCAGCCAACCAACAGCTTGCATATCGAAGTGAGGCTGGTTGAGTCAGCCTGTCCGGTGGTAGCACCATAGGACCATTTTCGCTTTCAGAAAATGTAAGCAAAATGCAACTGTGACTTTCCGGAAACCCGTGTGACCAACAAAATGTGCAAACCACTGACATAGAACATTGCTAGAGCAACTATCGGCAAGTGTTTCCCTCTGTGGCACGCTCAGGGAAAAACATTGCTCCAATTATTGCCTGCCAATAGGCTTGAACTATCTCCATCACAAGCCCCTGGAATTTGCACGAAATTGGATAGCCCCCGTCCGTCCCAAATAAACAATGATACGAATACAGTCGGCAACTCATTTAGGACTCGGGATCTGTGCCCGACACATGTCAGGTCCAAATGATCCGAAGCTTGTTCACCCGCTACCAGAGCACTGACAACAGCAGCCTTTTCTTTTCAACTTCAGCAGTCCGAGTGACTGCTTGGAGCGCAAGCGCAGAGAAAAAACAACAAAAACAACTAATCCTGGAGGCATCAACAAGGCGCCTTTGAACCAGCCGTCACTTTCTTTGCCTTCTTGCTACCCTTGCTCCAGCAGTCGAAGACACGCATGCCTTCCCGCGTGAGAAGCTCAAACGTTGGCATGCTTATATGGAGAGCAAGCGCCCAAGGAACCAACTTGGAACCCTGGACTGGCGATGACTTTGATGCTGCAACCCGGAGGCAGGAAAGAAACACACCATGTCAGAGATACTCCTCAAGCCAGCATTAGATGAAAGACCTGGAGCTAAAGCATCACAACCACAACCTGGAAGCATGTTACACCATGTTCTCTCCACTGTTCTCCCTCTTGCCAAACCCAGCTTGAAGCTCTTTTCTTGGGTACATCCCATAGCCAGCTAGCTATTTGCCAACCACGATGCAGTAACGCAAGGTGACCGAGAACAAGCTTCCAGTTGAAACCAAGTACTCGTTGATCCTGAACTGTAACACCCAGTAACCAAGAGTGACACAGGGTAAGCCGTGTTGCTAGGTGGCTTGTAAGGCAGTAGTTGTGGTTGGCGTTGTGGTCGCGGGTAACAATGGCAGCCGCACTCTTTTCTCCTTTCCTATGTCAAAATGGTATACAAAGCATGAAGTGCAAGCATACGGCTGCATGAAACACACATCCCCAAAGGGTTTGGGGTCCTTGTAACCAGGGGAAGAATCAAAGATCATCAGTCCGTAGGATTTTGGCCTGCGGCCCGGGAAGTCTTAGCACCCCCCATCCTGGACTTAGGTTCATCCTATGGTCATGAAAGAACCACAAACAAATCAGCAGGCCATCGCAAACAGTGTTCACGCATTTTCTCACACAGTGAAACGTCTCCGCACTTGCATTGCCCAAGTTCTGTACTCAATCCAAAGGAAACAAACAATGCTACAGGTCATTTACAAGACCTCAGCCGTATTGGAGATAATGAGATACACTCACTATGTGCCAATGGAAATCGCCAGAATCCAAGCATATGCAGAGATCGAAATATCATCAACGAAGTCATACCAGCGACCAGTTGCACGCAAAAGAAAGAACACCATTGTGTACAGTCGTCTGACAGTACTGAAATCATCTCATGCAATGTACTGAAAATGATAGGGTATTGTGTGACCAATACCCAGATGCGCATCATCATAATTGGAAACGTTTAGCTTTTCAGGGAAGAGCGTATATTCGGCAACGGGGCACACGGCCACAGCAACCTGGTACACATCATCCATCCCATGAAAAGCATACCAGCAGACAATAACCAATGTAATCATTTTGTAAAGGAAATGATGGCATGGGCTCGATCATGTAATCCCCATGTAGAGATCGTTGCGAACATAGTACCAGATCATCGTGAAGGCGAAGCGGTCAAAGCAAGCCTCGTTGCTCTCCACCCAAACTTCTCCAGTGCTGAACGCGGGCTTTCCGGCGGGGTGTTGGCCAGGTTGGAGAGGTATCTGGCTGGGAGATTGATCCTCTTGCGTGCGCACCATTGAATGAGGGGCACATCAACCTCCGATTTGTTCATCGTACAGACGATCGATGCCAGATCTAGCTTTATGAACTTGCGTCCCATGTTGACATCACTCCTGTAGAAAGTCATGCAATCGCAGTTGAATGCAAAGGGCAATGCATCGGAAAATGATGTCGCTCATCGGCGTTGCACTCTGGTTTGCCAGAGAGAACTTGAACTGCTCCTGCTGTACCCCCGGAGCGTTGCGTGCTATTCAGATCCGATATAAACAATAAAGCCCTTTCATCTTCAAGAAGCGATGAACAATTTCGTCGTTCCTTTCATCTAGGTTCTGAGATGTCATTCTTTGGGGCTGTAGCAACCTGATCAATGGAACGTTGTAGTCAACGACTTCGGGGAGGTTCCAGTCATCGCGCGTCGTATGGGATATGTACGGACAAGAAAGTTTCCGTTGGGGTCTCTTCCTCAAAATCGGTGCCAGCCTCAGACGGCTGGTACTCTTGAGGTCCAAGATCATCGTCATGGGTCACTGAGGCATCCGGTTCATCCTCATGCAGCTCTTGCTCGGTGGCGGCTTTCGCCTCCTGCAGACTTGGACATGTCATTTGCCCCTGTGTCCCTGAGGACTCGGCATCAGCGTTGACCACGAACTTGCCGGTGGAGATGAACTCGCAATTGCACTCCGCACAAGGGCAAACCCACGAGGCGCCGACATGCATGGACACATCCGATCATCGTCCTGGAAGACCACGAACGTACTGTTGCCGAGGGCATCCGGCGAGCGAATGGCTATCGCAAGCCTTCACGACCAGTCCTCGGACGATATCTGAGTCATCGGAGTCGTCGTCCTTCAGGTGGTCGGACAAATTGCTCAGGAAGTCAACGGGGTCACGCCCGCAGCATCCTGGACAAGTTTCATTCTCCACAATCTGACAATCTGAGAGTAAGATCCGCCTCATGTTCTTGATGGGTCCACGCTTGGTTGACGTGAAACGCCAAATGCCGCGGATCTCGCTGAACGGGATGACCTCAGATGCTACAACAGCCCCTCCCGACGCAACCCCAGACTCGTAGGCTGATAGGTTCGCCGTCGGCTCGTAGATCGCAAACAGATCGTCCGCTCCTTGACATCAAACAACGCGGTCTTGGTGGATATGTTCTCCGGATCCCAAGGTGCAAAGATGCCAAAGTGGATAGCGAGTCTCCGAACGTTGTTCGTTCCTATACAATCCCTGTCGCAATAATTCCGTCCAATGCGGACGTCCTGGTAACATGCACCCAACTTCTCAGACAGGATCGGATTGAGCATGTTGCACAGCCCTGCTGGCCGTGCAAACTTGAAATCCGAATGCCCTGAAGTGGCCCTAACGCACCAGGGCTGCCACCATCTGTTGTGATCTCGCCGGATGCGGTTGATGTCGTCGATTCCATCCAGATTCGATCATCCGCATGACCGATCTCCTGATCAGATCTTGCTGCCAGAATTGGAATCTTGGCCCGACCTCTCATGCCGCCTGACTTCAGCGATGGCGATGAACCGCTTGTCATGGCACCAGTCCCTTGAAAAGATGTCGTTCCGGCGGAGGATCTCCTTGATGTTCACCCATCCCGCACAGTTCCATGGAATACCATGATGACGCCTCCTGCCGGTGTCGTAGGATCTTGCTCTGCAACTGCAAAATGTGGTACATTGCCTGTTGGGCTCCCGACGAAGCATGGGATGAGTACACGTTCACATCTCCAGCTGAACGCCCTTCATGCTAACATAACCGTGCGCAGATTCGCTGCCGTCCTGCTCGCAACAGTTCCTTCATCGCCCTGTTGGGGTGCACCCGAAGCTCGATGCCGCCAACATAACATGGAGTTCGCGACCCTCCGCCATATCGGTGGTGCTCTGCAGTTCAAACGCAAAGTTGTACTTGTGGACTTCTTCCCTGTGGTGATCGGCAGGGGCTGCTCGGTCCTTGGATGGAGGAACATCATGCGCGCCACTCCAGCTGGGTACCGAAGGCGGCTGCGAGCGTTCTCGTCCTCCTTGGCCTTCTCCTCGCTCTTGCATGGTCCTTGGTGGGACTCCTTGCCGCAAGCAGTACACAATCAACTCCTTCGCGCGTGTGTACGGGCTCTCACAATGATAGTCAGGAGTTCGGCTCCTTTCTGAGCCACATCGCCTCTTGGGCTGTTTCGCCTCTGGTTCCTCCGCGCAACCTGGCGCACGGCCAAAGTTGGCATCGGTCCCAGTGCTAGGCTCATCAGCCTTCCTCTTGTTCCCGGGATGTTGGTCTTCACGACTTCAAGGTATGGGTTCGTGTGCTGGAGCTTGTCCATGATGTACTCCCATTTCTCTTCCTGTCAGGACCGGTCAAATGAGCAGCGACCTTCTCCCGGAAATACTTCAAGAGAAATGCTTCCATAACAGAGCGGTATGTAAACACATCAACCCATTCAGGTAGCTCTGTGCCAAAATAGACATGACATCAAAGACTCCCAGATCAGCCCCACAACGTCCCCCAGCCTTTCCTGATTGTCTGTGTTGAAAATGGCATCAACCCTTTCCTGTCCCAGGAACCAGCGCATCTACGAAGCATACGCCGAGTCACGCCCAACGCAAGGCTTGTCCCTTTGGACTTCCACACCATCCTTGTCCAAGGTAGGACAGCTTCTCGACGTGGAACTGCTTCCCGCTATGGTTCCGGAAGAAATCCTGGAAAGCTCCGGTCCAGGTTAATGCTGCCCAATCGAGAAAGTTCCTTCGCAAAAGGTTGGTCGATCCGAAGCGATGATTGTTTTGCGAAGAATCTCTCCAGGATAAGGGGCCGATCAACCCGTTGCCACTCTCGGTCTGCCAATTCGCATTGCAGTTGACACATGATGCTGGATTGTATATTGGAGGCATTTGCGATTGCACCCCTTGACCACTGCAAAACTCACACAGGCACGCGCAAACATCCTCATGCGGGTACCGCCTCATTCTCCCGTCGATCGGGTCGTTGCTCCAGGTTCCTTGACTTGGCTCCCGTCTCTCCTTGTGGTGCGTGTGCCGTTTGCGGAAGTGCGCAGCAAAGTCAGGCTGGTAATGGTACTTCACATCGCCCCTCGACGCTTTGTGCGGTACGTTGAAATGGTGGCAACCCCTCGCACGTCGGTACTCGCCCGCGATCTGGACCCCGGCGCACGACCGTAGGATTCAGATGCAGACTAGGCTGGGGCATTGACTTTGGCTGTGGAGCTCGTCTGGATCCTTCGGATATTCTCCACCATGCCCCGAGCACCGTCCTCCATAGGTTGCGGTTTTCACACTCGTTGATTCTATCTTCTCCTCGGGGCGCAATGGAAATAGCGCATCCACAACCGGGGCAAGATGGGAAACACCTGACCTGACCAATGCTGTTCAGGTGCGAGGGCGCCTCATTGAGGATGCTGACGTCTTTGCCGACGTACGTCCTCCTGTTCCTGTCGTCTTTGCCGAAAACCGCTCGCAGCCCCCACAACATGAACAGAACGCACCCCGTAGCAAGAGACGCTGCTATTAAGGCATCGGATGTGTCCGAAACCTCATCGGCCTTGCCATTGATGGTCATCTCCATCATGTTCTTTCTTCACAGAGCATACCGAATCTCGCCTTGCCGCAAAAGCCAAACACCTAGCCGAAGTGGATAGCAATAGCAGGTGATTCTGAGCAAGCTTGATGTTCCTCTGAACGTCGGTCTTGTCAAGCATACCGTTTGCCACTGTGCGCAGACCCTCATCATCGGGGTACTGTAGACTTGTGCCCAGAAAGCAGCACGAAAGTCGGTGAACCTCCTTTCATTCCACTCTGTGAGTTGCCCCTGTGGCGCTGATGTGTCAAAGAACCCCTTGAACACCGGCCCAACAGGCGTCTCTCTATCCACCAAACGTTGTTGGCCCGCAACGCCCTCAGACAAAGCACTCGTCAACTCCCAAATATAGGAAAAAGTTTTCACCACCTCTGGGTCGATGAAGTGCTTCAGGATGGGAGTCAGCTTCTTACCCCTCCTACAGAACTTTTTGCCATGAAAGTAGAAGTTCTTGTTGGGTTAAGTAATTCATGATCCTCCGCAAAAATTCAACGAACCAAGGAATAGACCCACCAGCTCCCTTTGCCAGTCTCGCGGCCCTCCTGGAGAAACAAGCAACCCGCTTACACCATTCTCTTCCACGCATAATGAGTCAATTCTTAGAAAATTCTCAGATCGCTGCCTCCCCATGACGTTCTCAATCAATAATGACGCGCAGTACATCGCCCCCATCTTCGCCTTACCAGTGGGCACGAACAAGTACTCCTCCAAGTTGATGAATTGGTCGTCCAGGTACACCAGCAAATAGCGATGTAGAGGGATACCATGATTTGCAACGAGTGATTGCTTACCCACAGCAGCAGTACACGACCAACCACTTTGGAAACCAGGTGATGACAAGGTCAAGGATGACCCGGTCTGGCCCTGTAAGCGCGCATTTCTGACCACACAAGGTGAAGCCTTGCGCTCTCCATGTGATACAGCCGCAGGATGACCTTGACGATCAATGATGTGTACAGCTGTGTCAACCCAATCTCCCTACCCGCACATGGCCCATGTTCATGCAAGCCATGACACTCTTTTGAAGGCAGTCCCCCAAGTTGAAATTCCAAGACACGACTCTCCAAGGTTTCTGAATGGGCAAGGGGTTCTTGGCAAACCTTTGTTTCAAGCCATGCCTACAACCGGCAAAATCATGCGAAACGCCGTCCTTCATCTGCTTCTTCAACCGATCATCGTTCCAATATTCACAGCCTTTGGGAAGTTCAAACAGTGTAGCGGCCTTTCCAGTTTCGCATGTTCTTTCATTTGGGCAAACACTTTGAACAGCTTCCGAAATTCGAGCTGTTTGTTCTCCACTGTTTGTTTGGTTTCAAGTCCTCGTGATTTGTTCAATCCTGCCCATGATGATCCACCTGCGCATGGTCCTGCGAAAAATAGCATATCACTCGGCTTGTTGATTGCGTGCTTGGCAAGGGTCCCCCAAACTAAGATAAGAAGTCATTCTCCACAATAACAGTGACAACCTGAACAACCTGTTTACGTGCCAGGATGGTAAACCAGTTGTGTGGTTCCGAACAGGCCATACCAACCGTAGGAATATCAGGATCCAAGCTCGCGAGGGTGATTTCTGTGCCAGTAGTTGTTGCGTTGCAGAGGCATACCCAGGCAAGCCAAGCGTGACGGCGTGGTGATCTGCGAAATTGAACAGCAGATTCGTGCATGGATTAGCAGGCTTGACGCTGTGTCGAATAGTAATCTTGTAGGGAATGAAGAACCAGTGGATATTGCGCTTCATGTTGTACTCGTGCATGTGACGCATCATCGGATTGAAACTTTGCAAAACACGTAGCGGTAACACGCTAATGAGCTGACCCCTAATAGTCATGCCCTCAACATATTGAAGAAACTTGTCGAAGGATGCATCGCTCCCAAAGTTGCGCCACGAAGCATGTGAGGTTGCGGCAGGTTGTGCCGGATGAAATTGCCATACCGCGCGCTTTTCGATGCGCTCCCATTGCAGAGCAGGTTCAACGTGAGCCTCAATTTTCTCCCACTTGGCCGGCTGGGATTAGACATCTCTTATAAATCACGATAAGAGTTAGCAGCGGGTTTTTAAGGGTTACAAAATGTGGTTTAGGAAGGGGTTTAGGCAAGGGTTCAGCTAAAGTTTCGCTAAACCAGCTAAACCTGTTAAGTTTTTTGCCCTCAAGTTCCAGCACCTATGTGCAACTGGTGCAACACTGCGTTTTCCAACCGCAAAGCAAGTTGTCCAGCTAAGCCGCGGCGGGCAGTCCGCGTGGCCCCAGAGGCCAGAATTAGATTGGTCCAGATCTTTCCAAGATCTAAATTGTGTAAAGTTTTGCTGCTATAACCACATATTCCAAAACTTTCTGAAATCTGATTTGGTTGAAGATTTGATGTTAGAATCAGAGTTTCCATATCTTTCCAACCCCTGATTTGTTTTGATTCTTTTGTTAGGGTGCAGATCTTATCAGATTTATTCAGACTCTGATGTCTTCAGATTCTGTTCAGATTCAGATTTTTCAGGTTGTTTTCAGAATCTGAATTTTTCGGATTTTCCAGATTCAGATTTGTCAGATTTTTGAGCACCTGAAAGCCTAAAAAGTCTGCGCCTGAAAATTTAAGTAGTGAAGATTCAGATTTCAGAATCTGAAAAATCTTAAAAAATCACATTCTGAAAAATCAGGAAAATCTCTTTGAAAAGAATCTGTTCAAATCTGAAGTTGAAATTATAGAAAATGAAATTTGAATATTAATCAGTACATAAACAAATGAATAAATACCTTCCAAGTTAAAAATGCGCAAACAGGAAAACACCAATGACATGGTTTGCTCATTTGAGGATGTAGAGTCTGTCAACCAGGCACACCAGCCACTGCGTGACTGCAAGAAGGGCTTGAGCTCTTGCATCTGCGGGGCGACTCTTGCGTCACACTTGGCTGCCGCTTGCGCGGGTGCCGCGCGGGCTCACGCCCGCGGCGGCACGCGAAGGCTGTGATCCGAAAGGAGAAGTCGCTGGGGCGAGGAAAAAGGGTAAATAATGCGGCTTCCCCTTTGCATGCTGAATGACTGTGCTCGAAAAAAGTTAAGTCTGCTAAGGGTGTTCGCCCCGAAAACGGGCCCCAAAAGCTAAACCCGCTAAACCTTATAAGGGTGGTGACAATGCTTGCTAAGCGTTTGGCCTGGGGTTTGCAACGGAAGTTATAAAGCATGTCATGTCTCTTATAATCCCTAGATAGGCTCTGGTAAACCTTAGGGGCGACTTGTACCTTATATAGGTTTGGCCGACTTATTTCTTTTGCCACGGAATTTAGCAGCCTTGTAACCCAACTTAGCCGAGATACTAATCGTTTATTTCCTGGTTAACATTAGCCAGCAGGATCCGTTGCACACTAGCCATGTGGACCTCAACCACCTCGTGCCCACAGGTCGTGAGACTGATGAAGGCGGCTGATACTCAAAAGCTTAGGGACCTTAGCCAGATCATGTCCTTCATGTTCATAGAGACCCTCTTTTGATGTGAGTCCAGGCAGAGATGATCGGTATCTTGGTATATGGAAACGTGGGAATGCCGTCAATCGAGCCAGTTGCTGCCTGCACGGTTGCCTTGATGGGGTCAAACGAAGACTTGACCATTTTGAGGGTTGAGTGCATGGACGGCTCGAGAATCCAATCTGCATGCAAGAATGCTTCCATGTCCTGGAGTCGTTGAATGCCTTGGTGTAAATGTCAGCGGCCATGCGGTCCGTATGCCAAGTACACATAGTCACGCTCGAATACGTCGTGCATCCCAGTGATGGCAACACTATGACTTTGCTCTAGACGTCCCATCGTTGGATTCCGTCCGGACCTCACGACACTGATCATTGCTTTGTTGTCGTCGAAGATCACGAACTTCGATGTTTTCGGCTTGAGGCTGCGCTCCAACAAAGTGAGCGCAGGCATGCCGATAGATCTCATTGCGACGTCGGCTGCGACGATTTTTGCCTCGGGAGTGAAATGACTCGCGCAACCCTGTCTGTCGCTTGGAACTGCCGGACAAAGGAAACCTTGTGTTCGGACCTTGCAGGTTCAGATAACCACCGGAGGTTGATCGTAACGAGTCAACGCCGCCTTCATACAAAAGCCATGAATATATCATCGACAGAGTCGCCAACTCAGCCGATCATTCTCCAGCGCTTGGTGTGATGAATGTAGCACATCAAGTGATGGAGCTGCCTGTCATCGTCGATGGTCCATTTGGTAATGTTCCTTGCCAAACGGTTGACCTGCCGGAGCAAGTGAAAACACCGCGCAGTATTTTTCATGAGCACGCTACGCGCGTGAAGCGCGAGTTGCCCGCGATAGCCATTCGTGGGAACTCTGTTGTTACACCGATTGCACACCACCGAAGGGCCAGTCCGAATCGGCGTCCTCAACGGGTGATCCTTTGTTTCTTCATGGATGCCAGAGGTGACAACCTTCTTTAGTCCGACGTTTCCCGCAACCTCAGGGTAACGGTCAACACAGGAGCGCAGGAACTGTCGTGGGTCACCGTAGTATAACCGTGCCCATTGCCGAGAACCACAGGCCCCTTGGACTGATTGCATCCCAGATATGAATCCAGACTGGAAGTAGGCCCCAACCTTTTGCTAGGTTCTCTTTTGGACCTGCCATGTTGAAATCATCAACATACACCACCACCAAGCGTACGCGGGTCTTTTGACCTTGTTCCACAGTACTTTATTGCATCAGGAACGTCTTCTGCAGGAAGCTCAATCCAACAGATGGTACCAGGTAGCACGGCCTGAATGTAAGCCTGAACAGCGTCCACTATTTGCACATCCTGTCCTTTGAGGCAACCGAGAAAGTCAGCCCATCCGGAGGTTCGAGAGTTGCAGGTGAGTTGCCCAGGTCTTGAAACAATGCCGCGTCCGACGCCTGATCTGGCTCCCCAACACTACACCACCAACCTTTGGCTTTTCTCTGGTCGTCCTCAATGCTTTTCCACAATTATGCCGTGTGCTCTGGCCATATGAACTTCTTCTCCCTTCCGTTTTGCATCGCGAACATCAAGGTATTCACGAATTTCGGATAGGTCGACAATGCCTTGGTTGATGAGGCCTTGCCATTCTTTCTTCATGGCTTCCGTCGCTTTGGCATTGGTAAGCATCTCAGCCCTTCCAACAAGCCTTGATACCATAGCATTGAGAAAGCGAGATACTTTGGTAGCTTGCTCCTCAACATTCGATTTGGGCGTGGCAGTGCAGGGGTACTTCCGGATTCTCTCGCTGCCAAATCATTCCGTTCATAAACAGAATCCAATTCATCTAACTCTTCAAGGTCGTTTCCTCCCGCCTCAGTGCTTTCACCTCTCGACTCGTCATCGTACTCCGGTGATACATCATCATGGTCGTTCTTGGGGATGGACGCGGGGCCCTTTCTGGGCACGAACTTCCAAGCATAAATAACCACCAGGGTGACATTTGCTGCACCATGGTCTTGCAGGCGCTTGGAGCCCGTCCACAAAACGGACCCATTGATCGGATTGCAAGGTCTGCCAAGAACTTGCCCGAAGTGGGGTTCTTGACTTTGTTGATGTTCTTCCGTATGCCCCAGTTGTACATCCACTGATCGCCGCCCCATCGTTCTTTGCGCATCGCCTTGGCCCTCTTTCCACTTGGAGCTTTGATCTTTGAATTCTTGGCCCGCGCAGCGTCCTTTGAGCTAGCAGCGCCGGCCTTCTTCTTCTTCTTCGGATGTAGCTTTCCTGCTTGATCTCATCTACATCCACCGTATTTTGGGTCAATGCCCATTTGTCAGGAGTCAACCCGGCGGGTCTCGTGGTCTTCATCACACGAAAACCATCTGCGCCCACGGGATACGGCCTCCCGATCTTGTCAAACTTGGAGTTGTCTCCTTATATGATGCCGCCCTTCCAGATCAAATATGGAACAGATCAGAAGTGTCCTCAGCCACCTCCTTGCCTCCGGACCCCGGGCCCCCGGCTTGACGACGTCGACATCCTCACCTTTCTTGTCGTGCGTGATTCCAGCGATCACCTTGAGCTCATCGAGTTGTCCCGGCTCTGTATCTTGCACTAGATCAGGTTCGTGATCCTCGTCTTCAGCAAGACGATCACGGATGTCAAGACCAGTGGAATCGACTCCTTCTTCGATCCCCTCTAACGTCTCTTTCTTCTGCTTGTACTTCTCCTGTTTGGCAATGAGATCCTCTCCGTTTGACGTGGTTCCAAGGTGCTCTCCATGCAAACGGAACCATGCGCTCGAACCTCAATCTCCTCAATGTTTATGAGGTGACATAACGTGGAGATGGCGCACACCCAGTAGCATGTCGGTAGTCCTGCGTGCACAATTGAGCGGCCCTAAAAGGGATCTATCAAGTGGGATCAGCACCGCGGCGAGATGCGGCATGTTTCGCCCTCGAGGCGTCGTGATGCGTCGTGATGCGTCAGGGTATTCAAACAACATCTGGCAAACAAATACTGAAACAATGTGGAAACCCTCCGGCAAGGAAAGTTCAACATCAAGCCGGTCAGCCTATGAACTCTATGGCTGGGCTGCCTCGGGCAGAAACTTGATGCATCGTGATGCGTCTTGATGCGCGCCAGAAGCGCCGTGATGCGTCTGGATGCGCGCCAGAACCCACATGATAGAACCCATTTACGGCCGCCTGACAAGACAGGCAGTGGTGTGATCCACTATGAACTGGTTCCTGCGTTCCGCAGCGTCGTTTTCTGCTTCTTCCCAGGAAGTGATAGATCATGTGGTATCTTGAAACCAGACCAGGCATTGATGTCATCTGAATATGCTTTGTTGATCAGCGTAGTTGCGTTCTTCCTTCCAATCGGGTAACCCATGATGATGCCAGTGTTTTCAGCATCGCTGGAAGCTCCCACAAGGTCAAAGGTGATCAAGTCACTGAACGCCTTGACTTCTCGCTCGAAAGCTCCGGATCGACATCTGACATGTCTCACCCTTGCCTTCACACATGCTTCACAGAATTGGTTTCTGTTCCTCTGCGTCAGCAGATGTGTCAGGGTCTTGGCATCATTCTTCAGAATTCCCACCTTTCTGTTGACGGAAGTCCCTTTGTAGATGTCAACCTCGACGCCCCTTTTTTTATCGCCATCTTGATGTTCGGCATCGGGTCCGGGCTCACGGCCACGTCCAGTGTGTCCACAGGCCCAGACTTTCTGGGCGGCCCGAAGTCGAACATTCCAGGTAGACCATCTTCCTGTTCTGCGTCTGCTTTCAATCATCAACTTCTTCGTTGATGTTCGTCTCTTCCTCCTTCTCTTCCTCATCACATTTTCCCATGATTCCCCTCAGATCGTCCATATGAGCCGCAACATCCTCAACACTCGGTCGATGACGGTTGCTCCTTGGCGCCAAGCAGATATGGTATATCGTCCTTGACGTGATCTCTTTGTCTGGTGTGATCATGAAAGGCAGTATTTCATTTATATCCAGTGAAAGAAAACCCCTATTTGCATGCATCGACGTCAAATGGATAGCACTGTTGGTGTCTCCTCCAGCACATATGGATGGACCGTCTCCTTCAGTTCATCCACGTAGTACTTGATCGTATCCGAGGTCAATGTAGTACCATTTGCTGCTTGAAAGACAGTCTCGCCATCTCCAAGGCTAATGTCGATTCCGAGGGGCTTTGCCTTGGATCTACCAATCAAATCGTGACCACATCCTGTGTCCAACCATGCCGGTTGGACAACCATGCTTCTTCCAATTGCACAACGCCTTCAAGGCTGTGTGTCCTCCTCCTTGTCATCTTGGAAGGTGAAGGTGCATCTGTTGCTCATTGGCAGCGTGCGGTGTAGTGACTAGGAGCCAGCAGTCGCCAATGAAAATCTTGGGGTCAACTGCTTTGTGCTGTGGGTTTGACTGGTATCCGCCAAGATACCACCAAGAGTTGGCAGCCCTTCAGATACTCCACCTCATCGCCATCATCGCAATCCAGGACATCCTGAAAGTGTCTCTCGGGGGCTATTGTCTTGCCGGACCACCTCGAAGATTCGCTCATGGCATCCTCAGCGTCGCGATCATGGTATACCGTCTCCGCCTCGGCTTCGCTCTCTATGGCATCCTCCTTCTGGCATTCCGAAATCATTGGTCTCTTGGCGCCAGAGCGGAGTCCTTCGGTGCAAGCATCGAGTGCTTGAACTTGCACTGATCCCCTTTCTTGCACGCGTAGCAAGCTCCACCACCTCCAGGAGACGGTGCTCGAGGTGTGGACTTTCAACCCCCTTTTCCCTTGCCCTTTTCATTCAGCTTGAGCTTGTGCTTCTGGCTGTGGGACTATGAACAGTCTTTCTTCTTTGTGATCCTTCGCCTTGGCTTTTGGCAACACAGGTGCTGCTGGCGGTTCTTTGTCAACTGTCTTGCCTTTCGGTTCACTCTTGGCCTTCGCTGGAGCGGCATTCTTCTCACCCTTCAGCACGTTCTTGACTGACTTCTTCTTCATATCCAACACAAACTCTGCGCGATCGGTTCGAAGTTGCATATCGATCAATCCCAATAGGAACCTCCCCCAGATGCGGTCAGTAGAGCGGGTGTTCGTCCACGACCACCCGACGAACCACCATGTCCTCCGAAGTAAGTGATCGAAGCATTGTTCCTGGTGCGGCTGCGGGGTGTCCCGTGGAGACGGTCGATATGAGCCTGTATCATTGCGTCTTGATAAACAGGAAACAGAATCTGGGCCGAGGCCAGAATCTACTGGCTGAACGTTCACAGGGTCACGCCCAGATGAACTTGAAACAGCAACCACAGTACTGCAAGGAACTAGCTGGCTCGCCGTATGTTTACGATCATCAACTATTAAACCCCTACGAACTTTGGACTTGTTGCATGTGCTACTTGTCCTGCCTGGGTCACCCCTCAGTAGCGCTCGTCCTCGACCACTGATGTTCCCACCGGCAGCTATGTGTTCCGCAGAATCCAGTTCATCTTGTACGCTGCGTGTAGTGTTCTCATCCTCGAGCTCCTTGCTTGCTTCCGCCCATTGCGATACAAAGCTCTCTTGAGGTTGTGCTTAATTTTCTATCTCGCTCTCCGCGTAGGCGTAATAGTCGCGGGATCCAGTTCGTTGGACGCTCTTCATTTCAATCGCCAGTTTGTCGTGTTTGCCGTTCTTCCGGCACATGATGTCTTGGAGAGATTGTCCCTCATGAATCTGCTGATGTGCTGTCTGAATCTCCTCGTTCATCTTACTCTCCCGTTCCTGGATCGCTTGCTTCCCTCGTACCTAAGCTTCCTGGCGTTCCGCATTTCTGACGGCGTCGTTCACCCTCGTCACAAGTGATTTTTGAGGTTCATCTTCCATTGCGACTGCGGGTTGCGCTACCAATGAGCTTTCCAGTTGTTCGCGTAGATCTCGCGCTATGTTTTCTTCGTTCACCTTGTCTCTGTCCATCCTCGCCTGAATGAATAGAGCTGACCATCGTCTGGTACTGCAACTTCAGCTGATGCAGCGTGGTTAATCTCTTCCCCGCGGCTCTTGTTGATGGCAGCACTTTCCTCCTCGTAGCGAAGTTGGTTCTCGAGTTTCCCCACTGCTGCAGACAGTTGATTGCGCACCCTCTCGTGCTCCCTGAGTTTTTTCTTCGCCTCCTCGCCTTGCTCATTGTAGATCTTCACGAAATGAGATGCTTGATCTTCAGAGAGTTTCGTCTTCCCTTTCTGCTCATCGACATGTTGGGCAGCTTCTCTAAGCTTTCCGTCCGACACTCGAAGGATATGAGTTCCCTGTTGTTCGGACATGTTCGCTCTCCCCTCCAGTTCCTGAATGCGGTATTCACTGCCAAGATCCTCCTGCTTGAGCTTCTGGTATGATGCTTGCGTTTCCTGTCTGAGGGCTGCATTCTCTTCCATGACCTTTGTGGGACCCTAAACCTGAAGGTGACTTGGGTCGACCCTTCGTCTTCATCGCGCTCAGGCGTCCGATGAGGATCTCCTCCTGCTCTCACCCTTCTTTGCAGGATGATTCGAATGATCCTGACTCATGCCGGAACTCGCACTTTGCTGAGTATCTGGAGAACCCCCAATTGCTGGGGCAGCAATCATGTTAGCAGAACTTGTGGAACTGCTACTCCCGAAAGTAGCTGTACATGGGCTTCCGGAAGAAACCATTGCGCCCTTTGTAAATAGGAATGTACAAGGTGCAGTTGCTCGTTGTTCACCGCTGAGACCTGTAGACCTGTACTCGTTGATCCTGAACTGTCATATCGAGTAACCAAGAGTCACGCCGGGTAAGCAGTGTTGCCAGGTGGTTTGTAAGGCAGTAGTTGCAGTTGGAGTTGCGGTTGCGAGTAACAATGGCAGCCGCACTCTTTTCTCCTTTCCTATGTGCACAGCAGGCACTTGAGCCAAAATGGTATACAAAGCAATGAAGTGGCTGCATGAACACACATCCCCGAAGCGTTTGGGAAGAACCAAAGGTTGACCCCCAGACCCAGTTCGTAGGATTGCGGCCTGCGGCCCCCAATTCTTAGCACTATTCAGTTTGACTTTGTTGTCAGCCTCGGTTCGAACAAGTTCGACCCAGGTGGCCGCAAAAGATCCTGCTGGCAGCTTCTTTAAAACGACGCTGAGGTTTTCTGCTTTCGATCAGTCCAGAGGTCTCTGAACACACTAACTGCGTGGTCGGATCTGCCTCTCGGTGCCCCCCCACCCAAGGCTTCAGCAACAAACCAACTTGAATAGGCAAAGACAATCCTTCCTGACCTTTCTGTGACTGAGACCCTTGCCCTGAAACATATCTCACAGGAGGCAGGGCGTCGCGCCCCCTTCGCTCTCAGAAGCTCAGCTCCTCCACCACGAATTCCCTGCCCTCGCTCAGCTCCGCAAGCTGTCGCTCCAGTGCCTGCCACGCGTGAATTTGGGGCTCGTCAAACGCCGAAGCAACGGGTGGCTTCAACCAGATCATTTGAACAAGGGGGTAGGTCAGGGCTTTGTGGCTTCATCAGCAGAAATGAAGCTTGCACGTTTGATATAAACCGTTCGCGCGAACCCTGATTCGAATCCGCGCGACGGCGCTCAGAGCTCAGAACTTTCAATCGCAACCCCGCACTCCGAAGCCCTCTAGAGCGCCGGCCCAGCCTTGAAGAGTCGCAGAGCCAAGGCTTCTGGGCAATCTGCAGGGCCAAGTCGGGACAGCCCATAAGAACGTTCAAGAACATGTTTACCGAACGGCGCTAGACTCGACCTCTGGACGCCTGGATTCTTCAGCTGGACGCACGAGACCAGGAAGGGCAGCACCAGCGCCGCGCGGGCGAGCCAAATCCACTTGAAGCCGAACCCCACCGCCGCCACCGCCAGACCTCAGCTGCCATGGCGATGGCAGTCTTCCACCGAAACGATGTGGGACGAAATTTCTGCCGACTACCAGTAGAGCCGGCGAAGCCAGCGGGCGGAAGTTTCCAACAAATAGGAAAATAATTATCTTTCGTGTCTTGATTGTTCTTCGCTTCTTCATTCTTTCCTTGCTTCTTTTGATTGCTTCTTTCCTTCTATTTCCTTCCTTGCTAGCTTCTCTTTCTTCCTTCCTTCTTTCTTATTTTCCTTCTTTCTTTCCATCTCTCCAACTATCTACCTGTCTGTCTATGTATCTACCTATCTTTCTGTCCCTCTCCCTCTCTCCCTCTCTCCCTCTCTCCCTCTCTCCCTCTCTCCCTCTCTCCCTCTCTCCCTCTCTCCCTCTCTCCCTCTCTCCCTCTTCTCAGTGCGGCCCTATCGCCTCGGATCCCATCTGCTCCCTCCTCGCCTCTCTCCCTAATCCCCGCGTCGCCCCTCTCCAACGCCCCTTCGCCCACCCCCCCCCCCCCCACCCCTCTCTCTCCCTCTCTCCCTCTCCCTCTCTCTCCCTCTCTCCTCTCTCCCTCTCTCCCTCTCTCCCTCTCTCCCTCTCCCTCTCCCTCTCTCCCTCTCTCCTCTCTCCCTCTCTCCCTCTCTCCCTCTCTCCCTCTCTCCCTCTCTCCCTCTCTCCCTCTCTCCCTCTCGTTTTTTGCTCTCCCTCTCTCCCTCTCGTTTTTTGCTCTCCCTCTCTCCCTCTCTCCCTCTTTCTCTCTTTCTCTCTTTCTCTCTTTCTCTCTTTCTCTCTCTCTTTCTCTCTTTCTCTCTCTCTCTACCTCCTTCTAAACTTCGCTCGTTCTCGCTAGATGCTCACGGGTGACCTTGCCTCTGACTTGGCCCTCCAGCTTCCATTTGGCCAAAGACCAAGCACATGACAGGAAGCTCTCTACCCGCCAGAAGCGCAGATTCCGTGTCAAAGAAATCGGGAAATCCTTCCTCCACACAAGGGACAATTACATAACAACTTTTTTTGGAGTTCATCTGACCAAAGCCTTTCTGTGGAGACAATAAAGTTGCACGTGAGGCGGTCTGGGCAGCCGGGTCCTCACACTCTGGCCAGCTTCCCGTGGTTTCATCCTACACCCTCTTTCAAAGCCCCATGCCAAGACGCAAATGAAGCAGCAGCACTGCAGGTGATTTACCTGGCATGCGCCAAAAGTGGATGCCCTGACACGAGGGACACAAAGCTGACAACCGGAGGCCAAAATAGAGTTGTAACTCGCGATATGTTTCTAATTGTGCGTGGGAATCCGGCCATCTTTGATTCCTGGAATGTGTTGTTCCCTTGAACTATTGCAGCAAAAAACATCTTCTCTGCTGGTTGTGCTTGGGCATGTGTCACAAGAAGCGAAACGCCCACGGGGAGCCCGAAACATGCGCTCCGCCAGCCTGGCGCTGGGCATAAGGCTGCATGAAGCCGATCATCAAGCCCACCCCCAAGGTGATGCCCACCGACAGGCCCAGGCCCCGCGGGACAGAGACGACCTTGGGCCCTCCCCAAACCCTTGGCTGTGGCCCAAACCGTTTTCCACTCCTTTGAGACCGCAGGAAGTCCTGCGTCTCTAGAAAGAAGGAATGCTGCTTGTGGCGCTCTGTTGGTTTTGAGCCAATCAAGTTTGGCTGCGAAGGAGAGGGGAGCAGGAAGTAGACATCACTGGCACACTGGCGAGGACTGCCTACCTACAGCTCAAAAGGTTCGAAGTGCCTCTTTGACTGGAGGCTTCCTCAAGAAGGCGCACTGCCTGATCAACCAACAAAATATTTGATGGAAATCTGGAAAACGGTAAACTCAACACCCGGGCTCCTGTCATTTCGAGCCAAGGTTCACAATCAGAGTGTTTTGATCTTGGATGTTGAAATGAGAACACTGAAAACCGTGTCGACCACGTGGTCAAACAAGACCCTCTATTGTGGCCCGAAGCAGCGCCGCAGATGGACGCAAGTTAACAGTGGTCTGTGTCAACACACTCTCCTCAGCGGTCACGCAGCGGCCTCGCTGCCACATTTTTTGCACAATGACTAACAATGAACTCACAAAGAGCTAGCATTTTGCAGCTTTGCCCCAGAAACCCAGTCAACTCGACCTTGACAGTTTTGCGGACTGTTGCAAAGCACGCACGATCCGTCTCAACCACTAGAAACAGAAAGAGAGCAACAGGAGCGGAGATGAATTGGAGAGGGGTCTGGGGAAACAAGGATGACTGCAAACGCAAGATGGACGGATTCGCCTGGACACCGAATAATCCAAGCCACTGAGACGAGAGCAACAGCTGCAAGCCGCATCATCATTTCCACCCAAACATCTTGGCACCAGACCTCAGCGCAAAGGATTTCAGCCTGCGTGATCCCACATGAGGGCTTCTTCAAATACAAAGGTTCCTTCCGTTTCCTTTGAAACCAACCCAGAAGGTGGTTCCCTACGTAGGTGACACCCTCAAAGTAGCCAGTTTGAAACCGAAACGCGCGGAAATCTGCAATTCTGAAACTTCCCCTTTTTGAGCTCATGTGGCTTTCGGGCATGGACAACTCTAAAGCCACCTGAAGTGACGCCCTCCCCCAAGCCAGCCCACCCAACAAATACCGCATGAGACCCATGCTGCGCTTGGTCACGGACATACTCTACAATTAGCGGGCTCCAAGATGGTAGTCGGCTCTTTACCTTCTTGTAAACGATAAAGCAAACTTTGGAGAAACAGGACTGCTCACTTCCATGATTCTTTGGCAGCAGGTGAGCGCATGGAAGTCAGCCAGTGTTCAGCCCATCCAAAAAGTGCATGCCAAACAGCCTGGCCCAAAAATGCCTGGTGAAGGAGCCCTGAAACATTGATAGTCCGACAATCAGCGGCTCTCGCCTGGCAAAAAAGGGGTGGGATGCGTGTCTCGAAAGAGTCCAGGTGAAGCTTGCTGAGGATAGCTGTCCCTTCCAGAGTTGTTCGCCCTCGCAGCCCCAAACTGCGCTCGCCATTCCGTCCAGCTGCGTACTTGTTGAAAAGCTCTTTGGCACCAGTTAAGATACCTGAGTGCTGTCAATCAAATCCTTTCCGCAAAGCGACAGCAATGCTGCTTGGGGGCTCTCCAAGATCGCGGTGACAAACAGCCGAACTTCGAACTTGTTTGGTCTTCACCATGCCGAAGTGCTCTTGAGGTATTAGATTCAGCCTGCTGCCAAGGTTCGATCTGAAGCTGACTCTTCCAAGACGCAGCGCTCCATCAGCATCCTGCGAGGCAGAAAGGCCGAACTCACAGCCCGCGGCTAGCCGGTTTCGACAGTCTCGAGGCTCAACCGACACACAAGGTTCGCCCTTCAGGAAGCACAAGCAGGCTGGCAGGCCGGCCTCATGATTGCCGTGCATTTCTGCGCGTCGGCGCTTCTCTGAATCTCTAGCAGCTCTAGCATTTCACCGAAGTCGCCTGATGCCTGGACGCAAGCTAAGATCAAGCGAGGGTGGGGCTCAAAGAGCGGCATCGGTCAAGCGAAGTTGTCTTCAAAAGGCGCCACCTTCCCGGACGAATGAGCAATGAGGAGCTTTCTTGCCAGGGGAGAAGCTTTGGTCATCGTAATGGAACAACGCCTTGTGTCAGTCTCGCCGGGTCGCCGCATCAGAAAGGACGCCTTCATCTACGAACTTCAAGGTCCTGGGCGCAGCACCGTGTTGACAGAACCTTCCGAAAGACACACGACTCTTCAAAGCCCAGGCCAATAGACTGCCTGGTGTTGATGCCGTACCGCAGGCAAGACCATGCGCGCAAGCAAAGGAGCTACCTTTTCCTGCAACAGATTCAACTCTTTGGCCTAGGTGGCCAGTCTGGGTCGCTGACCCGCCAATGAAACTAACATATTCACATCTGGTTTGTTTGTCGGCGCGCCAACTGAATGCTTAATGCCTGCAAGTAGCATGCCTCCCTTCTCTTTCTGCATTCGAACCTTCCCACGGAACAAAACTGTGATATGGGATACTGCAGCGGCCAAGAGGTTCTTCTCGAATCGTTGGTCCTTTGGCGCAGGCACGCTGAAAAACCGCTAGAAGATGAAACAAACCAAACATTGGAATCCCTGAATGTTGCGCTATCTAAAACAATGCCGCCTTGCCTTCTCTGCAAACTTGTCATGGGATATGCCAAATTCATTCAAGCGAATGAGGAGCTTGTCATCTTCCTTGATCAAAGGCTGGATCCTTTTGATCGCGTGGAGCGCAACGTGCTGCTTGATCATCAGAGTCAGCAAGCCAAGTGGAATAAGGACGCCATAGGCGAGCAGGCATAGGCAGCCAACCGCATCCACCTCATTGGCGGTGTGGGGTCCCCATTTTGAGACATGGGGGCAGAATCAAACAGGACGAATAGTTGTCCTTAAGTTTCCCTTTGGCGATGTGCCACGGTTGGTTCCTGCAAAAAATGCAGACCTTCTAATTATTTCATCAGTGCAGCCTCTTTCTGGGGCAATCTGTGGACCCTTCGAAAATTCTCTCAGGTAGCGTTCGGAACGCGCCTGTTGGGATATTTCGGGCTCTCTATTCAACCACAAGCAGGCGTTGGACCAACCCTCAAGCAAGCGCAGCCGCAGGGCAGTGCACACGCCCTGCCGAGTAAAACTTGTTCGCACCTGACTCGAAGGGCCGGATCTCATGGTCATCACCACCACAATCATCATCGTCATCATAATCATCAAAAGCGGCAGCAACAACAAGAACAACAACAGCAACAACCAGCAACAAACAACAACTCGCCGTTTGGCTTGAACCGCGCGGCCGGTTGATGCTTCTCCAATGGAGTTTCGATCGCGTCATGCAAGTTCCCCACTGCACGTGTTGACTTGCTTAGCTTGGTGGTCTTCAATGTTCCTTGCGAAATCGGCAAAAACAGTGTT
>CAUJNA010003248.1:575325-645325 GCA_963377175.1 Effrenium voratum
TTGAGCCACTCTTGTGCGCAACGTCTGCAGCCCGCCACTGAACAGCATGGTCTCTGGCGGCGACAGGCTGTCAGGTGTCGTCTGTGCTCGTCTGCTCTGTAAACCAACTGCCAGTCAGAATGCTTACTCATTCCATGCTTTGCTGCCAAGGACAGCTTCGAAGACGCGCAAACAAGACAACCCCAAAGCCAGCTGTTTACACAGACTCCAAGTCCCACACCCAGCTGCTGGTCGAGCACTTCACGTCCGGCATAACAAGTCGGAAGGCGAGCTCCTCGCTCAAGGCTCTGCCTCCTGCGCCAGGGCTTCAACCTCAATTGAGAGCGGGACACAGATTGGGGGGCTTAGACCCAGCATAGGGCATGCCTCAGATAAAATCCCCTCAGCCAACCACTTCAACCATATTAACCAACTGGGGCACGGCACCTCAACCAATTTCATCACCTAAATCCCTCCCAAATCCCAGATTCCCAAAATATAATTTTCCAAAATCCCAAATCCCAAATTCCAAAAATATGATTTTCCAAATTCCCAAAATATAAAACTCCCATAATTTCAAAACATAAATCTTACAATGTTTTTTAATTGTAAGGTTTATGGAGAATTTCCCTTTTTGGGCTTCTGGGATCACCGTCGGCGCCGCGCCGCGCCTCGTCCTCACCATCTTCAACCAGCATCAGGCAGGGCGTGGTGGGTCAGGGGCAATTAGAGTTTTGATGCCATTGTGTTGTAGCAATGAAAGCATTTGCAGTGTTGTTGACATTTTCCTCTCAAGTGGAATTGATTAGCAATCCTGGCCTCTTTCAAGAAAGGGCATCGTCTTCATCAAGGAGCATCAGGATTTGAGGGTGTATTGGTCAAACACCCAGTCCGGATGGGCAGTTCTTGAGGTCAGCGACCCTGCCACTTGGAGGGATGAGATGAGCGCTGGTATCGTTGTCCCCAAGTTGAGCAAGAAGGCGCTTGAGGAACTGCTTGGATACTGTGGCAAAAGGTTGGTGATGCGCGGCGGTCAGACATGGACAAATCAATGCAACCTCGTGGAGCACATTACCAACACTTGGCAGAGAGTTCTTGACCGTTGCCATTGCGAGTTTCCTGCCCTTGCCTTCCAGATGCCCGATGTCAATGGCAGTGAGGCATCATCCGGTGAGAGCGAAGTGGATGAGGATGACGTCCACAAACTGCCGGATGAGACTGGCATCACACCCCCCACCAAGGACACAGGCATCCTCATCATTGCTAAGACCAAGGACGGTTCGCACTCATTCAAGGCAAGTTTTCCACAGGATGCTTCTGTGATTGATGTGATGAACCAGGTGTGCGAAATCACGGAGTTGACGATGGATGACTTTTCTTTGATTGGGAGTGTCTCTAGGTTGGCGTGGTTGCCAATTACCAAACTGTCATCCCTTGCCGTTGTCAACTTCACGGCGGTTTTCAACATCAGGTTGAGGGGTGGCGGCGGCGGACGTTGTGTTCAGAAGAGCATTGTGAAGTGCGACACTGCTTTGAGGACGCTTTCCGCAGATGAGCAGTTCTCAAGGTCAATCGCTTCGTGGAATTCGTGGGTGAATACAAGACCATGGAGAGTGCCCAAAAGAAACTCACAGCATCAATGGAGGCATTGCGCAAGATGGTCGTGGATGACCTGATGAACAACTACAGCGAGGAGGATGAGATTGATTTTGACACGGTGTTGGAGAAGATTAACCAGATGATTGGGTCAAAGGAGACCTCTGAGATGGACACCTGATTGTCACACACATTGACACCTGCCCAAAGCACAGGTGATGCCGGATGATGATGTTTGGGCAAAGACCTTTTCCCAGTTTATCATTGCATCACCATCATTTCCACTGAAAAACCATTGAAAATATGACAGAACACCAATGACCAACTGGCAAACCATCACATTGTATGATACATGTCCAATGTCGAACTCGCAAAATATCATTGCCTGACCATCATTTTCGTCTCACATTGGGCATAGGTCAGAGACCGCTATGACACATTGGGATTGGGGGGAAAGGATTTCCTGCTGTAGTGCTGGGAGAGGGTTTGAACGGGTGAGGCAGGTTAGGTTGAAGGCAGGTTAGGTTGAGGACTGCCAGCCACCCCTTGTTTTGTTTTTACCCTTCCCCCATTTTGGTAGTTCCCGCATCGTTGTGCCCGCAGGTATCTTCTTCGTCGTCTTCGCCTACAAGACTTTCCTCTACTAGGTATGGACGGGAGGCATTGGGAGGGTTTTTTGATATATTTATATATAATATACAAGGGGGAAACTCTCGCCAATTTTTTGTTGCCCTGTTTGGTGATTGGTGGGAGTTTCCTGATAGTTTCATATATATTTTGGCGCTTTATTTATTTTATAAACTATGGATTATCCCCTTAAAATTAATAACTAGACCACGGTTGGCCCGAAAGCAGAACATCGCAAGCGAGGTCGGCCCAACGCTGCAGGATGCGTTCTTTTTCCCTACACGAAGCATTCGTGAAGCAAGCGCGAGACAGCACCAGGCAAGGTGCTCTGTGCAAGTTGCTCTGTGCAAGTTGCTCTGCGTAAGTTGCTCTGCGCAAGTTGCTCTGCGCAAGTTGCTCTAGGCAAGGCGCTCTGCGCAAACTGGTCGGTGCAAGTTGGTCTGCGCAAGTTGCTCTGTGCAACTTGCTCTGCGCAAGTTGCTCTGCGCAAGTTGCTTTAAAATGCAAGTTGCATCTTGCGACGCCGCCCGCGGACCAGGGAGGAATCGAACCCGCGACCCGCCGGTTCCGGGAGCAGGCGCGCGAACCACGAGACAACTCCCGAGGACCAGTTCGAACAACACAAGTCGCGAAAAACCTCGAGTTTTTGCACCTCGACCACGCCGATTCCCGCAGAGGGTTGCGCGAGCACCGCAGAAATTGCAAAAAACCTCGATTTTTGCACCTCGACCACACCGATCCCTGCAGAGGGCGGGCACCGCAGAAATCGCAAAAAAAACCATGGGTTTTTGCACCTCGTCCCCGCAGAGGGTTGCGAGAGCACCGCAGAAATCGCAAAAAACCTCGAGTTTTTGCACCTCGACCATGCCGATCCCCGCAGAGGGTCGCGCGAGCACCGCAGAAATTGCAAAAAACCTCGAGTTTTTGCACCTCGACCACGCCGATCCCCGCAGAGGGTCGCGCGGGAACTTTAGAAATCGCAAAAAACCATGGGTTTTTGCACCTCGACCACGCCGATCCCCGCAGAGGGTCGATTTTCGTGTAGTGTCGTCGGCACTACCCCGCCGCCCTAAGAAGAGATTTTAACTCCTCGCAAGTCAATTGCACTTGACTCCTTGCACTTGCAACTTGCACTTGACTCCTTGCTTGTTTCAAGGAGTCATTGCAAGGAGTCATTGCAAGGAGTCATTGCAAGGAGTCATTGCAAGGAGTCATTGCAAGGAGTCATTGCAAGGAGTCATTGCAAGGAGTCATTGCAAGGAGTCATTGCAAGGAGTCATTGCAAGGAGTCATTGCAAGGAGTCATTGCAAGGAGTCATTGCAAGGAGTCATTGCAAGGAGTCATTGCAAGGAGTCATGAGAGCCATTGCAAGTTGCAAGGAGCCAAGTGCATGGAGTCAAGTGCAAGTTGCAAGTGCATGGAGCCAAGTGCAAGTTGCAAGTGCATGGAGTCAAGTGCAAGTCGCAAGTGCACGGAGTTAAGTGCAAGTTGCAAGTGCAAGGAGCCAAGTGCAAGGAGCCAAGTGCATGGAGCCAAGTGCAAGTTGCAAGTGCATGGAGCCAAGTGCAAGTTGCAAGTGCATGGAGTCAAGTGCAAGTTGCAATTGCAAGGAGTCAAGTGCAAGTTGCAATCCTTGCCATGACTCCTTGCAATGACTCCTTGCAATGACTCCTTGCAATAACTTTCATGATGATGATTCCTTGCAATGACTCCTTGCAATGACTCCTTGCAATGACTTTCATGATGCTGGTTCCTTGCAATGACACCTTGTAATGACTCTCATGAGAACAACTCAAGTGAACCCAGCGGAAGAACCCTTCGCCATGCTTTCGGGAATTTTGAAAATTTTAAATTTCATAATTTTTACTGTGTTGTCGTTGGATGAACCTAGAAATTTCAAATTTCAAGCACAACCCCAAACTCGTTTCTTTAATCCACCAAACTCGTCAAAATCTCACAAATCAATCCAGCAGGTATTTTGTATAAATCTTCCTGTTTATGTTTTACATAGTCCTCGCCCCATGTTTCCTTGTTTCCATTTGGCAAACGTTGCGCTGTTTCAATATGTTTATTATTCCTCATTTTTCCTCAGTCCTTTTTGCATAAATCTCTAGGGTTCCAATTATTAGTGTTAGTCCAGAACCTAGTGCGTTTCCTATAATTAAATCCATACTTGCAATAATCAACATCTTTAAAATCAAACTCATTCATATACTCCTGATTTTTTAATAATCCAGTTTGGGGGTTTTCAATTACAAAATACTTAGGATTAAAATCTTTGATAATCTCAATAGTTTTTAAAACTATACTATTAGCATATTCAATGTCTCTTATTCCTGTTGTTTTTGCTCTGCTGTATTCGGTGCATGGAGGACTGCTCCAAATAAAATCAAAATGGTTTCTGTCAAATGGTTTATAATCCCATTCCAAAATATCACAATTAATATCAGCATTTTTCAAGTCTAATGAGATTACATTAAAACTTAAATCACGTGCAACTTTACCAACAGAACCACTGCCTGAAAATAATTCTAATAAATTCATTTATTAGAATGATTTAGATATTTATTATATTAATTCGTATTTTCCTTCTTCGTTCTTAAACAGTTTATAAGATTCAATAGTTTCTGGTTTTGGAGATTTAATTTTGTTCTTATTTAACATATCCATATATTGCTTTTGCTTATCTTGAAAACTGCCAGACGGACGCCCTATTTGTTTCTTTTCAAAGATTTTATCAATCTTTTCCTTCTCTTCATTGTCATTTTTTGGTTCGTTTGCCTTTGCATCAAGTTTCTGGTCAATAGTTTTCATCATCTCATATAACAGTTTAACATTTTTACTAACCGTCATTACCTTCTTTGATAGTTCAGCAATAGCATCAGCCTCAACTTCAGACATATAATTATTTATTGAAATATATATTTACGCATATAGTTGATTTAATGTAAAATCTACTCTTTAAATACTAGTTTTTCATCATTTGTTTGATAGTTTCCTGTGTTTCATTGTCACCATTATCTGACGTTGTTGCCTCATTTCCAAATTTGATTGAAATATTATGTGCATCTGTTTCCAGACTGATACTGTCCTTAGTTTTATCAATATTCATTTTCTTATCATTTTACCGATTTTGAACCCTAATGGCACACAAGAACGTTTACACTTTCCTTTTGTTGTATTTGTAACTCATTCCTAAGTTCTAATACCTTTTTACACATAGGACACTCAAACTCGGTTAGTGCTGTTTCTTTTATGATTTCTTCTTTTTCTTCATCTGTTGAAGAAACATTTAAACCGGTCTTATTCTTTTTGTTTTTCTTTTGTTCAATTTATATTAATATTTACATTTTTCTTTTTTGATATATTGTATCACAAACTTAATTAATTCTAATGAATAATAACAGCATTTTTTAATATTATTGTCAGTTATAACAACTTGTTCTATATTCTCTACTTCATCTATTAAATTAATATAATCTGAATAACTCCTGTTCATATAAAATAACAAGAAAATTATTGTTTAATTTCTGTCTTTCTTTTCTTGTAAAGTTGTTTCATCGTATCGTCTTTATTCCATCTAAACAGTTATAGCACCACGGTGAGCAAGACTGACAGGGTCTGGTTACTTCTAAAATTAATGTAATCATCAGTAGTTTTAATCCTTCCTGATATAAACGGTGCCCCGTAAGTGGTTAAAGTTAATTCTCTTTCGGGATAATCTTTTGGTATTTGTGCCCCTACACTTGAACCGAGACTATGTGTTATAAGGTGTTTAACTTCATTGTTTTCATCCAATGCTTTTGATGTGTCTTTATATCGTTGCGAATATTTTGTCATTTTAAATGGTAATCCTACATCCGCCAGAATGTCATTAACAGCACCAGAAAACGTTCCTTTTCCAAATGTTCCGCTTACATACACTTTATTGCTGTCAATATAAAAACCTTTACCATTACCATATGCTTTACTTAATCCTTGTGCATCAGTTAAATTAGAACTAGGATAATAACTATTTAATATGTTGTCAGTCTGTTTCATAACATCAGTTGTTTTTGTTGTTTTCTTGTATGGTTGATAATTTATAATTTTCCCGTGCTTCATTTCATATATTAACTCTTTTCTATTATTATTTATCATATAAATAAAGTTATAAATGCATTTCTACATTATTAAATACTGATTACATATAAGAAGGTCTATATTGACAGTGCTCATAGGGTTAGTGGCACATCATCTAATTTTAGAGTTGAATTGCCAGAAACATCACAAGCAAATGACGGTGTTCATTGCTACATTCACGAAGTAACATTGCCTAACTCTTGGTATTCAATACAATCAGGGTTAAATAATATATTATACTTTTACTCTTCCCCATTAGTTCCAGATGAAGATAACACAAATGTCCATTATTTAGCATTACAATTGGACGAAGTAGTATATACTGGCACAGAACCAGCGACAGAATTAACTGCAAAAATAAACGATGTTGTAGATAATACTAATTTCTCAAACACTTATGAAGTTACTTACTGTCAAGAGACGGCAAGGTGACGTCCCGTGGGACGCTGTCCACCGAACCCTCCAGCTGTAAATACCAACCACGTAGAAAGGTGTATACGGTCAAACCGTTATAGCCGAACCCGTGTAACAGTTGTAAGGGAGAAGGAATAATAGTTACAACAGTGGTCCTGACAAATGCAGCGCAAGCGAAGTGTTTTCCGCTCTCAATTGCCGATCACGTATGAACGCAGCTACACATAAGATCTTGAACCTCACTTGTGACTTGAGCCAAATGGCAATCAATGGAACCTTGTAAGCAACACAAACACGGACCTCAGAACTGCTTCCCAATTTAGGCACGGGGCCAGGAGGGTTTTAACATCCCCCATTTGGGTCGCATTGTTCATCATGCGGTCCAAACACCACAAAACGTTCCAATGGCCACGGCTTCAGCTACGAAACTGTGTCGAACACTCTTTCATTCACTATTGCTACACCGTCCATTCATTGTGAAACTTGCCAGGTCCAATCAAGGCAGAAACATGCATCCACAAATCGTAGCACATTCCTATACTCAGATGCAAGAGACATTTTGCCTCTAGCCAATACGCAACCACTTGAAATCCCGGCTGCCGCATCTGCGCATCGCGCAGCCGTCATCCACGGAAATGGGTTGGCCATAGAAATCCATAGCAGCGCACGGTCATAAGCCATCTGAATATCATCGGCAAAGAAGATTTGGTGAGCAATACATGCAAAACATAGCCATTCCAGGTACCATGAATAATATATACATAATGAAAAGAAAATCATCCATGAGGTAATAGTTCCATCCATGAATATCCGGAATGTCATAGCCGTCGGAATATGTAAATGTATACACATCCATTCATCTTGGACGCATGAAATCATATCATGATGTAGAGTCGTTCCATCGCAATGACATTGATGAGACGCAAGCAATAGATGGGGACTAGCCCACATCATGCCGCAATCAACATCGGAGTAAATATATGTATCGCTGTTGGTGGGCGCACCACACCACATAAGCAATAATAATCCACATCTGCATTTCGCATACCTGTCTCCAATGGACAGTCTGTGGGTACGTCGACGGAACTCTTCGTCCAAATTCTTTTGAGCTTCTCGCGCCCGGACACACTTCTTATGATGATCTTCTGGTATCCAATGCCCCATTCGTAGGCACCAATCCAGCAGAGGTGTGTCGCATTTGTTCGGGTCAGTGGCTGCAATAATGGCGCTCACATTGACCGAATAACCATGTCTGCCAAGGTTCAGGCCTTCCCTTACGAACGATATATAATTACAGTTGAAAGCCAGGGAGAAGCATCTGTAAATGATATCACCCACCGGGTGCACGCGATCCTTGACCAGGAGCTTCATTTCGTCTTTGGTGATGTCGAGGAT
Organism: Effrenium voratum; assembly: GCA_963377175.1. NCBI lineage: Eukaryota > Dinophyceae > Suessiales > Symbiodiniaceae > Effrenium > Effrenium voratum. Next base: position 583,460 of record CAUJNA010003248.1, read on the forward strand.
TCTCGCTGCAATCCACAGCTTGTAAAATATGTATAGCCCCTCGCACTTGCATACCATCAGACGAATGTATTCATCACGCTCCTCAGCCGACCGGAAGGTCCTTGTCCGAACATTCTGAGATTGGCTAATCTTCACTATTGTTGACGGCAACAGGATCCCTTCCTGATCGTGCTCAGTCATGTTGGGGTATTTCTCGAAGTCGTTGTGGTATGGACAGCCTAGCTTCCCTTCGAGCGCGGCATCGATCGTTCTCTTTTCACCACCTTCGAACATCCCCCACATCTTTGACATCTGCAGTGCGATGAATCCCGCCATGTATTGAGCTTCGCGCGGCTCATCAAGGCAAATCGCCATCCGCTGGGTATTTATGATATCCCGCGATGTCAAGTCGTTGTCGCGGTATTGCCAACCGCCATCTTCTTCCTCAGACATGTAGCCGGACGTGTATCCTTGCGTGTCCATGTCGTCTTCTTCAGGAACGTCCTCCGCCTCATCATCCTCTTCCTGTGCTGCCGCACCATGGTTGGCTTCGTCTTGTGCGCGCCTGGCATCACCCGAGACATTGGGACCTTGGTTGTCCCCGTCGTCGTCGGAACTGATGTGGATGTAGAATCTCCCGGTAGAGATCAATTGCGCTCCACATTCCAGGCACACACAGAAGCATGTGGGAATCGCGGTCGCACATGAGGGACATATCCGGCACCTCAGTCCTTCCCATGTCTCGTCATTCAGGATGACGACTTTGCTGATCTCGTCCCTGATCTCGTTGGTCTGCGCATCAAACTCCTCCAGCTTGTTTTCCCGAAACAGTTTGCATGCACGATCAACCATGTCTTTGATGTAGTGCAGATTGTCGGCACCTGCCTCGGTCTCAGGCATCCTCTCGTTGATCTTCGCGACGTTCTGTAGGAACATCGCAGCCGATTCCTGGGATGAATCAACGAAACCCGGACAGATCTCGTTTTCCACACATTTCGAGTACGCTCGCTTGACGTCCTCGTACTCCAGGCGCTTCCCTCCGTTGCTTTTGCCAATCCAAATGGACTTGACCTCATAGAACGGGATCACGTCAAAGACCATGAATGTCCCATTTGCCGCGACTCCAGCTCCATACCGCGCGAGGGTTGCACTGGGAATGTAGATGATCGCAATCGGATCCCCCGACCTTACGTTTCGGTTCGTCACCTTCGTTGCTACGTTCATCTCATCCCATGGAGCGAATGCTCCGAAGTGCAATGCTAGCCTGTTTCCGCCATCGATCCCGCCGGGGACTAGCCCACAGCGTACGATGCTCGGCAGGTTCTCCACATACGTTACATGGAATGCTCCTCCGAGAGAATCACCCATTCTTGCAGAATACCTATTTGCCAGTGCGGATGAGCTCATGAATCCAAAATCACTGTGACCAGTTGTGACTCGGATGCACCAAGGCCTGTACCATCCATCGCATCTGTTGAACATCCTGTCGATGTCATCCCGATCCAGGCCAGCATAGTTCATCTCCTCCCTGGCCGCCTTCATGTCATTCGGGTTCATGACGCTTGGAAACCTTGCTGCCAGGACCTGAAATCTCGATTTCTTGTGTCCGGACTCCTGCCACTTGATCACTTCCATGATGCCCATGTATCGTTTTGCTCTCGAAGTTGAAGGTGGGAATATGTCGTTATTTCGGTCGTCAATGACTGCGTCGATGTCGACCCATCCACCTTCATCGCATCTGAAAACACTTCCTCGGCAATTGCCGATTTTGTGTCGAAGGACTCTGCATAGGTTGTGAGATAGCTGGTTTGCTTGATCTTTCGTAGCAAATACCGAGCGATCGTCGCCAATCTTGCATAGTGGAGCACCGTCAAAGGGAGCAACGCAGAAATTGACGCTCTTGCCAAGCTGCATCACATCCACCTGTTCAAGGCCGGCACCCTTGGGAAAGTACTTGGGGTCAACAATAGATGCGTACGCCCATGGCATATGCACATCGCTCACGTCGCCGAACTTCGGGATATAACATGGGATGGTGTCACACCCTCGCTCTAGCGTCGTCTTGAACGTTCTGTTGTCCCCGCACGGATTGTAGGTGAGGTCCACGCCACCGCATTGTAGCTCTCCTCCCTCAGCCGTGTCAGCCATCTCCACCAGATTGATGGTATAGCTATACATTTCTATTGTCTCTTTCCCTTCTTGCCCTCCTTTCTTGCGTTCCTTGGACGCCGATGAGGACGGTTCTTCCGTATCCCCCATTTCTTCATCCGAGGAAACATGATCGCTGCTGAGAAGCTCACGGATCTTCTTCATCGCCTTCTCGTTCCCAGCAGCCTCCTCATAGTTCTTGCAGTCGCCGTCGTGGGCCAGGTTCGCGCATCTCATGCAAATTCCCATCTCTCCCATGCACTTTTCCATTGAGACTAGGAACTCGAGTGCAGCTCTCCGCCCATCAATCACTCGCTGCTTCTTCTCTTCTTTCTCAACGTTGGGCTGAGAGCTTCGGCTCGGGTCTGGCACTTGACCAAGACCGTCGCCTTCACTCTCTGTTGCCTTCCTCTTGGATCCTTGGGTGGCATGCTCGGCCGTCAGGGATCGCGGATGTCTGGGCTTGACCGTGTTCATGATGTCCAACACTTCTTTCGTGGGCGCCCCGAGCTGGGCGGACGGTTTGTTCCGCTTTCGGTTCTGGCCCGTCGTGTGGCTCACGTTCCCGGCGAGGTGTCGTACGATTGATTGCTCGAACTCCCTCTTGATCTTCCATGCATCTTTCCATAATGGAAGCTCGTGCTGAAAGTACGACATCACCTCAAAGAAACCCAATATCATCTCGACGACGTCCCCCAAGGACTCCTCATTCGTAGTTTGTCCCAGGAGATCATACATCGTCCCCTGATCAAGCACGCTCTTGATCCAGGATGAATAGGCCACGTTGCCAAGATCTCTGTCTATCACAAAGATGGAGGTCCTCTCCTCAACTCCCTCGGAATTCTTGCACGTGATCACATCCCGGGATGCACACAATTGCTTCCCGTGTCCGTTATTGTAGAACTGTGCTGCCTGATCCATTGTCATGCTCACGAAACCCACGTGGGATAGCTCTTTCTTCAGCTTGGAATATGCAAGCTCCCGTATAATCGTGGTCATGGCCTGAACATTGTTGACGTTCACCATGAGATGTTGAAGATCCGGGATTGCAACCACGCATTCTGCGAAAAGTCGCGTATACAGCTTCCTCCCTTCGGTTGATCTCACAACACCGTTCGTGTCCGCATTCCAGTTCGCGCAGCAGTTCACGCAAGAAGTGGGATTGTATTTTGAGTTTGGCCCGAGCACCTTCGACTTGTTCATCTGCATTTCTTTCACACAAAGTTCGCAGATTAACTCACTGAGCTCGGTGACCGCATACCATCGAAGACGTTGATCGTTGACATCGGTGTTCCCAAACGCATCTTGTCCGCCGTGTCCTTCATCCTGCCGTTCTTGCCTCCGTTTCGATTGAGCAGTGAAGGTCGGCTTGTACTCGAATTTCACCTTCGACTCCTCCATGTTCTTCGGGATATTGAAGCGAAGGTCGGGCTCGCTTATGCATGTCTCCTCCAGCTCACACACGAACGCGTTGCTTGGCGCGATCACGTCGATGGATTTCTCCACCAACAATCGCTTCAAGAGGAAATGTTGCAGATTCGAGCTTCCAGGGATCTTGTAGTTCTTACCTGTGAGCGCGTGGGCAACGCGCCACAGGCGATCGTTCTCGGTCACCAACGCGCCTGCCGCCTTGCAGATCTCGCTCACCTTGTTGGCGATCGTCCCCAAGTCCCCTCTTCCTCCATGGAAAGCCACGTCGCGATTCACGCACACCACAACCAAGCCCCTGCACGTGTTGACGAGGTCGGGTATCGTCTTTTGCAAGGAGTCAATGATGGGGTTGGCGGTCACCTGCCACCCACACCCGCTCATGGACACCCAGTCATAGAGCGACATCCAAATGTGCACCGACACAGGTGAGTCATCCATGTCTCGCCTCCGTCGTTCGACAATAAGCTTCTCCAGTTTCTGCAATCGGGAGATGATGTTCATCGTATCTGCGGACGAGGAGACTTGCTCACTCGAACCGTAGTACGATCTCTCCTCGATGTTTGTCCATCCCTGTTCGTTGACCATCATCTGGAAGGTCTTCGTGCTCCCTTTTGCATTGACAGCCCTCAGGGGCCAATCCAGGACCAAGAAGCTCTTCTTCTGAATCATCATGTCGCGAATCGTTGCCCCACCAATGGGGCCCCTTTTCTGCTCATTGATGACCCGGGTCAACCGTCCAGGTGCGTTGTCTGGGTTCTTCTCTGCCTGTATCAACGCATTGATGGCTTTGGCGCCCGGAAGGCGTCCAGTAATCAAGCATCCTGTTTGGGCACACATGAAAGCATACAGCTGAAGCCATGCCGCATTCCCTTTTCCAACATAGGAAAGAATGATCTTCTCTGCGCTGGTCTTCTCCTCGAAATGTAACAGCGAAGAAGTCAGGCATCTCAGCATACACTCCCAATATGTCGCGTTCTTCCCGTCTGCGAGACACGGCCCAAATACAGTTTGTATGATTGGGTACCCTGTGTTGGCGTCTATGTTGAACTTCACGTTGACAGTTGCGCCACTCAGAGTAATACCCCCTTCGAATGAGGTGTATGTGTCGAGCCCAGCAGTTGGGTTGATGATAGTCCATCTGTCATCATCACCACCGGAGTTCATGCGGAATATGGAGTCGATGATCTCGTTGTCGATCTTGACGGCATCGCTTGCATACGGACCCCCCACTTGAAGCTCCCTGCTGGGGGACTGGCCCACCAGAGGTTTGTTTCCTTTGCCCGGAGCTCGACGCTGACTTCTGCTGTCGCTCCGTCTTCTGCGGCGGTTCCGTCTTCGATGAACCCATTACCCACCACGTCGGCTCCTCTCCGATCGCGAAGTCCTCGGGGTACCTCTCCAGTTCCCTGTCGGCTTCGTTAACGGTGCAGTAGGTGTTCTGGTCGAAGTCGATCACGTTGTCCGTCTCCGCCTTCTTTTCAATCTCCTTCAGCCAGCTTACCCACTTGCGCCGATCTTGGTTCTCAGCGGCCCTGTCAGCCGCGTGTGGCGCCAAGCTGATGGAGTTGATGTTCATCGCAGGCAGCGTTGATTTGTAGATCATGTCGATGCACCACAGGAAGTTCCTGGCGACCCCGATCTCCCGATAGAGGTCCTTCAGCTCGGACTTGTCCTGACGGAAGTAAACTGTGTACGACTGATCCGTAGCATGCCTTTCCCCGACCAATGGCTGTAACCTCCTCATGATGAAGGAAACGCACATGAGTGAGTTGATTGCCCCGATGCACGCGTCAGAGATGTCGCTGGGGGTTGACCCACAGATCATCCAGTGCAAAAGGTTGTGCTGGTGAGCTCTTTCATCTCTTCTCATTGCATACGCCAGGTTCTTCATCGACGCGCGCAGCTCATTCTGGTAGGTCAGCCCAAGGTCCCAATTCTTCTGGTAGTCGGCTCTTGTGCCATGACCGTAGAAGTCAACCTTGGGAGCCTTGATCACGCTCAACGTGAATACCTTCCCCCAGTTTCGATCTCTGAATTTCGCAATTCTTCGATCATGCCTTTCGAACTCTGCAGTTGTCAGAAACTCCTCGGAGCTCCTCCACCTCCTTGACGACGAGGTCCTGGTTGGTTCATCACTGATGAACTCTTTGTAGACTTCCCCGACCGGAGTGTCTTGGTGGAATGCAGCTGTGAAAGACCGTTCTTCATTGTTCTCGGCCACACCTGATGCGAGATCCCAGATATCTGCGATGGATCTCAACATATCTGCCCCCTCGATGCAATACTTGGTGACATTGAGCAGTTCAGGATTCTTTGCTAGTAGCGATGCCTCACCGCAAAGCTGGTTCAGCGCCGCCACAATCTTCTTCCCCTTGCTGCAGAATTCCCTCCAACCAAGCATGCATTCGTCAGCAGAAAGTTGTCCGAAAATCTTACTGATAAACTCCAATGCAACCCTCATGGATTGCCCTTCTCCTTTCATCATTCCGCGGCACTTGGCAGAGTAGTACGCTGAGTAGGCGTAGATGACGGGGACGCCGATGTCCTCGATCCACTTTATGCATGTACCCAGGTCGCTGCCCATTTCCATCCTCTTGGGGATTCTTTTGCCCTCCTCGATGGCGTTCTTCACGAGGCTCCCCAAGAATATTGCCGCTTGCCTGGATTTCCCAACAGGCACGCAGAAGAATTCATTCGTATTGACGACGGTCGCATTGGCAGTCATCTTGATGATATCCTCCAGAACCGGGGAAACCCAAAATAGGCAGCTGCAAATAAAGCCACAGAATAGTCCCAATATATGCCCAGCTTCTAATTGAGGTGCGGGACTGGCCCAACTCCTCGTCGAAACTTGAGGTTCGGAACTAGCCCAGTTCCCCGTTGGAACCTGAGGTTCGGGACTAGCCCAGCTCCTCTTTGGTACAGTCGGGGCGGTGCGAATCTCACACGCAGCAGCTTGATGCTTCCGCGAATTCCCTCGCGTAATGCAAGCGAGAGCGAGTTTCAATGGTGCCGGCTGAAGGCACTTTGCTCGAGCACGAAAACGACGGAGGATCACACACACAATTAACGACGTGTACAGCTGGGTTTCCTAGGTTTCCCGACCAGCACAAGGTCCATGTTCATGGTTTCCATTACACTTGTTAGACAACGAGCTGCCAAGGTCAAAGTTCCACGAAACAACTCTCCATGGTTTCTTGATTGGCATGGGTTTCTTCGCATACCTTTGCTTCAAGCCATAGCGACACCCATCAAACTCATGACTAATGCCATCATGAACAACCTCATGCAGTCTCTCATCCTTCCAATAATCGCAACTTCCAGGCAACTCAAACAAAATCGCAGCGCGTTTCGTCATGGCATGCCGTTTGATTTCAACGAACCGTTCAAACAATTTCCAAAATTCCTTCTGTTTGGCCTCGATTTTCTCTGCGGTGTCAACTCCGCAAGTCTTGTTGAGGCGTGCCCATGATGATCCCCCCCGTGCAAGGCCCGGCGAAGAACAACAAATCGGAAGGTTTAGTAAGCACATGTCTAGCGATTCTCCCCCCGTACTCGCTCAGTAAGTCATCGACCAAAGTGATGGTCACGACCTGCGGCCCGTGATGTCGGGCAAGGGCAGTGAACCAGTTACGCGGTTCGGAACATGCCATCAGCACAATAGGCCGAGCCAAGTCAACACTGTACAATGTGACGACTAGACATGCACCGGAGCGCGAAGCACACCACCGTCATGTTTGACCATCGCGAGCTCAATACCCGGCGCTAACTGTGGTTTGTGCTTCACCGCAATGCGATATGGAACAAAACAACGACCAGGAACAAGTTGCTCATGACTGGTATGCAGACAACGCATAAGCAGCTTCAACCGGAGCAAAGTTTCCAAACCAAGGTCATTGACACATTTTAATTCAATGCGCTCGTTCGACAGCTCTTCAACGAATGCGGCCAGCACGGACTGCATGTCAACATCCCCGGACCCGACGTGAACTGGTCGTGGTCGTGGAGATTGCTCCCGCGCCGGTACACCAACCGGTACGGGATGGAACTGCCAAACTGCGCGTTCAACCCACCCATCAATCCGCTCACACTGCAACCCAGGGTCAACCCTGTCCTCAACCTTGAGCCATGACCCGTTCCTCAGAAACCAAGTGGAACGAAGCCACTTGCTCCCGAATGGTGTCACAACCGCGAGTGGAGGTTTCACACGCATCAATCTGGGTCCTTTGGCAACGACAACCGGATCATGTCCTTCATGCTCATGCAATCCTTCTTTGGATGTCAATCCGGACCACCACAGGTCCGGGGGCATGATCGGAATGTGTGTGTACGGAAATGTGGGAACTCCGTCAACCGTTCCCGAAGCAGTCTGCACGGTCCCTTTTATGGGATCACACGTAGGTGTGAGCGCCTTGAGGGTATCCGGGTCAGACAGCAAGCTCGGGTCGAGTAGACCAATCTGCAAACATGCATGTTTCCATTTGCGTCCATCATTGAACGCCTTGGTGTAGATGTCAGCCGCCATGTCGGTGACCTCATACGCCAAATACATGTAATCACGTGTGAACATCTCATGCATCCACGAAATGCAAACACCATGGCTTCTCTCAAGGTGGCGCATCGTGGGGTTTCTCCCCGATCGCACGACACCGATCATAGCCTTATTATCGTCATAGAACACAAAGTTCGGTGACTTCTTGAGAATCCGCTGCAACAACTTCAGAGCAGGCATACCCATGGCTCTCATGGCAACATCGGCCGCAACTATTTCGGCCTCAGGAGTTGAGTGACTCACACAACCCTGTCTTTTTGAGCTGCCAGACAACGGAAACCGAGTATTAGGCCCTTGTATATTCAAGTGTCCACCAGAGGTGGAACGTAGCGAGTCGACACATCCTGCAAAGTCAGCGTCCGCATACAAGGCCAAGTGCACATCATCCATGGAGTCTCCGACCCAACCGACCATGCGCCAATGTTTCGTATGATGCACATAGCACATCAAATGATGCAAACCCCGATCATCGGAGTCAGTCCACCTGTGCACATTCCGTGCCAGGCGATTCACTTGCCGCAACAAATCGAAGCGGGCAATCCGCGCACCGTACAGCAACTTCATTAGTACGCTAGCGGCATGCGGAGCAAGGTGTCCACGCACGGGCTCCTTCATGGCCAACTCAGGAGTCCCTCCCCGCTGGTCCGGCGCTGTGGCAGAACCGTCGGTGGGCACAAGATTGTTACACCAATTGCACACGACTGACGGCCCCTCTTTGGCAGGCTTCCGTGAGACGTGATTCTTTGTTTCTTCATGCAACTCAGGAGTGACAACCTTATTCAACTTTACATCGCCCGCCACCTCAAGATAGCGGTCGACACAGGAACGTAGGAACTGTTCCATGTCATAGGTCACCGTTGTTACGCGGTGTCCGTTCCTGAGAGTGACGTTTCCCTTGCTTTGGTTGCAACCAAGGTACATGTCAAGTCCAGTCTCGGGCTCAATCTTCAAACGTGTACGTAACATGCTCCATCCCTGGGCAAGGCTCTTTTGCGGCCCTGCCATTTTGAAGTCATCAACATACACAACCAGAACAAGCTGGAGCTTTTCATGAATGTACACTGACGGCCATTCCTCGCCGATTGGTTCAAAACCAACGGCGCGCACCGATTCGTCACAGTGCTGCTCCCAGAATGTTCCCGCATCTGGGTGTCCGTACAGCGCCTTCCTCAATGGGACGACTGGTCTCCTGTACTTACCCCAGTTGCATTCACTCGGCACAGCCTCTGGTGGCAATTCAATCCAACATGGCGTGCCTCTCAGTGTGGCCTGGATGTACGCTTGAACAGCGTCGGCCATCTGCACATCCCAACCATCATGACAACCCAAAAAATCCGCCCAACGCGAGGCCTCAAACGAAGCAGGAGAGTTCCCCAAATCTTGAAACATCGCAGCTTCAAAGCTTTGATTCTTCACTTGGTTCCCCAGCAACACGCCTCTACCCTTGAACTTCCTCTTAGGATCACCAACAGGCAACTGTGAGTGCTTTTCAACACAAATACCATGTGCGCGAGCCATGTGTATCTCTTCCCCTTTCGCTTTTGCCTCCTTGGCCACAGCGTCATATTCCCGCACTGCGCCAAGGTCGAAGACGCCCTGGTCGATTAATCCCGACCATTCTTTCTTCATTGATGCCAACGCATCAGGGTTGGTCAGCATTTCTTTCCGGCCAACTGGTCTGGACACTAAAGCGTCGAAGAATCGTACAACTTTTACGGCTTTCTCTCTGTGCTGTATTCGCTCAGAAGTCACGCACGGCATCGATGGGTATTTCTTGGCTTCACCGTTTTCTCCTATTGCGGGCAACGCGAGTGGCACTTTTCCAGAAACTACCTCAGCAGACTCCTCCCATTCGTACCAGGTAAAATCCGTCAATGCATCGACCGTAGGATCTGTCCCCGATATCGTCTCAGCTTCGTCTCTCTGACGCTCTATGACTGATGCAACTGCCTTCGTCCAATTTGGAGTCGATCTCGACCGCTCCTCAGATTTGAACTTCCAGGCGTAAATTACTACCAGACACGCAAATTCTTTCTCAAGCTGAACGTTTCGTCTCAAGACGTCTTGGGATTGCTTGGAATCCATGAGAACAACCACTCCGTCAACAGGATTTACAACTATCCTGACCCAATCAAGCTCAGCCAAGTGTTTCCCATCCAGTGGGTTCTTGATCTTTGATATGTTCTTCCGCAATCCCCAATTGTACTGCCATTCAACTCCACCCCAGCGGTTTCGAAGCATTGCTCGAATTCTCTTACCACCGGGCATCTGCAATGTCTGTGCCTCAGCCGGCGCAGAAATCTCAGATTCCTTACTTTTGGGGCCGTCTTTCTTCTTCTTGCCACCACCCTTCACCTCGGCCTTTTCTTCCTCGGTGTAGTATTTCCTCATCATTGCCCATTCATCGGGAGTGTACTCTGGAGGTCTCGTCGTCTTCATTAACCTGAAGCCATCTTTCCCGACAGGATATGGTCTTCCGGCCTTATCGATCTTAACCTCCTTGCCATCATCGTTGATGTACGCTATGCCGTCCCCAGGTAGTCCAGCTGACACATGTGGAAGGTCGGGCTTCGTAACTTCGTCGTCGCCCTTGGCGTGTCCATCCCCTTTTCCTTTTGATGAGCTCGGTCTAGCATCCTCTTCTCCTACATGGTCCCCCCGACCTCCGACAAGTACTTCCGGACCATCGTCAAGCAGCAGACCAGCGATCTGATCGACCTCATCGTCGAGCAGTCGCTTCTCGTCACTCTGCAATAACTCGGGCTCGTAGTCCTCATCCTCGACCAGGCGGTCACGTGCATCCAGACCGATTGCATCGACAGACATCTCAATCCCCTCCAGAGTCTCGTTGGCAGCCTTGTACTTCTGTTGTATTGGGAATGTCAGAGGTGATTTGAGAATCATCCTCTCCGTTTGATGCGGCATTCTCAATCGAGGTGGAACCTTTGCTTTCTTGATGTTCAACTCTGCACCCGCAAACGCAGTGAGGGCCCAAGCCCGATACTTGTTCGCCCAATGCATCCCGGTGCTCAACACGTATCCAGCAAATATACCAGTTTCCCCTCTTGGTTCGAATTTCTCCCTCTTCTCCCCTCGTGCTTCACTCGGCCTCAAGTCTACTAGCGCACCAAAAGGTATCTTCTCGCCTTTGAACTCCTCGCCATGCAGCCTCATCCAAGCGCTCGATCCATTTACTTCTTCAATGTTCATAAGATGGCACAGCGTGGTGATGGCCGGCACCCAGTAGCACGTGGGTAGACCGGCATGTACAAGACAAGCCGAAGTCTGGTCAATGATGAATTGGTTTGTTCTCTCAGCAAGGGAATTATTCTGCGGTCGTCCAGGTAGCGACAGGTCGTGGTTCAGTTTCAGCTCCACGCATGCATTGATCAGTTCCGGGCCATCATCCGAGTATACCTGCTTGATCTTCCTCCTCCCGCAGAAGTGCTTGATGGCTCTGACAACGGAGTCAGTGTCTCTTCTCGCAGTTGGATAAGCCATGATAATTCCGGTATATATGTCCCGAATAATGAGCGCATACCTGCCTTCCACTTCATGATCTCCTGATGCCGTCACAAAGTCGAACGTCACCAGGTCCCCGAACGTCTTTACCTCCCTCTTGAAGGCCCCCGTTCGTGATCTGAAATGTCTCATCTTTGCCTTGACGCATGACTCGCAGAAAGGGTTTCGATACCTGTGTGTAAGCAAATGAGCAATGGAGTTGGCGTCACTCTTGAGGACTCCCACTTTCCTCTTTATTGATGACCCTTCGTACACATCAACTTCAATTCCGGCATCTGGATCATCCTCATCAACCTCTTCCTCGTTAGCTTCGGCATCACCATGTCGACATGGGACTGGCCCAACGTCTACAGGTATTTCCTCAGCTACGGGAGGCGGACGTACCGGACCGGCTCCTCCGGGTGGTCCGAAGTCAAACGCACCATCATGGCGCTTGCCCTCGACCTCTGCGGATTCACCGACAGCGGCGGGTGTGACCTCGTTGTCATCGTCGCCATCCTGATCTGCCTCATCGTTCGTTACCATTGCCAATACTTCCGAAAAGTGCTCCTTGAGGTCGTCTACCGTAGGGCGATGCCTGTTACTCCGAAGTTTACCATCACTCACGAGGTATGGGATGTCGTCCTTGACTTGTAAGTGCACGAATCCCTGCTTTGGTGTAACCATGAAAGGTAGTTTACCAGGCATCCAGTGAAATGATAACCCATCTTCATGCATCTCCTCCCTATTGACAACACTGTGGGCGTCTCGTCCAACACGTGCGGCTCGACAGTCTCGTCCAACTCGTCCACGACTATCTTGGCCACGTCGGATGTGGAAGTGGAACCATTTGCGGTCTGGAACACAATCTCATCATCATCTTTCACAATATCGACACCCAGGCTCTTTGCCTTGGCTCGTCCAATGAGATCATGACCACATCCGGTGTCCATCAACCATTTCACCCGTTTGCTGATGCACGTTGACATTGCGAACACATTCTTCGGCAAACCATGCTGTTTCTTCCAGTCGACGGCCGATTCCTTGATCTCGTCCTTGCTCCGATCATATTCGAACATTATGGTGCTCTCCTTGGTTACTGGGAAGTAGTGTTTCCTGTATATGTCGTCTACCACCTCTCTCAGTATTTTCGCTCTTATCAATGATCGTTGGACTTGATAGGCTGAGAATTCTCGATGATCACTGCTCTTAAACTTCTTCTCGTCGACGTGCACGTACTGATAAGGCTCATTCTCATTGTCCTCATAGCCGTACCACTCCCCTTTTCGTTCCCATTGCCTTCTCTCGTCTTCGAGATAGGTGATCTCCCCATTCTCGTCGACATCGAGTACTTCCTTGAACCATACCATTTTCTCGGGGATCTCGGACTCGCCAGACCATCTTGATGATTCGCTCATTGCGTCGTCATCATGCTCGTGGTAGACAGTCTCGGCTTCATCCGGTTCGACCTGGTCAACGTCCTTCTTGAAGCTGACCTTTCCCGCAGGAGCCGATTGTTTCAAGACTATCGCAGGCATCGCGATGGCCCTTCTTGCAATAGCTGGCGCTGCGGCTTTGGCGGCAGCCTTCGACTTGGCTTGCGCCTTGTCGCTTGACGTTGCCGGAGCTGAATTGTTCTTGATGAGCTCGTGCCTATACTTGCAAGCACTCCCCTTGTCGCACTTTCCCTTCTGAAACGCGAAGCATGCTCCATCATCCCTCTTTGGTGATGATGATCTGGACTTGGACTTACCTTTTCCTTTCCCTTTGGGCATGTTCTCCAGCTTGTGCTCCGTCTTCTTGCTGTGGGAAAATGTGCATTCGTTCCCTTTTACGCATCCCTTCGCTGCCTTGAAGTGATACCAACATGGGTTATCTTTACCTCCGCCCGGACTCTTGCCTCTGTCGCTGGCACCGTCGGACTTGCCGTTCTTGCCAGCGTGACCCTTTGCTTTGGCCTTTGGGAGTACAGGAGCAGCATCAGGTCCACTGGGTTTCCCCTTCCTGCCTTTGCCACCCTGGTTCTCCTGTTTGCCAGTAGCCGGGGCTGCATCTCTGCCGCCCGACTTCATCATTGACTTGACCGATTTCTCCTTCATGTCAAGCATTAGGTCCTCCCGATCCGCCTTAATTTGGTGGTCGATCAATGCCAACAAGAATTCGTACGTCTTTTGAGGATGCTTGTCCGGCAATCTATGATAGGCGTTGAGGCCGAACTCCATCTTCTTGCTCCCTTTGATCTTCCTGTATAGAATATCTCTGAGTGCCAACTTGCTGGGTCTATCTTCGCTCCTCATCTTTAGCAACAAATCATACCACTTGTTCCTGAATATAACCAAATTCTTGTCTCCAGGAAAGTCAAGGTTGAATAGGTGCTCGATGTGGTAGACAAGATCCGTTCGATCAGACGTCCTGAATGATTGCATAACCAATGCCACCAACTCTCGTCCCTTCACGATCACCCCTTGTTGATGTCGTAGTTCCGAATGTCGCGTAGCGTCGAGGTACACGTCTTTGGCTTCGTCAGGTGCTTGTTTTAACATGTTCTGCATGCCCATGGCCATTTTGATATCTATCGTAGCGAATCTGTCGCCGCCGGAGTCGCTCAGCAGATTTAGGTCTGGGTTTAACCCAAGAGCCTGTTCCAACCATTTCGTCCATGTGTCAGTATCTGGATCTGCGCATGCGCTCAGAACATTCATCAGCAATTGCATCTTCCAGTTATCGAGTTGATGGATCTTTGGCCAAGCACGAATAGACACCCTCTCGGCTTCTTTCCTCGAAATCCTTGGTCTTTCGCTCTTGATTTCTCGATCATCCCTCGATCTTCTGCGCCTCCTCCGTGTCCGATTGTCATCTTCTTCCTCTTCTTCTTCCTCGTCCTCTTCATCCTCTTCGTCGTCGTCATCCTCGTCCTCATCATCGGGTGGATCATCCGGAGGTCCTCCTCCGCCACCTGTGAGGCTCAACTGACGTCGACCTGCCCCTTGTCTATTTCCATTGGCTCCCAACAACCCCTTGCATCTGGGATAGGTGTACATCGATCATTGGATCACCAAAAGACGGAAAGAGAATCGAACCTGGCATTAGTGACGAATTAGGGATCAGATTCGATGACGATGACGGGAATAACCCAGTCACCCTCTTGTCTACCCTAGTCGAATTAGCTTGGGGTCCTCCCTCAGCGCGTTTCACTACTGCTCGTTCACGATGTCCATCTTTACTGCTAGAGGCTTCCTGTGTTTCCAGCTTCTTGAGTGCTCGTAGTTCCTCATTGTCAGCATCGAGTTGACGAACAAAACTCTCTTCTTGCTTGAGCGTCGCCTCCCGATCCTTCAGTTGTCCCTGAAGTTCACGCATCTCCTCGAGGTACTCATCATACACTCCTTTAGCTGTCAATCTCCAGTACTCGGCCTCTTTCGATTTCTCGTCCATCGTGCACCGCTCTTCTTGTTTTGCTTCTCTGACCTGGGCTAACTCCAAGATCGCATCTTGACGATGACTACCCTCGATAGCAATCATCTGGTCCTTCTTCAACACGTCGGATTCGTACTGCTTGACGATCTCTTCCTTCTCGCGAAGTAAGCACTCTGCTCTCTTCGATTCTTGCTCCGCGAATGTTGTAACGTCGTTCAGTCTCGCCATCAGCTGCTCCCTGGAGTCCTCCATAGAGTACGTCTCGGGGCGTTTGACGAGTGCATGCTCCAACTGTGATTTTAGACTTTGGACCATCTCCTCCTCGTTGAACTTCTCGATAGATGTAGACGATTCAATACCTCTGATCTGTTGCTGATAAACTGATATTTGTTGTGAAGCCTCACGGTGTATCTGATTTGCACGTATAGCTGATTCCTGCGCGGCCGACTTCTCGCTTGCCATGTAGGATTTCATCACTGCAATCTCCCGCTTCTGCTCCATAATAGTTCCTTCAGCTTGTCTCATCTGTTGTATTATAACATTCGACTCCATGTCTTTCTTTTCCCCGTACTGATATGCATTCATTTCCACCTTGCGCATCTGTTGGGCTTCCTCCTCAAACTTGCGCCATGCCTCAGCCATGTGGTGTTGGTGGTGACTCACAAGATGTCCCGACTGCTTGCTGGCAATCTCGCATCGTCTCTCCAGCTCCTGGATCCGGATGGTGCTCCCATAGTCTTCTTGATGAAGATTCGCCATTGCTGCCGACATTTCATCAAGTGTCTTTTGGTATTCCCCGATCTCCATCTCCATCTTGTTCTTTTCTTTAATCGCGGCGCGAAACTCTGCACTGGTGGGTGATTTAGACCTCCCACCTTTTGATGTTGACCTCACGCCCTTCTGCGACGTCCGTGGTGTCGCAGGCGAAGATGATGATCTTCTCGGCGGGGATTCTCTTTGCTTCGACTCCTGACGAACATCGATCTGCTTCCATGATCTTGTAGGAGTGGATATGTCGCTGAATAGCGCGGATCCTCCGCTCCCAGGTTCATCCTGTAAATCTGCGACCAAATCCATCACCGCAGGAAGAGCCATCAATCCATTGGATCCCTCTGAGCTGCTGTTCCCAAAAGTTGCAGTACTTGGGCTCGCTGAAGATGCCATTGTACCGTGTAGGTTATTGTCCCTTTATTGTCCCTGTACCCGCAATAAACCAGCTGTCTCTCTGTCCAGTGTAGAGCTTGTCGTTACGGCTGATAACCTGTCAAGAGACGGCAAGGTGACGTCCCGTGGGACGCTGTCCACCGAACCCTCCAGCTGTAGATACCAACCACGTAGAAAGGTGTATACGGTCAAACCGTTATAGCCGAACCCGTGTAACAGTTGTAAGGGAGAAGGAATAATAGTTACAACAGTGGTCCTGACAAATGCTGCGCAAGCGAAGTGTTTTCCGCTCTCAATTGCCGATCACGTATGAACGCAGCTACACATAAGATCTTGAACCTCACTTGTGACTTGAGCCAAATGGCAATCAATGGAACCTTGTAAGCAACACAAACACGGACCTCAGAACTGCTTCCCAATTTAGGCACGGGGCCAGGAGGGTTTTAACACTTACAGTGTAAAAACTAATAAAATAACGATTTCTTCAAACTATGCCGACAGACAATTCAGCATTAACTGATGAACAAATGAAAATAATATATGCAGATTATATATGGAATGGAAGTTTTAATGCTAATAACTTACAATCTGTTAATGAAGTTTTTGGGAAACTATCAAATGGCAGTTTATCAATATAATAATCCTTATGTTTCTTCAACCCATTAGAAATATATATATATATATATTCATTCTTCTCAATTGTCGAATTATAATCAAGTAAATTTAAGAACGGGCGATAGCACAGTTGTTAAGAAAGTGCCAGTCACAGCACCACACGCAGGAATTATTTTTGATAATGAGATGAACCCCTTAGATTACTTGGATGTATCAAATAGAAGTTTTAAACAGTTAGACTTTTGGTTGTCTAATTCATTAGGCAACGAAATTAATTTGAATGGGGTTAACGTTAGTCTGTCATTATTATTCGTGAAGAGTGATATTATTTAAATAATATATACATATATATATAGATATATTCCATATAGAAAATATATAGAATATATTATATGACAAGTATTGAGGTAGTAGATGTTAATAATGATACTCAAAAAGATGGAGAAACCCGTATTATTAATGAGGTTGTTGAACAAAATGAAACAGTTAATGAAGAACCAACACCAGAAGAAGATAAACCAGAAGAAGTCAAAGCTGAACCAAAAGCAAAAGCATTACCAAGAACTAAAAAGAAATTGAACTAGTAGAATGTGAACATTGTTCTAAAAAGATGACATTGACAAGTTTGAGACACTCGCATCCCAAAAATTGTAAGGGAGCACCTACTGAGTTATTACCAGCCAACCCACAAAAGAATATTAGAAAGATAAAACCAAAAGTAACAGAAGAAATTAAGAATGAAATTACCAGGAAGTTCTACAAGAAACCATTAAGAAAGCTACGGCAACGGAATTACTAAATCAACATTATGAAGAACTGAAGCAAAAGAAGAAGCAAGATAAGCAGGAAAAAATAAATTATCTTCATCAATGTTTTAAAAAATCTAAATAATAATATACATTATGCTTTGAGAAGTCATAGAAATGTAGAATTTAAAAGAGCGCCACAAGTTGAGAGGGTGTATGATACTAACGACTTTTGGGGAGTTGCTTCAAGAGTGAATTATTTTAAACAAATGAAAGATGATATAGAAGCAAAACAAACACAAGGAGCACTGATTAAATACAGAGACGATTTAGCAGAAAGCAACAGAACAGAAAGTTATAGAAAGGAATTAGACAGAATAAGAAAATATTGGGAAAAACAAACTCACCTCACCTGATGGAATACAAACAACAGAACAACTAAAACCAAGAAAGAAACATTTAGAAGAAATGATTAAGAATATCTCTGATTAATTTATTTTCTAAATAATTAATATACTATGATTAAACCAATAAATAGATTGAATACAGTAGGACCAGTTAAAGCAGGTTCGTTAAAATCACAATTGCATTTGAGACCTTCTTATGATGAATTGTAAAAAGAAACATTAGTAGAAGATGAGAATAGACGAATTGAAAATGTGATAGACAGAAGGGCAACAAGATACAGATTAAATCAGTATGGTAGTCAGTTTGATAATAAAGATGCTTTGGATATCCCAAAGAAAGAAGAATTGAGCAGAAGAGAAGAAGTTAAGAAGGAAGCATCGTCAGGTAGAGGAATATTTGATGAAATTTGTGATGCATTCAAGCAATGGCATTCGTAGACGAAAGGTTAATGGAAGCGAACAAACAGAAAGAAGAACTTGAAGAAAGAATGAGACTTATGTTTGGACAACACGATGAAATGGCAAGTGCTGTATCAAGACAATCATTACCAGAAGGTGTGGAAGTCCATTCAATGGCGCCAAAGCAAGAAGAAGGAGAAGAAGAACCAGAAAACGCCCCTATTGTTGATGAAGAAGAGAAGAAAAAGGGTAAAGACGACGATGATGACCTAATTACAGTTGAAGAGTTCATAGATGAAATCAGAGGAAATACGCCCTTATATTTAGCAAATGTCCCAATGGAAACGAAACGCATCATTGATAAACTATATAATGTCGGATAAATGGAAGATGATAAATACATAGAATTCAACAACTTAAATAACGAGCTGATTGAAAGTAAAGCCAACGCTGAAAAACAAAAAAGCAAAACCAAAATGATAGAGTTTTACAAAGAGCATGTATATAATAAGTAATGCATCATCGGGTCAAACACGTGATTAACAATAATTAATCTATAATATTTAATAATGAGTAATACTAAATATTATGGATTAAGACAAAGGAAAACCTTTGATGAAATGCTTAAAGAAGCGATGACACACAGACTGATAATAACAACCATCCCAGAAAAACGGAGAGTAGATTTATTAATGAATGAAGTTGATTTTGATGATTTTGATTTAACAAATTATGGCATTAACAAGAAATATATGAGTTTAAACAATAATAAGTATGATACGGATATGTTCCGTGTAGTGACACTTAACAAAGCAACACAGTTTCCTATCAGAGAAGTCAAAGAAACACAAACAGACCTACCAAATCATAAAGAAACGCAAACTGATGACATTGATTATACAGGTTTGATTTCAGACGGTTTTCAAAGAGTTTTAAAAGTAATCTGTTGAATAGGGCAGAAGCAGAAGCACAAGCATCCTTATTCAAACCTATTCAAGATGATGATGATGCTGATGAACCAGATGATGACGACGATGATGATAATGGAAACAAAAAGAAAAGTTTAAACCTGATTGGGATTATAGAATTCATGTTAAGTTCAGGTTTTAGTGTAGCAGACATAATAATACATATAACATATCAAACTACACTAACCACTCTACAAATTACTGAATTGACAGCATACATTATAGGAAATTCACGAATTACAACTTTTGATATTACTAATGGTCTTATGAATTGGTTAAGTACTAGTACTGATGAAGAAGTTGAGTTAAACACGTCTCCCCCTGTTAGCGTTAATAGTTCTCCACCTATCACTGTTAATAGTTCTTCAACGCATACTGTTAATTCATCATCGTCAGGAGAAAATGCTAATTGTGAAATAGCACCGCTAACCGACATTCCTATTCCTACTGATGCTGAAACTGATGAAGAAGATAGGCATAAAGATAAGAATCAACAAAAACAAAATCTAAAATAAGCAAATCATGGCGAGGTTTATAAATACCTTGATTGCATCAAATAGAAAGTGCTGAATTGGTTGATGAGGACGCAGTGGATTATGATATTTTTGATGAACTCACCGACGCTAAACATAACATAAGTATTCATCATAGATACATTCAAACCGAATTGAACCCTGACTGCTTAACATTGAAGGAAGCAATAACAAAAGGCAATCACATTGAAAATGAGTGCTGGATTAATACACTGACGGAACACTACGGAGAGACACTGGTGAGGCACAAAAGAACCTAATGTAGAAGACATCCATAAACCTAAAATCCATAGCAATTATTACATCAGTAGCAGGGAAAAACCATCAAATATAAGATGATTGAAAATTTGGACGACATATTAAAACTCAATGAGTTTTACGAATACAAGTTGATATTGAAAGACAATGAGTTAGACAAGGCGGTTTTTGAACTCAAACAGATAGGATATGAACCGCAAATAGGATACACTGCAGGTAGGACAACTGAAGTCAAAATGGATTTTACGCATCAAATAGGAAAGAAGCAAAAGAAAGTTTATTATTCAATAGTAAACCATATTTTAGACAGAGACAGAATTGATGAGGACATCACAGTTGACGAAGAAGAAGTATATAATAACATCAGTGAAGAAATGTCTAAATTTCACAGAACATTGTTGTGCGACAATTACAAGAGTTATTATAATGAAGTTGATGTCCAGACTTTGGATGAATGCAGAACAATCGTAGCACACGGCATGCTGAGAAGCAACGTAGGTAAGGAAGTAGCAATCAATGAAAGATGTAGCATTGACACATGTAAAGCATTTACACATCAAGGAAGCAAGATGAATTATATCCCAA
Organism: Effrenium voratum; assembly: GCA_963377175.1. NCBI lineage: Eukaryota > Dinophyceae > Suessiales > Symbiodiniaceae > Effrenium > Effrenium voratum. Next base: position 604,163 of record CAUJNA010003248.1, read on the forward strand.
TTTTTAAAGCATTTGATGTGTGGAAACCTTACAATCACACTTGCGATTTCAACAGATTTAACAATTACACACTGAATTATGTTGAAGCAAATCAGGGCAACATCTTTTTTAACAAAATATTTAATCTGGTATATGGTAAATACTTAAAAGAATTGGTTAAAAGAGGCGTTGTGATGAAAATACAATATTATAAAATACAGTCGCAAGTGTTGAAGGTAAAATACAAGAACGCGATAAGCGAATTGTTTAAATCAAGCATCAGTCCTGACGAGGAGCAGAACAACAAAATCAGGAAGACAATAGCAAATATTACTTTTGGACTAATGGAATAATCGTATAACAGAAAGTCAGTGAGTAGGATGTTTGACAATGTAGGACATGCTTTACATCATCAAAGAACCCGCGGAGGCAGACTTTATGTTTTGGATGATGAAGAATATGAGTGTTTTAATAAATGGCAACTATTAAATGATGATGAGTGGAGTATTGGTCTCTACGGAGATGAGAGACCATACTTCCAACATGTAAATGGTAGTATGACATTTCCTGAATTTGGTATTGATTGCAAAGTTGAAGACAGCAATAATTATTACAGCGAACGGGGTGAGAAATATAGGGAAACTGAAAAGACAAGTAAGACTGCCAAATATTATGTTGTTTGCCTTACCGACCAAAGAAAACTAATGAACGGATTTAGGTATATTAAAGAATTCTTATTACAAGGTCATAATTTTAACATGTATGAAACTTTTGAAAAAACTGAAAGCAAATAGTATTAAAGTTTATGCGGTGAAAACCGATGCCTTTCATATTGCAAAGAAAGATGTAAGGATGGCAAAGAAGTTGTTAGATTCTCGTAATGATATTGGAGGATGGAGAGTAGAAAGTAATAAAGTCTATGAGCTGGAAACTGATTACAAATGGAAGTTTAATGAGATGGTAAAAATACCAAGTTTTGAGAATGAAACAATACCAACTGAAGATGAGTGGGAAGTTGAAAGCACCTGTAATAAGATTATGGAAAAAGGAAAAGTTATGATTAGAGCAAAATTTGCTGGGAGCGGTGAAAGTTTTATAGGCAAGTATGTGGACAATTTAGGATACAATACACTTTTTGTTGTGCCTCAAAATATGTTAAAACAAGAGATTGAATGTGACGCGGTGACAGCAACTACATTCTTTAGTATTCCAGTTGATAAAGGGGATGACCTACCAAAGTTTGATTATTCAAATTTTCAATGTATAGTGTTTGAGGAGATTTATATGTCCAGTCCTTACATGTTGAACAAAATAAGGGTGTTTGCAAATAACAATCCTGACATCATAATTGTCGGTGCCGGTGATGTCAAGCAACTGCCACCGATTGAACCTTTCACTAAAACTCAAAATGCAGGTGAATACATTGACAAATGTATTGACATTTGTTTTTTAAATACAATATATTTCCAAAGATATGTAAGCGTGTAGGCGGTAAGGATACAGAAGAAGGAGAAAGAAACAGAAAGAACTGAATGAAATCTATGATGACTTTTGGATTAAAAAGATGGCAGTTGAAGAATGGATAGTTAAGCATTTCAAATTTACTAAAGATGTTACGAAAAGCGTGAACAACATAGCATATACAAATATAAGATGCGAGGCAGTATCAAATGAGATTAGAAACAGATTAGGTAAAACATGCAAATATGAAATTGGAGAAATCTTAATATGCAGACTCTACAAAAAGGACAAGGAAGGACAATTGAATGTTAATAATAGATGGAAAATTACAAACATTGAAGGATGCAACGTTACAATACAAGATATTAAGGATACGGAACATATTAGGACATTTGCCATTGATATTATAGATAAGCATTTTAGATATGCCTACTGTGCTACCACTCATAGCAGACAGGGGACATCAATCAGTGATAATATGACCATTCACGAATGGAACAAGTATTATTAAGTTTGTAGGGAATGGTTGTGGACTTCTATCACACGAGCGAGGGATTTTAACAATGTCTATTTTTTCAAAAACAAGGAATGCGAAGAAGATATGTTCAAGAGTTTGGTAATCAACGATTTTAAAAACAAAGTTGAAGGATATAAACAGCAAGATAGAGTATCAAAAAGAGAAATAGACGAAGAGCAATACATTGACGAACGCTGGTGCTTAAAATGCTTCAAATCCTGTTGCCAAAACTGCGGAATTAAATTTAATCTAGATACAAGAGGAGGAAAGATAAGTTCTAACTTCACTGCTCAGCGTTGTGATAATGAGTTATGCCATACAGTTGAAAACTGCACCGCCTTCTGTGTCTATTGCAATTGTAGTGCGTCATGAATAATTTTGAAAATGAGTTTTTCAAAATTATTTTATTGACTTAATTAATGAGTTCAACACAAGAAATTATTAAGAGTGTATGTTATGATAGAATCGGTTATGGTTCAAAACAAACAACCCTCAAGGATGCCAAGCAAAAAGATAGCAGTATTACAATTAACGATAGTAATGAATTCTTTAATAAGAATGTAGAAGAAAAAAGAAAGATGAGAGGCGAAAATAGTTTTATTGCTCCGCATAGTTTCTGGGAATTTCAAGTAGATATGTTTATTTCAAACAATGATTTGGAAAATCAAAGTTTAGAATTGGTATGATATGCATTGATATTTTTAGCAAGTATATGCATATCGTGCCAATTATATCCAAGACACCGCCAGACATTTTAGCAGGAATGATGGAGAATATCAATAAGATGGGTGACAAACCGAAATTAATTTATACCGACGAGGAAGGCAGTTTGTTTAATCAATCAGTATTAGATTATTTGAAGGAGGAGAAAATTGAATTACATAGAACTAGAGGTCATCCAGCATTTGCGGAGCGTGGAATTCAGACTTTTAAAGGCCAACTTTTTAAAAGAGTTGAAGCGGACAAGAAAAATGGAAAGCAGAACATCCAATGGACGGATTATATTTTTGAAATACTATTAACTTATAAGAATCAAACATATTCATTCTGCAACTAAGTTTACACCGAAGGAAGGAATAATGAAAAGGAATGAATTTAAAGTTAAAATGAATATTACAATACAAGCAAAGACAACTAGAATGTATCCAGAATTAGACGTAGGAAGTAATGTAAAAATATTCAGGAAGAAAGGCATAAGCAAAAGGCACATACGTCATTGGTTAAAAGAAGTATTTAAAGTAAAAACAGTTGATAGTAAACTAGGTCAATCTTACTTTCATTTGGAAGGAAAAACTAATCCTTATTTGAGACACGAATTATTGAAAGTTTAATATTAAACGAAATACACTTGAAGAAAACATGCCTTATGATATTAGTGAAATGTTATTTAATTATAACAAGTGCGAATGCTGTAAATGCAAAATGAATAATTTGAATTTAACCTTACATCATTTACTACCAGCAAATGTATGTAATAAAAAAAAGTGAATATAATGTATATTGCAACCAATGCTGTATAACAAGAGACCTTGACAAGTTTTTTCTTGAAGAACATGAGGATAAGGGATATACAAAGTTTCAATTACAATGAAAACATTTTATGCAACACCAAGCAAGATTTCCTATACACTTTTACCATAAGATTTCCAGAAAGTCATTTGAAAAAGAAATTCATGAATTCTTTAGTAATATAGATTTAATTAAGAGGTTTGGAGGGACAAACGCAATTAAACCATATAAAGCATGTGTCAAAAAATACCGTTATTTGTTTGAATGGATTGACTGGCATTTCTTAAGCAAAGATAAAATAAACGAAGTCTTGAACGAATTTAGAGCAACTAAATATAGTATATGGTATAACTACAACACTAAAAAAAGTATGTCTATTAGTTAATTTGTTTTTCTGGGAATATATTAATTCAATACTAGGAAAAGACACTATCAAATATATAGATGAAGATGATATAGGTAAATATGTAGATTACATATTTGAAGACATATTGCCTGACTATTATGTTAACCCATAAACCTTACAATAAAACATTGTAAGGTTTAAGTTTTGAAATTATGTGACTTTTTTTTTCTAATAATAATGTTAGTTAATAATTGAGTTTTAGGCGAAATGGTCCTAAAGAAAAAACACCTTATATTAATAGTGAAGAAATGAACGGTATTGAAATCAATAAGTATATTAATAAGAAATGCTACGACTGTTGCCACTTCAAAAAAGAAAATATGGAATTGTACAAATTAAATTTACCTCATGGAATAACAAATAATGTTATTGATTATGCTTTGGGTAAAGAAGATTTATGTTAAATTTGTAGAAATTGGAGGTTTTATCAACAAATGATTGAAAATCATTTAGATATGAAAATTTTTCTTAAAACACATGTTGAAGATGAACTCTTGATATTTCTATCTGTGTATGAAAGACCACCTTATAGTTATGTTAGAGCATTTCTGAAAATCAGTGAGAAAAAGTATGAAATGATAGACCGCATATTATGGATGTTGGTTTATCGCGAAAAGGAAGGAGAAGAGGATAAAGAAAATATCAAATTAGTTATTGAAAGCAAACAGTTTAATGTTAAAAATACAGTGAGAGGTATTAACATTATTTTAAAAATGATGTATGAAAGAAGTAAGATGTATCAATTAAATTATTATCCGAACTGAACTAATAAATTACACCATAAACCTTACAATAAAAACATTGTAAGATTTATGGTTTGGAATTATGTGGGTTTTATATTTTGGGAATTTGGAAAATTATATTTTGGGAATTTGGGATTTTGGATTTTGGAAAATTATATTTTGGGAATTTGGGATTTGGGATTCTGGAAAATTATATTTTGGGAATTTGGGATTTGGGATTTTGAAATTTGGAAAATTATGTTTTGGGAATTTGGGAATTTGGGATTTGGGATTTAGGGATTTAGGGATTTAGGTGGTAAAATTGGTTGAGGTGCCGTGCCCCAGTTGGTTAATATGGTTGAAGTGGTGGGTTGAGGGGGTTTTATCTGAACTGAGGCGTGCCCTATGGTAGGTCTTAGAAGGGTGCTGGGGTCGTTTGGGGAACGCACCAAGAAGCGCAATGTTGACCCCGTGACCATTTCCCAGAAACTCAGCAGCAACAAGACGTAGGCAGGCCGACCAGTTTGAGGATGCCTCCCCTCCTCCATCAACATCTTGGCAGGTCAGCAGCTTCGCACAGCCCGCAGCACCACCCACAAAGAAGAGGGTGAGAATACGTAGCGCCATGCTGATTCCTGGCTCAGACTTCGGCGGCGGGCAACCCTTAATCACGCAAGGGGCAATCGAACAGGTTTAATGGACCAACTACTTTTCCTACGCTTGCGACATGCTCTGAGAGGCAAAAGAGGCAAAGCTCAATCTGCCTGTGCTGTGAAAAGCCAGCTCCACCGCAACACACAGCGCCAGCAGCGCCAGGGGCACCAGTGATGCAGCCACAGGTACGGCCAGACGCGCAGCAGCTCCAAAGGAACAGTCCAGGCTCAGTGCGTCCTTCAGGCCCTGCACGGATAGCTGAAGCCACTGGATGTACGGCTCTTCCCAGAAGGAGTGAGCGAAGCTGTGGTCCGCATCCTGGCTGGATCGCCGCTGCACCAAGGTCGCACGAAGATACAAGAAGCAAGCTGGTGCAAAAGAAGGATGACAAAGCAGCAAATAAAGCTACAGTTTTATCCCTGCTTGGCCCCCCTTCAAACTCGGCTCATCGAACTTGGCGACGGTCCTTCTCAACTTTGCTTTCGAGGCCATGGTGGGAGCTAGCCAGCACAGCAAGCACCATCCAGAGCTGGCAGAGCTGCAGCAGCATAGGCCCCTGAGCCATCAGCAGGGCGAGCGCTGCGTTGCGTGGCTCAGCTGTTCCAATCTCTGCGCACCTGAGGCGTCCCATGTCGGGCTTCATTGCACTGCCATTCTGTTGTGGTCCAAAGCATTGCGTATTCATCGCCATCAGAAACGTGCGCAACATGGAAGCTTCACAGTCCTTTGAAACTCCATGCATAAGTTAAGTCCATGACCAACTCCCTTCAGGCCGTTTATGCAAACTTCAGAAGATTTCAGGCAGCTGCGCGTGTGCCTACAATGTGCCCGCCTGCCTGCGCCGCATGACAACAGCAGCTGCAATAATTGCAGTGGCTATTACTATGGCTTTGCGAATGTCTCCGGTCTGCAAGGAGGCTGTGCACTCTTTGCAAATGTTTCCAGAAGCATAATGTCCTTCTGCGCACATGATGCAAAGCGGCCCAGCATAGCCTCGAGGAAGCTGCGACTCTTGACATCTGTGTCCCCACCTCACACAAACAAGCTGCGCAATTGTTTGCAAGCGAGCGGCCATGCGCGCATCCATTTGGGCCATCCGGCTTGCAACGACTCTGCGGGTCCGTGCACCTGCCAAGAGAGCTTGAACACAAGCATCACAAGCGGGCTATGCGGCGCCCGCAAAAAATATTGTTTGGGGGAGGTGTCAAAATACAGGGCAACCCCATGTCAAACGCTTATGCTTTAGCAATAGCTATGTCCCTCTACGACCATCCAACGTGGCCTTTCGCCCCTCAGTGCAACAGCTTTAAAGCCAGCTTCTCGGTTCCAACTCGCCCCAGCCACACGAAGACAACCCTTGCCTGAAGATTTGTACAGTCTCTGCCTTCAGGCGCATCCAGCCCATCGCTGCTGGGGCTGTGATGGCCGCAAAGCCCGGACCCTTGCAGCTGAGATGCAGATCGTCGCAGGAACTGCAGGCGTCATCGTGGAATGCCTGACCCTTGACACAGCCGCACTCATGGCTCTCGCCGTGGCTGTGGTCTGGCTGTCGTGTCGATGTCAAAACTTGTGCTGCAGGGTTGTAGATCATCCCGAACTCGCACTTGCACTGCTGCACAGAGGTTGCGCCCCATGAGGAGGTGCTGTTCCGCGGGCACTCTGCGCAATTGGTGCTGTTCACATAGCTATACCAATTTGGTGGGCACATCCGGCAGCTTACACCAGAGCCTTGCCAGCCAGCCAAGCAGCCACACAGACGATCTGGTAAGAACAGATCAGGTGACACCTGCAGGGTTGAGCTGACGAGCCCACGGCAAGCAATGCCCCTGCGCTCATCGCTCATGATAATCCTCTCAGTTATTTGGAGCGCGCCATTCGTCAATAGATGCTCTGGTTGGCTGGCGTCGGTCAGCGAGGTGCCTTGAAGGTCCACCGACACAGCCTTCGAGAGCGCCTCCTGCAAGAGCCCATTCGCCAGACGCAGTGGGCCGCCGTTCCACGCTAGGCCCAAGTGTGTGGAAGGTAACAGAGCCTCCACGGCGGAGATCTGGTTGTTCGACACTTCCAAATTTTGCAGACTCTGCGACAGCAAGCTTGTCCAGACGTTTCTTGTCTCGCCGTTCACATGGACCCTCTCCAAACGCTCGCTGCGCACTGACCCTGTTAGGTTGCTGCCATCTGCCACAACCCTCGAGACGGCCGGTGACGCAGCCAAGATCAGTAGCAAGTCTTGCAGAGACCCGCGCAGGGGGCATCCCGAAACCTGGGCTTCCGCTACATCAGACCTGGAACGTACTAACTGCATACTAGTAAGCACATACTTGCTTAGACTTGCACGGTCTTTTGATTGTTACACACATACAAAAAAAACATACATTAATTACACTGCATGACGCTGTTCGCAATAGCACATTACATTATACATCGATTTCTGACGCTCATTGCACGAGATCAGTCATGGCCAAAACGTCAAAGCAGCCATCAAACAAAAGAACCCAACCAACAACAGTAAAAACCGCCCACAAACAGCCAAAGCCGAAAAGGTGGCCCAAGAGCACAGAGTCTTTAGCAGACAAATCTGTCATCTGTCCCCCAAACATGTTTGAGGATTCAACACCAACGTCAGGCAAGACTTCATGTTGTCCAATGTGCACTCTATTTAAAACGATATCAGTTGGATCATTTGCATGTATGTGTGCTTTTGCAATGTGGTATGTGATAGTCGTGGAGGGCCACGCCGCATATGGGGTACAATGCCCCGAAAACCAACCATGAAGCTTCATCATACCTTATCCTTTTTTGCCACCAAACAAAGAAGTAAAGGGCGCATTATTCTATTCAGTCAGCGCGTCAAACACTTGGGTTGCTTCATTCTATTGGATATCTGTTGGTTTCGTGTGTGGAAACATGGGTGGTGCTGCTTGTTGAATTTGTTTGGTTTTCTGCGGGTGGGGCGGTCGAGCTTCATTGTCAATCCATGACTGGTGCGCTCTGCAGTTCGTTTGTTGCATTGGTCTGCATGGAGCAAGAAGCACACGTGTGAGAAGTGCATCTGTGTGCTTGGAATATGAAGACTTTGGCGCCTTCAAAGTTGTGGCAGATGTTGACTTGGAGGCAGAGTTGAACAAGATGCGGAAGTTAGACCTTCATGACAAATGGGCAAACTTTGGGTTGCGGCCCAGAATTCCGTGACATGGTTCAGCTGATGGTGCGTGAGTGGGGCAGGATTTCAGCCAAGCCAACGCCATCCGACAATACCAGACACACGGGCAGTCAGTCCCCCAACAGCGAGTGAGACATTCAATGAGCGAATGGGCATCGCTCCAGCAGCATCAATCAAAATGTGAGCACTTTGATGCTGAAGACTGCCGAAGGGCTTCGTTTCGGCTTCTTTGCACTTTGTTGCTGTTGTGGCGGGCAAGGTGAATGAGGTTGATGTTGAAGTCTACGAAGAAGACAACCCGCAGTGCACGCGCGCATCTTCAGAGATGAGGAGCAGAAGAAGACCAAGAGTTCAGGCACACTACCACCTTGAGAGCATGAGACAACCGAGGAGGAGGACTTGTTCATCTATATGTATGTTTAACCTGGGCGACTGCGTTGGCAACTAAGCACGGGCGTGAACATGCAGGACAACCGTCTCCGGCGACACCGACGTTGAGAGGAGGTGGTGGATTGTTTTGCAAAGTTCCTGAAGTTGTGTGACAATTACCTCCAGCATGGCAAAGCCCCAACAAGCAGAAGATCAATGCGATTACGGAGTTCAACAGCGACTACGTCATAGTGTGGCTTGATGAGGGGGGCATGAAAAAGAACATGGAAGAGATGGCATCAAGCACTGTAACCTCGACATGTTCCACTGATGGTCAGTTCTCTTGCTAGTGTACGTCCCTTATGAGCACTTTTCACACGTCCGCGCGGCAGAGGGCGGATTTGCCGAGCAAAGGGGGAAATGGCTAAAATCAAGGCATGAGGGAGGGCCTTTGCCATGCCAATGATTGCACTGAATGTTTTGGGCATCTGCACCCACGCAGGTATCTTCATTGACGTCTTGGACTTCAAGACCGTACCCTGCCAGGTGTGGACTGGGTGGGCTGGGAGCGTGTTTGGTTCTTTTTGGTGCCTTGCGAGTGCGTGCGTTTGGGGGGCAGTGTGAGCGTTCTCCCTCTTAAAAGGCTTCGCCTTTTCCCGCAATGAATTCGGTGGCGGTGGATGTTGTGATGACCCCCCAAATTCACCCCCGGGAGATTTGAAGCATTAAAACACTAGGTATTCCATAAAGTTTTTCCTGGTTGTGTTCCTGACATTTGTCTCCCCATTCTTCTTCTATGCCTCACGGTAGGCGTTGAGCAGTTTCAATACTCATCACCAAAACAAACAAACTCCTTCAAAAACTCATGATTTTGCAAGTCTCACGTTTTGGCTTGAAATGCAAAAAATTCAACGATATCTTCTACTATCCGAGCAGCGTGTTCAATGTTTCTGCTTCCTGTAGTTTCGCTTTGCTGTGTTCGGAACAAGGGGGTGGTAGTAAAGGAAAAGGTGTCTTGCCAACACGTTTGTCCCCCGAAATTAACATTTCAGTATGAACATCTTTTGTTTTCATATCTAATGAGACTACATTAGAGCTGGGCGATCTTGCAACAGTTCCAAGCGACCCGCTGCCCGAAAATAGTTCTATTAAGTTCATATCATTTGAGTTATGTAGGTTTGAAAAAATAATTATTGTGTACTTATCATCATCGCCCTTTACAACCTTATACTATTCCAACGTTTGCTCCTTTGGGCTTTTGATTTGTCCCTTATTCACCATGTCACGGTGTTTCGTTTCAGAACTACCAGTAGGTCACCGAGCTCTTCGGCACCCTCGGGGCCTGAGGCTTGTTTGGAACCGAGCACTCCGTCATTCTCGGGACCGAGCTCTTCGGCATCTTGGAGAGCCCTTTGACGTTGGTAGCCTTAAGAGCGAGCCGCACGCTATCCTTGCGGGAGCGTTCCTTGGCGCAATCCTGCGGGATTACCTCATCTACCGGTGTCCTCGCGCTGAATTCCGATTACCAATTGCCTTTGTGGATGAGATAAAAGAGATTGTGCTCTGTAGCCAACACGATAATAACTCGTTTCATAATCAAAAAAAATCGTTCAGGCTTTCTAACAATTTTGTCACGTTTCTAAAGAACATATGCCAACGAAAGCATTCACGCAGCTCAGGATTAAAAACCGTACCAACAGCAAAAGTAGTACGTAGAGCGCATTCCCATGATGGCTCTGGCTCTGGCTCTGGCTAAATCGTAACTTTTGAGTACAAAGTAGCATGCGCGCGGTCACTCCGGCTCAAGAATCACAATTTCTAAGAACACACGTAGTACGCAAAGCGCCCTCTTCCAGAAGCGGCTGCCAACTTTGCCTGCCAACTTTTCGAGTTACTACACCTGCCAACTTCTCATGCCAACTTTTCGAGACTTACTTCACCTGCCAACTTCTCGCGCCAACTTTTCGGGAATTACTTCACAGCCAACTTCTCATGCCAACTTTTCGAGAATTTCTCCACCTACCAAATTCTCACGCCAACTTCAAGTCGCGGCTCTTGAAGTCGAATTGTAGTACGCCCACTGCTCCGGCTGGCAACTCGCGACTTTTAAATGCATCCGTCGAATGCGGAGCGTACTCCTGGCTGCTCCGAACTCTTAAGTACGGACGTAGTGCGCGGAGCACCTCCAGCTCTCAGCTCAGGCTGAGCATCTTGTGCGCAGACACAAGCGCCGAGCATCTCGCGGAGAGAAACTTGCACAGAGCAACGTGCGCACTTGCGCGCAGCAGCTTGCAGAGAGCAACTTGCGCGCAGCGGCCTTGAACAATGCAGCTGGCGCAGGCCGCTTGCGTGAGAAATTGCGCAGCGCAACTTGCGCAAAGCACATTGCGCTGAGCAGACTTGTGCAGAGACAATTTGCGCAGAGCCAGTTGCACACAGTCACTCGCGAAAAGCACCTCGTGCGGAGCCAGGTTTCACAGAGCCAGGCTGCACTGAGCCATCTTGCGCAGAGCAAAGTTGTCCGAGCCTGCTTTGCAGAAGCTGTGGCTGTCTAGCGTGGGCCATGCGCTTTCATGACAGAGCGTTTTCTTTGTTTGTCAGGCTTAGGAAGGAGCTCGTTGCTGTTGGCTTGTTTTTGTTTGTTTGGTGGGCAGAGCCGTCCTTGAGGGTGAAGTCAAGTTGACCTGCAGTGTTTGCAAAAAGTGTTTCACACATTGCCGCACGCAGCGCTCAAGCAAGACTTAGACTTTTGAGCAACAGCCTGCGCACCCGGCAGTTATTCCGATTGCTAGCATCTCGCCTTTATGAAGTATTGTGCGCACGCTTGAGTTGCGGATCTGCATGAGTTGAGACTCGGTTCACCTTTGCATTCTCGGCAGCAATTGTTTCAGAGTCCTGAGTCTCACATGTAGCACTAGAGCAAGACTAGCGAGCAGCTGCCGTCATTTTGTACAATTCATCAGATCGAAGCCACCGCATCGAGTGTGCTGAGCATTGCTACAGCGTACGAGTTTGCTTGGCGTGGCACACGGTGGTGGTGCGCACGGTTACTCCGGAGGTTGCTAAGCAGACTGCCGCGTCCCTGCGGCAGCTTGCTGACACTTTGAGCCTGCAGCAGCGTCGAGACTAGTTGTGGCTCAGGATGCTGCAGGAACTGAGTCGCAGCAGCAGTTGCAGAAGCTGCTAGATAATCTGCATTCTCCAGCAGCTGCAGACTGGCCTTAGCCAAGGTTGTCGAATTTGCTTTATGTTCGTTCCCGTGCATTGGAAGCGGAGGTTCGCTACGAGTGGCCTAGCCAACATTACCTGGTCGTGCGTTCGCTCGCTAACCCACATAACTCCACATGTACATGGCTGAAGCACGACAACATGAAACATGTGAAGCCACGCGCGTTTCCTGCGCTTCCACATCTTGGTTCTGTCTGGGTTTGCTTGCTTCTCGGACAAGTGCTGCAGCAGTGCCTCCAGCAGCTCTGCCTCGGACAGGTTGCGCCCAGCCTCACGCTGCTTCACGCCCGCAGTGCCGGAGGGGGTCTGCTTGCCAGCTCCCCGCGCTGCGTAGCCTTCCTGCACGGCAAGGTTTTTCCGCGCGGCTGGCTGCGCAAGGAGCTTGGCAAGCAGGCCGCCGTGCAGCTGCGGCAGCTGCAAAGACGTGAAGCCGGACGCAGCCTGTCCAAGGCAGAGCTGATGGAGGCTTTGTCGCGCTGCGCAGGTTTTTCCCGAAAGCAGAAGGGTTCTTCCGTGCGGAGCCCTTGGGCCAAATGCACAGAGCCAAGTTGCACAGAGCCAGTTGCACAGAGCCAGCCCGCACAGAACCAATAGGCGCCATTGCGCCTCCACAGCACCATTGCGGCTGGGCGCTTGTCCGGACCCTTTTCTTGAACGATTTCGGGCTCAGCCACAAAAGCTCTCTGGCGAGTTTTTGAGCTTGCCCCACCTCCGCCGCCCTCACCCATACCCATACCCGGCGCCAAGCTCTCCTTCTCTCCTTGCCCTTCTTGCGCACCTCTTTGGCTCATCCAGATTGAGCAGGACAGGGTGTAGACTCTTGACAACTTCCAGCTTGAAGTCTTCTGGCCATGCTGCCCACGACCGAGATACCTTCAGTCTTCATCCAAGTCGAGCTCACCATGTCCTTCTCGCGCTCTTTCTCCACCCTCCCTCAAGAAACTTTAAAGGACGCAGCTCGCATCTCCAGGTCCGTACAGATCTCATCGATGGCAGACCTTTTGTTGAGGGCCGGCGGGCGCTCCTTGAAACAGCCTGCGCCAGCAGCTAGCTTTCTCACCGTATGGCAAGGAGCGCCTCCCAGCACCAAATCCACATTGCCTTGCTCATCTTGAAGAAGATCTTGCTGCGAAAAGTTTTTCGCCAGAACCCCGCAAGCCGGACCAACCACCTGTTAACGGCGTCATCCACTCCATCACGCCCTGAGGAACCTTGCTCGTCAAGCCCCCTGGTTGAAAAACCCGAAGAATCCTGTACACCATGTGTCCACCTTTGACTGGGCAACCAACTCCATCTCAAGGCCCGAAGTCTCAACCCCGCCCCCTCCGACAGGGTTGTGGGGAAGAGCAATGATGACGAGCTGAGATCTCTCAAAGTCCACCTTCACCAGACCAGCAAATCGCCTCCGCCGGCACATCATGCTGCCGAGGCTGCCCGACACGGTTCGCTTCAAGTTGTTGAAAAGAGGCTAGAGTCAGGATGGTACAAGGTTGTTAAGTTCCTAAGCCCAGGAGTGGCTTGTCCTCGCCCTTCACAGGCGGCTTCAGGCCATTGAATGTTGGTCATAGCCTTTGTTGGTTAAGGCGCGCCCGCTTGGGATAACTCATAGTCCTCCCCTAATTTCCATTGTGTGTGTTCGCTGGAAATGGGTACCTTGATGGAAGTCTGCGACTTGATTGGTAACATCACCATCGTCGTACTCAACCCAATCCCGGAAAACCACGCTCTTTGTCTTCATCCCCCCTTTCTTGGGGTGATACAGTTTGGCTCTCGGGGTAGCGGGAGCGCATTCGGTCTCGGCGTCGTTGCTGTTCGCAATTTCCTCTTCGCTGGGGGTTGACTCTGCTTCACTCTCAGAATCCTCCCACAAGGAACCCGTGGATATCACCGGGGCAGCCTTCGCCTTCTTTTTCTTTTTCTTCTTCTCGGATCCCGTTTCACTCTCTGTGTCAGAACCCTTCTCCGCCGGTGCCGAGCTCTTCGGATGCTTGAACTTATAGTCCTTCCCTTTCTTGCACGTCCCTTTCTTCCAGAATGAACAAACTCCATCGTTCTTGGGACGCTCCCCGGCTGGGGAGTTGCTACGCTTGGGACCTTCTTCCATTCCGCAGTGTAAGCATTCTTTTTATGCCTGCATTTGCAATCGGAGCCCTTCGTGCGCTTCCCACGAAAGAAATGAAACTGGCATGGAACATTCTTGAAACCACCAGGGGAAGGATCTCGAATTTTGGAAGGTGACCTCCCCCGTGGCTTAACCTTCTCCTTAGGCTTCTTCTTGTCAGGAAGAACGGGTGCCAAATTTTGGGCATCCTTCGCCTCCGACTTCGCCTTCGGTTTGGGCTTCGCCTTTTCTTTGGGAGAGGGTGTGATCCTTGAGCGACTTCTCCTTGTTTTCCCAATTCTTCTCTTCCCTGGTTGCTTTCACTCGCCGATCAATCATGTTGAGCAAGTACTTATGCGTTTTCGCGGGATCACTACGCCTCGTGTGTTCGTACAGTTTCAAGTCCAATTCCAACTCCTTTGAATTTCCTTTCAGCTTTCGATACAGCGTGTCTCTCAACTCTTCCTCTTGCGGAACAGACTCAGGTTTGACTCCAGCGATAATCTCAAGCCATCGCTGCTTGAAATCTCCCATCTTCTTGCCGCCAGGATAGGTCACAACTTGTACAAGTGTTCCACTCCGAAAACAAGATCGAGTGTGTCGTACGTATGAAATATGAATATCATTTGTCTTCCTTTAATGCCCTTTCCGACCTTGATCAGCTTGGCAATTAGCTGCTGAACCTCAATGGCGACTCACTCGCCTGATCTTTAGCGGACTTAATCATTCTGTCCATGCTTATCACCAACTTGCTGCCAACACCAGCGAAGCTTCAACCGCCGCTATCGGAAAGTGCTTCGACCGTGGCTTTCGTGCTAAATGCCTCAGCAAGCCACGCCGACCAAGCTTCGGTGTCAGGATCACCACAACTTGAGAACGTTCGACAACAGCTTGCGTTTCCACACGTCCAATTGATCGATCTTTGGCCACGACGGGATACTGATCGTCTCTGCCTCTTCTCTCGAAACCTTAGTCTCAGCCTAGGAGATCCACTCCTTCACCTTGGTGCAGCCCCTGCATTGGGCGTGGCCACATGAGTCACAATCAAAACCCGGTATTGAGTTGGTCGACCCAGATCCACGTAAAGAATTAAGAAGGCGGCCGCAGATATTTCTGGCTGGGACTGCCCCTTACTAATCTTCATCTATTTGGGTTTTGATTGTGGCTCACCTCACCAAACTTTGGCAATGCAACGAATTGGTCATTGACTAGCTCATCATACCGATCGGTCAACTTGTCAAGCTCTTCCTGTACCTCATTCCTGTGGTTTCTGAGCCTATCGCAAGTGCTCCGCAATGCCTCCCTCGCTTCGTCCTCCGCTTTTCTGTCGCCGTCCCTCGCAGCCAGATTCTCGGACTTAGACTCATATTGTTTCTGAAGGGCGCTGTACTGAGTCTGGGCCATACTCTCGACCCATTTCATGTTTTTCTTCACCAGTTCAGCTTGTTCCTCAGACCGGCACGCTGTGACTCTCCTTTCTGGCTTCAGACAACTCATTCTTCAGATTGGAAGCCGCCATCTCCTCTCGGTTCAAATGATCCCTCAACCGATCAACTTCCAGCTTGGCTCGGCTTTCCACGTCACTGAGTTGTGTCCTTGCCTTTTCAGCAGATCGGAACCATTCTTCCCTCGATTCACTTCCGGACAAGTGTTGAATCTGATCCCTCAAGGTTTCGATCTGTCCATCCTTGTTGGTAACAATTTGGTTATGGTACATCCCTGCACCCCTGAACTTGGCCTGCATGGTCGATTCCTCTTGCCTCATTGTCTCTCGAAGACGTTCATTCTCATGATTCAGCTTTGCCCGTAATTCGGTGCCAGAGCTTATCATGAACTGATATTCATTTGTGGCCTCGATTGCTTTCCGCAACGAAGGTGACATCTCGCTGTTCTCAGCTCGCATCATCCGATTTTCACTGTTGAAGTCATGAGCAACTGTTTCAACTTCACTCAGTCTGTTTGACTTGATGTCCAACTCATCCATCGCCAAGTTGTATTCATCCCTCATTCTACCATGAACGTGAGCAACTTGCGATTCAAGGGCATGGTTCATTCTCACAAGCCCCAGAAGCCTCTGCAGGCTTCCCGCCTCATCGGATTCTGGTCTGTCTACGGCTGACCGCAACAATGCACATTCCTTCTTCAATGCATTGCTCTCATCAAGCTGTTCTGCAGCCTCACTCATCTGTGCTTCCGCTTTCCTTTAGGCTTTCCGCAATTCATCATCGAGTTGTTGGTCCGCATTTCTGAAATCACTTGGGAACCCCTTGGAAGGGATGACTTTTGTCCCTTACGGAGTCGTCCTCATCTGAAGGTGACGGTGCTCTCGACCGGGAGGAAGCCCTTGCTCCCGTGGTCTGCTGATTCCGGTGTTCCCTGAGATGAAATTCCGCCAGCAGGCGCCGCGAATGTAATCGAAGATCTACCATCGGACATCGTCACGCAAGTGTTGCACCACTTGGCAATGTGAGTAAATACATCGATCGATTCAATATGAAGCGGGGTTCACGACCTCTCGCTTCGAATCAATCTTGTCTCACAGCACGTGGGACAAGCCCTACGGCTGACAACCTGTGAAACCGAGGGGTTTCTTTGGTTCCCCGACAACACTGGTTGTGTTGGCCCTCGGGAAGGGTGCGATAGTTCGAATATCCTCCAACCGGCGCCCTGCCCGCAAGCTCGATCTCTTTGTCTTTGCAGTAACTGTCCACAACGTAGTGAAAAGATACATGCGTTGCTTGAGCCAAATGGCAATGATGGTTGTGTGTGTGTTGCTCATTTTATTTTATGCTGATGATCCCCGTTCTATTCACACAAAACATGGTCTCTGAAGGCCTCCATGTGTAAACTGCGTGTTTCATGCGGGCGCAAAAATTCACAAAAGTAAAGAGAGACAAATAGAGACACGTTAGGAAGTGCTCATGGGGCCGCCGCATTTGGGCAATTTGCTCCGCACATTCGAGGCGAGCGCCCTCCTCATCGAGAAGACAGCAAAGACTGCATGTGTGTGTGTGTGTGTATGCCGGCAGGTGCGCATGTCCATAATATGCACTTCTCTCTCTCTCTCTCTCTCTCTGCGTGCGTGCGTGCGTGCGTGCGTGCGTGCGTGCGTGCTTGCTTGCTTGCTTGCTTGCTTGCTTACTTGCGTGCGTGCGTGCGTGCGTGCGTGCGTGGGTGGGTGGGTGGGTGGGTGGGTGGGTGTGTGTGGGTGTGTGTGGGTGTGTGTGTCCGTGCGTGCGTGCGTGCGTGCGTGCGTGCGTGCGTGCGTGCGTGCGTGGGGGTGTGGGTGTGGGTGTGGGTGTGGGTGTGGGTGTGTGTGTGCGTGTGCGAATGCGAGTGCGAGTGCGGGTGCGGGTGCGGGTGCGGGTGCGGGTGCCGGTGCGGGTGCGGGCGCGTGTGCGTGTGCGTGCGCGCGTGTGCGCGCGTTCGCGCGTGCGCGGGCGCGCGGCTTTCGAGCGTGCGCGTGCGGGTGTGGGTGTGGGTGTGGGTGTGGGTGGGTGTGTGTGTGTGTGACCCCCGGTGAGCTTGAGCTCAGCGACCCGCTGCCCGCGCCAAAGGATTCGAGGGACCCTAGGGAGGCGAAGGCGCCCGAACACGAAGCTTGCACGGTTGCAAGCATTTACACCGTTTCTGTTGTCCGATCTTTGCATCCTGGGAAGGCTTTGATGCACGTTGTGTGTGTTTCATGACTAAGGGCAAGTGACCAATAAATCCCGGAGTCGAGCCGGTTGGGAATTCTTGCGAAAGCAAACCGCCGGCCAGCGGCTTGTCTTTCAGCAATAAGGTTGACAAGATCGGCAAAGGTGGCTCCTGATGAGGGTCGATCTTGCTCAAACTTATTGCTGCAAGCATTCTCCCGAAACTCCAGACACCCTTGACAATTTGAAGAACGTAGCCTTGCCATTGCAAGAGTACATTTTCATGCTCAATCCGTTGACGTACTTGGCAGACAGTTTGGATTGCTATCCCAGCAGTCGTTGTTAACGCCAACGATGGCTTTTTTCCTTACCCTCTGGTAATCAAATTGAGCAAGGCGCAAGCCTGAAGCGAGTAGCAGCAAATAAGTATCAAACAGAGGGGGGACTACACAAGTGATTTTCCAGACGGTGTGTCTCGTTCAACGGACCACCTGCGGTCGGGCAGCCTACTACGTATGTTCGAAGCAGCTCTGCGGAGATGGCAGTGTGTATGCCGCGCCGTCGGCGCCTGATGCTGCATAGCGTTGCTACGCACTTTCACGATGTTCAGGGCATAAGCCCCACCAACTTCGTATAGGCTGACATCCCCTTTGATGCCATTGGACATGTGCCTGACACGCGCGCACACGTCTTGTGATGCTCACCACACTTGAAACGCAGGATGCACGCGATGCTCATCGCCATTGACGTTTTCCCCCGCCCCCCTTTGACAGATGCTATTTTCTGCACCGTTTGCTTCCATGAAGTGGCCTTTCATTTCCCAAATGCCATTGAAACGCAGGCGTTTTCCGCTTGAAGTTCGGAACTGTACAGTGAGTGCAATGGCGGTGGGGAGCCGATCGGAGAAGTGGGACAGTGACAACTGGCAGTCTAAACCCGACAGTTGGAACTCAACTGATTGGAAGTCGGACTCATGGCAATCGGATAAGTGGTGGAACGGTTCTCAAGAAAAGCCACACTTCCGGACGAGTGCAAGCACTCAATGCCCGCCAATTAACTTACCGTCCCATTTTGTACCCAGCGAGGATTTTTAAGCACAGGTGCTCAGTTGTTGTCAAGGCACCAGTTGTGTGGGCACAAGGGTTGCTGCACTTGCGTCTTCTCTTTTTCAACCAGGGGAGTCAGTCCGTTGATGTACGCCATGGTTTCAATCCCCCAATGCTGTTTACATCAAACTTCAGGTTGATTGGCGCCTTTTTAAGACTGTCACATGACCGGCAGCCATCCCCACTGCTAAGCATTGGGAAACCTCCATCTTGGTTCTGCTCCGAGAAGCCATCAAATGTTTTTGTTCAACAAACTATCCCGCTGCGAAGAAGTTTAGGCTGAGCTTGCCATTTGTTACTGGCACGCGCAATCCAATCTTGAACAGTTCTCCATCATCGCCGTCCAAACTTTTGAATCGTACAAAGCGGCATGGATCTTTGAACACTGCCTGATTGAGGCGTGGCAGCCCCGTCTGACTTCCCCCGGCCAACGGCGCCGCTTCACTGCGTATGGCAGGTTTGGGCGAGGCCTTTGGCGAAATCTCAGAAAGAGACACTTCGGCACATCACAGCCGACAGCACTTGCTTTGGCCAGACTGCAAGCGTGGGTCTTGATGTTTGACTTGTCCAGCTTCACCCTCGCCAGCTTTAACGCGTGTACACGTTTACGATCCGGACGATTTGTACATGATGAAGTTTACGCCATCGTTCGGCTCAGTTTTTCACTAGAGGAGCCATTGAAAACCAAGGTCCGTAAGCTTTTGCGGCAAGTAGCTCGATTTCGAGGCATGACTTGGCCTAGGCCTTCGCCTCATTGAGCATTCGTTTTCTCACGCAAGTTTCCGTCAACAAGTCAATCGCTGGCTCACACAACATCCTGCGGCGCAAGTCAATTCTGGTTCCGTTTCACCTACCCAGTAAGACGGTGCGAGAAGCTTCACACCAATCAATCCGACACTTCCTGCACAACACTGCGCAATGGGATGAGTTTGTACAAAGCCAGAGCGTGCCCCGCACTGGAGTGGCTAGGTCAAGGTAGTGCCACATCCACATTTTTAACACAGTGAAGCTGCGTTCTCCCGCTGGCGGAAGCAATAGTTGTTACCCCCAGAAGCTGAAGTCAATTTTCGCCAGTTTCTTTTTGCGCAATGGCCTCTCCACCGTCAACAGCTGGAGCGCGAAAAGCGGCTAACCTGGGCGGATGTGGTGAAGGCTCGTAGTTTTTTGCATCAGCAGTTTGTCGCCCACAACGAGGACCACCGCAACTCACA
Organism: Effrenium voratum; assembly: GCA_963377175.1. NCBI lineage: Eukaryota > Dinophyceae > Suessiales > Symbiodiniaceae > Effrenium > Effrenium voratum. Next base: position 624,227 of record CAUJNA010003248.1, read on the forward strand.
TGTCATGGTGCACTGTCCTTGGTTTTACTACGCTGCCGTATACCGAACTTGGGATGACATTGAAGTGTTTGAGCCACTGCAGGGTGAACCTGAACAGTGGGGGACGGCGGGCACTTCAACAAGTACCCAGACATATCATGCACCGATACCGGCAGGGAGGTAGCATAATCTGCCGCTTACTCCTGGCAACCTCGCAAGCCATCACACTCATGTGGGATGGCTTCGGCTGTGATGTAATGCCATCGCTGTGGAAGCGAATCCATACTGTGCATTTGTTGGAGGCCAATGATGATTCGATTGGCTTTTTCAACGCAGTTCCCCGATGTCAAATCCTGAGTGCCTTGAAATGTCTTCAGAGAGACTACAGTGAAGCGGGCTGTTCGGATTGGTTTTCGGTCACGCGGTCTCCTTGACCAGGGCAAGAAAAAGCCTTACCAGGGCCAGACAGCCGCCCGCAAATATACATCACAGACATTGTGCAGCAATCTTTTACCGCTGGCATTTTTCAAGCTGTTGATCGGGTGTATCGGCAACTCCGACGCACCTGTGCGAAACCATTTTGTCAAGACTGGCAGTAGTACTCAGGGAGAGCCGAAGCCAGCCCCTGGCAGGTGCAGCAAGTTTGGCAACGGTTCGCCTGCGAATCCACGGAGTTGCTCATAACTTCGATATGTAGACAACAGGGTAGTTTTGGGCAAGCGAAGCGGCCATGGCAAGCCCAGCGTTGCAAGAATTTTTGCACCCTCGTTTTTACGGAGGATTTCCTCCCATGACAGGAAAGCAGAGTCTTGCCAACCAATTCAGCCGTGGATGATCTGGCATCCCAGCAGCGCTGGCTCACGTGGGCTAAGACCACTGCCAGCCATGTCTCCTCCTCCTTGGTTTCAACAGCACGGAGGCATGAACGGTTCCTGCGGTGGCTTCAAAAGCCCAACCCGCAATCTGGGCCAAGCAACGTGCTGCTGCGGGAAGCGGGCCAGCTGCACACCGTAAGCGTTGGTCCAATCCTGGATGTACGCCGAAGTACTTGGCCACATCCGGGCATGCATTATGGCCTGGGAATTCCCACCGCCAAGTGCTCTATGATCGGCTCGGATTCAGTCTGAAGTCTCGCGAATGAGTGACATTCACTCAGACACAATGGAGACTGCGTTTCGGTTCCTGATGGGCAAAGTCCAACAGGCAGCCCAACCTCACCGTCTTCAAGGCATGTTCTGTGTGGAAGAAGAAATCGTAAGGTTTCTGGTAACGCTCAAGCTGCTGTATGAGCAGATCTTCTTTAAACATGCGTTGGTATTTAAGGACGACAGCAACAAGGTTGCCGTTTGGAGTTTTCCAGCCAAATTCTTTCCCGGCCCGAACCAGTTACTTGCTTCTGGCAATTGCGCTTACACATGGTTCCATGGAACCAGTCAAGCAGGCACGCTTGGCATTTTAAAGGCCGGAAAAAGTGCTCCGGCCGACCCCCTTCTGCAGCAATGTTCTTTCACGAAAAGAATCAATGTGGCGTCCTTGGAGCAAGAAGCGCCCCGCAGGGTGCCAGTTGTACACTCATGCAGCAAAGATATGATAAGAGAAAGTTCCGCACAGATTGAGTGCATTCATTTGATTTTAGCCGCGGCTGTTGACGAAGAAGACTGGGGCAATTGGCGAGGAGAATCCTCAGTCCTGCCTGAAGTCCGGCACGGCCGGTTTTTTTTTAGCTCGTCAACACAAACTTACCCAGTCATGCTTGAGCAAAATGCATCAATGCATGCAAGTAATTTCTGGCAATCCGAATTTGGAACATGAGACACGCGAATTTGGAACATGAGACACGTGAGCTTGTTGCAACCCCAACCCAGTGTATGTGTTTTTGGGTGGCTGGAGGCAGGTCAGGTATGTGTGGGCGTGTGGCAGCCCTTGTTTGGACAAGTTGAACTTGTTTTCCGGTATTTTTCCAGCGACAAGAGAATTCTTCACAAATGAGGGTTTATTGGGCCCCATGTTAATCTGGGGTGTTGAGAACTTAGGCTTGTCGCGGCCAACCACCCGTTACTGTGGTGTCACGTGGTAAAATGAGCTCGGGCCCCATGATGAAGGTCCCGCAACTGTAGGGATTCCTCAATGCTGATGAATATCTTAGAACTCACCAGGTCCCTTTAAGAGCTGGTCTTCGACAAGGTACGTGTGGGCTTGTTGGTAGCCCAAGGGTTTTCTAACTCGAATTGGTTCTTGCTGTTCGCGTTGGCCTCGGATTGACAGGCCCGCAGAGAAACAACCAGCCAGGGCGACCCCCGCATAAGTATGGAGGCCCAAAAAAGCTGAAGAGCCTCCAAAAGCGCTCAACCCAGGCGACCAGGTTCGAACGAAGCAGAACACAATTAACTCCATTCGAATGTCTGATGCGTAGAACATGCGGGAAACGCCTAATTTCATTAGAGAGGACCACACGTCAGCTTTGACACTTTTGATTTCACCAGTTGAAGTGTTTGCAGCATTTGCTGAATTCTGGGTTCCCGGTAGTTAACTTGCCTGTTTGGCTTTCTGTGTGTGTGTGTCCAACCCTGTGACTAAGGGCAAGTGACCAAGGAACCCCGGCGAGCTTGAGCTCAGCGATCCGCTGCCCGCGCCAAAGGATTTGAGGGACCCCAGGGAGGCGAAGGCGCCCGAGCACGAAGCTTGCATTGCAAGCATTTACACCGTTTCTTTTGTCCGATCTTTGCATTCTGGCAAGGCTTTGATGCACGTTGCGTGTGTGTTTCATGACTAAGGGCAAGTGACCAATAAATCCCGGAGTCGAGCCGGTTGGGAATTCTTGCGAAAGCAAACCGCCGGCCAGCGGCTTGTCTTTCAGCAATAAGGTTGACAAGATCGGCAAAGGTGGCTCCTGATGAGGGTCGATCTTGCTCAAACTTATTGGTGCAAGCATTCTCCCGAAACTCCAGACACCCTTGACAATTTGAAGAACGTAGCCTTGCCATTGCAAGGGTACATTTCCATGCTCAGTCCGTTGACGTACTTGGCAGACAGTTTGGATTGCTATCCCGGCAGTCGATTTTAACGCCAATCATGGCTTTTTCCTTACCCTCTGGTAATCAAATTGAGCAAGGCGCAAGCCTGAAGCGAGTAGCAGCAAATAAGTATCAAACAGAGGGGGGACTACACAAGTGTGTGTTTGTTTGTGTTTGCTCTATTTTTTGTGTGTCTGTGTGTTTGTGTGTGTGTGTGTGGTGTGTGTGTGTGTGTGTGTGTCTGTGTGTCTGTGTGTCTGTGTGTCTGTGTGTCTGTGTCTGTGTCTGTGTCTGTGTCTGTGTCTGTGTGTGTGTGTGTGTGTGTGTGTGTGTGTGTGTGTGTGTGTTTGTGTGCGTGTGCGCGGTGGGCTGTCTGCTTGTCTCTGTGTGTGTGTGTGTGTGTGTGTCAGTGTGTGCGCGTGCGCGTGCGCGTGCGCGTGCGCGTGCGCGTGTGCGTGTGGGTGTGCGTGTGCTTGTGTGCTTGTGTGCTTGTGTGCTTGTGCGCTTGTGCGCTTGTGCGCTTGTGTGCTTGTGTGCTTGTGCGCGTGTGCGCGTGCGCGTGCGCGCGCGTGGGTGTGTGTGTGTGTGGGTGTGGGTGTGGGTGTGGGTGTGTGTGCGTGCGTGCGTGCGTGCGTGCGTGCGTGCGTGTGTGTGTGTGTGTGGTGTGCGTGCGCGCGTGCGCCTGTGCGTGCGTGCGTGAGTGCGTGCAGGCTCGCGTGGCTGCGGGTGTGTCTGTGTGTGTGTGTGTGTGTGTGTGTGCGTGTGCGTCTGGAGTGCGAGCGTGTGCGTGTGCGTGCATGCGTGCGTGCGCGTGTGCCCGTGCCTATGTGTGTGTGTGTGTGCTGCCGCTCTCGTCCCTGTGCGCGTTTGCGCGCATGTGTGTTTGCACCGTTGACACGCGCGCGTGTTCGCAAACACGACATTCCTTCCGGGCTCCGACTTGTGCCCTGAGAATGACATAATGACAAATAAAGATCAACATGAGACCATGGCACTTCCAGAGTAGTCAGAGCTGGCAGAAAGGCACCATCCGGATGCAGGTCAGGGGTCCAGAGCTCGCGTAGGCCAGCAAGATTACCACCTTCTGGCAAAAGGCTTGCATTGCTGCCCTTAGCTTGCCAGCTGATGCTTTGGAACCACGCATGCTGCTTGCAAAACGCTGCTTGCAAAATGCTGCTTGCAACTGGCTTGAAACGACCACTTCAGAACAGTGACAACTAGGTGCCAGACACTGAGCAGCAGCCTGCGAAGATTTCTACAGCAGCCCCGCCAGCTGACCATCCATCGCCCTGAGACCGAGGTGCGTTGCAGGTCCACATTGGTGAGGTTTGGCAACATGGTCAGAACGCCAAGATCACCATAGACTCCAGTGTCCGCCAGTGACAGGTCTCGCAGCCCTGCGACGGTGCTGAGGTTACTGATGTTCCCTGTCACGTGAGTCTTTTGCAGGGACAACTTCTGGAGTTGAGGGAGTGCGCTGAGACCGGAGATGTCACCTGCCACTTCAGTGTCGTAAAGGGACAACACCTTCAGTCGATGCAGCGCGTTCAAGTCTGAAACGTCACCTGACACTTGAGTCCGGTCAAGGTGCAGCCGCTTCAGTTGGGTGAGTTCCTTCAAGTGTGAGACGTTACCTGACACTTGAGTCAGGTAGATGTACAGCCTCCGCAGTTTGGTCAGTGCATTTAGGTCTGAGACAACACCTGACACTTTGGTTTGGCCGAGGGACAGCCACTTCAGCCCAACCAGCGCCTTCAAGTCTGAGACGTCCCCCGATACTTGAGTCTCATAGAGGCGCAGGAACGTCAGCTGGGTAAGAGCTTTCAGGTCCGAGACGTTGCCTGACAGTTGAAGTCCCTGGAGGTCCAGCGTCTGCAGCTGGGTCAGTGCCCTCAGGTCTGAGACATCACCTGACACTTGAGTGTGATAGAGGCGCAGGAACTTCAGCCGGGTGAGTGCCTTCAAATCTGAGACGTCACCTGATACTCGAGTGTATTCGAGGAAAAGTGAAGTCAGCAGGGTTAGCGGCTTCAGGTCTGAGATGGTACCTGACACTTTGGTTTGGGCAAGGGAGAGCGCCTTCAGTTGGGTCAGTCGCTTCAAGTCTGAGACGTCACCCGATACTTGAGTCCGATAGAGGTGCAGCTCCTTCAGTTTCACCAGCTTGTTCAGATGGGAGATGTCACCTGACACTTGAGTCCGGTCAAGGCGCAGCTCCTTCAGTTGAAAGAGCTTGTTCAGATGGGAGACGTCGCCTGACACTAGAGTCATGTCGAGCTGCAGCTTCTTCAGTTGAACCAGCTTGTTCAGGTGGGAGATGTCACCCGTCACTTGAGTTCCACTAAGTGATAGGTTCTGCAGTTTTGTCAGGTTTGCCAGTGCTTTGATGTCCCCACAAATTTTCGCTGCACCTAGCTCCAACACATTCAGTTCAGCGAAGTGCTGGAGCTCCTTGATGGATCCGGTGATGTGTTTCATCCCCAGCAAACGTATGCTGGAGACACTGCAGCGCTGGCAGGCTATACCTGGCCAGTTGCAGTGGTGCGGCCCGCGGCTGCCCTCCTGCGCGCCCAGCTTCCGTAGGGCCATCACGGCATGTGCGTCCGCAGGGCCTGAAGCGTCTAGCCCGTGATATTTCCCGCCCCGTCTGTGAAGACTCTGAGGTTCAAAAGCCATGTTAAAGTCTACAACTCCGACACTATCTGCACAACTGGTAGCCAAACATGCAGCATGATGCCCAAATGCGTTTCAAGTGACAGCTTTCCGCTGCATCGTCTTGCTGGGCTGTCTTGACTCGCTCCCCCGCGTCTTTGCCGCGCTGCACATCTAGTGAGCTCACCTGGATTCACGCGGAGCTTCGCGGTCAAGCATGCAAAGTTTGAAGACAGCCAGAAGCTTTTAGATAAATTCTCAGTAAATCCGATCATAACCATGCAAGGTTCTCCCGCACCGGACCTTCGCGATCACTTTTGAGTGCTTTTTGCTGCTTCGACTGCAACGTATATCTGACTGCAACTGCTCTGACGGCACGAGTGTGCCGAGCCATGTGCTGTCCTTTCGGGCGTTGATAAAGTTGATGTCTTTACCAACCGCTGTGGAAACACACAAGCCTATCCCTACGAGTTGTGACAAGCGTGACAGCATACAGCCTCAACAAAGCTTCGTGGTTAGAGTTAAGAGCAATGCCCAACAAGGAATCGGACCAAGCTTGTCCGAGTACTGCAAAATCCAGCAGGCACCATCCATGACACGGCTGCTGAACAGCAGTCTCAATGTACCAAAGGGGAGAAACCACGATGAATTCTGGAAAGATTCCCCAAACACAACTTTCCATCAAACATCTTTTATCCTGCTCAGGGATTACTAGTTGCAGGTTTGCCCGCCCTTTCTACGCTGCCAAAGCTCGAGCCTTCAAAGTTGTGGATGTTCATCCCGCCTTTGGAGCTGCATACAGCTGATGCGCTGCGCAGCCCGGGCTTCCCGATGGTGAGGAAAAATCAAGTTAGACACCACTCTAGCCATGAGGTTCTTACAAACCATGATCGAGGATGTTCCCCGCCTGGGAGCGAGAGAATATGATGCCCACACCTGCTGTTGGCTTTCCCCAAGGACAAACCGCCAGTAGGGACTGATAAGGGCATGCTAGGTGTTATCGCAAACTCTGTACGCGGATCAACACGGGGCGCAAGTTTGCAAGAAACGCATACGGGGCCGAGACAATTGCCGTTTCTGCCCCAAGCGCAGTTCTAGAAACTTTTACTGCCCCGAAACCACAGTCGGGCGATTGCCCTGCCTGCGTGTCCTCGATCTCGACGGCTGTCCGCATTGCCATGCATAGAACCGCGCACCATGCTGGCAGCAGCTTTGCCGAAGGCCCAACCATGGATTTCGCGGATGACGTGCGCCGATCTGTGGCAATTGATTTGAGGAAGAGCCAAAAAATCAAATCAATGCATTTGCAATTGCATCATGCAGTTGTTTTCTCAAAGTACTTTTCTATCCTGGCAAGGTTTGCAGACTACGGGGGCAGCTCCTTGAGCCATTGCCATCCTGTGGGTCACCTCTGCTGCAATCTTTTCTAGTAGTCTGACCGGATCTGATGTTTTCATCATCAGCGTCCAAAAAACACCACACCCGTCCGACTTTGCCGAAAATTGCCATATTTACGCGATGTTTGGTGAACAGGATTCTTGAGGACATCCAACCAATTCCGGTGCGCCCATTGCAAATGCAACAACTCACGTCAGCAGCACCAAACAAGCAAGCAACCGAGCAAAGCGCAAAGAAGACCAAGATAGCACAACCACCAACCCCGCGCCTCACCCACAATCACCACCACCGGTACCGCCGCCTGCCCAGGCGGCGCCTCCTGCCTTTTCGGCGGAGATGAGCGGCGTGCGCCGCACGCGAGGTAGTGCTGCTATGGCAGGGCGGAGTCGCCGCAGTTAAAAGCTTGAGCCAAAAGGCGCATTAGCCGATGGCATGAAATGCGCAACTACTTGATAAAACAACATGCCCCTGAAAACGACCCCCTCGCCCGCAGACAAGGCGGAGATCTTTGGAAGGGCGCTTCGGCCCAGTGAATTGTTGCAGCGGACGTTTCAGTCCGAAAGAGTGACTTGGCGGCGTCGAACATGATCCTGGTCGTTAAACGCACCGTTCAGGCGCGTTCCCACAATCACAAGCGACTCCAGTAAGAGCACCTGGCGGTTTGGGAGGTGCGGGTCGATAGGCCTTGCGATCGATCGCTACCTTTACCTTGCGACGTCAGGGAATACCTGAGCAGGGCAGGATGATAACCAAGCGCGAATGGCGCTACCCCGTGATGTCGGACGAGTAGGTTAGGCGGTCGCTTTGATCAAGGTCTACGCAAACCTATTGAAGGTATTTTGCGGAAATCCCGCAGGCTCGGTTGATGAGTACTACCGCTCAATTCGCCAGGCAGCACGTCATCTGCATCTCCCCCAAATCTCGGTGTGTTTGGGGAAGGGTTATCACCCTTTCCGCCACTACTCGGGACCCTGGGATTTCTAAATTTTCCCATTCGGAACTCCTCTTTGACGATGTCGATCTGGCATTGCAGCATCGCATCCATGTCAATTGCGGCATAATCCAAATTCAGGTCAATTGCGACCACCGCGTGCTTCGACGCGTATAGCCCTGCGCGTTGGTTCGAATAGAACTCCTTTCCATCACTTCCAGAAGGGACAGTCATAGAAGGGATTTCCCCGATTTTAAGACCCACCTTGACGTTCCCTTGGAAACCTCATCCGGCCGAGCCGTCAAAACTGTAAAACTGTGATCGCGAATTTGCGCCGTATGCATCGATACCTCGTGACGAAAACAAAATCTGTCATACTCATCAGGACATATCCCGTGCTCGGTACATATTTTGGGTCGAGCCGAAACATGATCGGGCCCGCTGGAGTACGGTCACCATCTCTTAAACACTTTGAATGTTACGTCACGCCCGATCACATTGGATTGTGCAAACAAGATTTCGCACTCGTCCTTTGAGACCTTGACAACTTGACGCTTCGTGCAATCTCCCTAACCAACAGCTCAATTGGCGGATAGCCATTGTACAACTTCACTGCGGACTACTCTCACAAGCTCCATAGTACCCGCCCTCCGAGAATATCGGGAATTACGTCCCTGAGCTTTCGACTCATCGCGCCTACCGGATAGAGTGGCAATTAGCTCTTGCGCGCCCTCCATCTGCACCTCCCCTGGCCAGGAACATTTTACTCAGTCCCTCAGTGCTGGGGCGGATAACCCTAGCCTGTATCTTCTTGGGTCAACCGTAGCCCAGGCTTTGCTGTCATAGTCATTCTGTGCACGGAAGGAATCTCCCCCCTTCATGTTCGCAAAGTGCGTCAATGTTCTCTACAATCCGATCCTGGGACTCGTCTTCGCCCAGCTCATCTTTTTTTTTTTCTCGCACCTTTTTCCGTCCGCCGTCCCAGAAACCCTGCTAAGGGGTTTGCCGCATGCCACGCACCAGGGGGCTTGGCACGCTGTTGGTCAGCCGGTCAACGTCCGGTCACTGGCAAGCGGCTGTGCGCCGGCGCCTCGACGAAGCGGCAATCAGCAAGGATATCGCTGACTGGCGGGGCCGCTACGTGAAGGTTGTGGGCTCCGGCTCATCTTCACTAGTCCTATCGAGATCCTTGACATCAGGACCATAGGAACCTCCTCTCTCGCATCGGAGATACCTTAACCGGAGCCTCCCGCGGAGCCTTGTTCCGCATTGACTCCCGCCCCCACGATCGACATCCATGGGAGCCAGGCCACCCTCCGCCAGATGCCTCCGACAAATCAGGTCGCGGCCGTTTTGATGCAGAATCAACCGACTGATTTGCCTTCGCGGCGCATCGAGCTTCGGGATTTCAGCTGCCGCCGGTTCAGCCTTAGGCGCATCGGCCCGCGGGCTCTTTGCAGACGCGGGGGAAGCCATGGCGGCCATTTTCGGTTGCTTAGGACACGAAGAGCCACTTCCGCGCTTGAGCTTGCCTTAGCCGCGGCCTGCTTCGGATCCGCAGACTGCGCGCATGGCACATGCGAATACCCACAGTACCCATCGCACATCGGCACAGGTTGTCCTATGCTCTAGAGACACTTTTCTGGCATGTCCAGCGAACGCACCTCTCTCAAATTTATCAAATGAAAGAGAGTTGCAGGTATCCGAAGTTGCGCGTCCATGTGCTCAACAAATTCCTCATATGTCCGGAAGTCGGGCGTGTAGGCCTTCTTCAATAAACCCTTTTCATGCAAGATTGTCCGCCCCACACTTGCAAACTCGTCTACAACTATACCTCCAGCGGAGTATTCCCCTAACCAAGGTCACTTCCCCAGCAGTTTCGGGAATGGCCACCGCCCCAAGGTCAGAGACCTTACGAGCAGCCTCAATCTCATTCTTAGTCATGGCCGGGCTCCACGGCTTCCATGTTTTCAGGTGTTCAGCCATTTGATCGATCCACATCGGCTCATCAACTATGCGAGCCCCTTAAATCCCAAGCGTAACATGACGCAACCATGCTTCAATGGGCATCTCCCCATAAATGACCAGGGCCGCAGTTTCGACGCTTCAGTCACTCACCTGCCCCGTTGCCTAATCATTTCGCCCAGAACCGGGCTCTACACTGACTGATGTGAGCATTGTCATCATCACCACTGGAATGATACTTGGCCATGAGGTTCATCATAGCACCGAGGAGTCTTTGAGAAGCATCGTTCTAGAGACTATGAGCTCCAAGGCAAGCTTGACCCTCGGCCTAAACGTGCCTGTCCCCATTCGAAGGTTCTGAAAGCGCAGCTTCAGTAAAGAAGCCATCTGTGCTGCCGGGTTGGCGGACCCAAGCAGACCGGGACGGGTTCATGTAGCCCTCCGACGGCACATTGTCGAGGTCGCGGACCTTCATGTCGCCCAACTCTGCCGCAGAGTGCCGCGGCCCATCCGCGGCGCCATTCGCCCGGGCGAACGTTGAGTAAACATCCCCTAAACAAAGGAATGTCTCATATAGACATATTGCTGGATTTGACCCCTGCAATGTTGCGATTAACTTTGTTGATCACCGCCGCCCGAATAGGAATGCAATGATCATGCGCCTTACCCAAACAGCACGAGGAAGGAACATTCCCCAAATGGGCAACCCCGCATGAGGGGAGTTGTGAGGTTGGATGTGACTCACACCCCACCAGGCTCAATAACGACAAAACACATGGGGCGAATATACCCGAGACAGCTATGCAAATTTGCATTGCTAATGTGGTGTGGAGTGAATATCCCCGTGTGGCTACATGATGTCCGACAAGCCTACCGATAAACGGCTGATTGAAGAGCTGTGCGGGTCGCCCTTTTCACAATCACATCATAACAGTGTCGGATCGACATGTTTGGTTCGTCTCATCTGGTGCAACTGAAAAACCGAAGAACAGTTGAGTGACCTGAAATACAAATCATGGTCAAGACATGCTCATGCATTTGCGTAACCCAGCATGAACACACATGAATGACCCAGCTGTTGATTAGCTACAAGCCGTGCAATACTCTCTCTCTCTGCTTGCAACCCACGAGTTGGGTTCGATTAGAATCGCAACTGAGAACTTCAGGTTCAAACGCTGTCAATCATGTCGTTTAGACACGTTTGGCATCGTTCCGCTTGATTCCTAGCGCGTCTGATTTTTCCCCAACTTTCATTCATGGAAGCGTTTTGTGTTGACGCGAATTTGCACGGACAGTATGGTTGTGCTCAGGCACGAATCCGTGAGATGCTGCAAAGTGTGGACCAGCGCCTCCGAACCCGACCGGGTGGACAAGGTGTACTGGAAAGGACGACAGGCTTCATCAAAACACGTGGAAAACTGCTGGGCGAAGGTGTGCGCGTTTTGCTGTCACCATGTGGCCCTAGTTGATGCCTCTTTCCCGGAGTCGGACCATGCATGGGTGGAATTGCCTTCGCGGCACATGGCGTGGATGCCGATTCGCGACTTCGCTGGGGATCGGTGGCGCCCCGAGTGGATTTGTATGCGTTGCAATGCCACCCTCACGGAAGACGATGTGTTGCTGCAGGGCATACCAACCCCACCTCAGTGTCCGGAACATGGCCTGAGGGCTCTTGCCGTCGACAGAACGTCCGCGCAGCGCGGATGGCTCCCAGTTGCCTCGGAAAAAAACCTCGAAGCGGGCAAGCAGCTCCGGTTTGGGCACGTTCGCATCGGGGGGCGACGCAGGAGCAAACGAGGCAAAACCATCCATAGTTTCCAGGTTTGCTCTTGCCGGGGCCCTTCCTCACTGGGCGTGTTAAGGACGAGTTCCAAGGAAAATTGGAGCGCCTTGCGCAAACATCCCTTGAGGAAGTGGGGTGGGGACCGGAACAACCGACATGGGAGGCTGAGCACTGTTTCAACATCACAACGGTCCAGCGATGCCAGGGCAGTTTGAAGGCAGTTCCCTTGTAGCGCGGGCAACTGCACGTGCGCCGAGCTTGGCAGCTCGGGTTGCTGCTCGCTTGGTTCAGTTGCGGAGTGATATGCCTTCATGAGGATATTCGTGAGACCATTGGCTGGATTGAAGACGTGCTGGAGTCTGCTGTAGGTATTCGCGGATTTGTTGGCGTCTCCAGTGATCGCGTCACATTGGTACAATGTCACGAGTGGCAGGATTTCGTTCTGAAAATCTTCCCTTCCTCCTCCATGTCTGATGGAGGGATGAATGTGGTGGCAAACGGAAGGTCTGCCCTCGTCACGTGGCGGCTGTCAAACTCGAGGAGTGATTTGTTCGATGATTTTGGGAGCATGCCACGATACTCATCACTCTGCTCGATGTGAAGAACGACAATCTCTTTGTTACGTCCGTGTCCTTGGACAGTGGTGCGTGTTGGCAGTCTCGGTCCGATGTACTTCTTGGACTCAGTAAACATGGATGGTCCCGTATTTGCCAAACAGTCCGAGGTCGGAATGTCGTATTCAGGATCAGTGCAATTTTCCGCGGTTCCGAAGAAACATCTGAACATCCCGAATGTGGTTCCCCAATTCTGACTCTTTGTGGAAATGTGTCTTGCCAATAGCTCCACTCTTGCGGAAGGTCCGCCGCGGACAAAGCATGCAATTGGTCTGGAGGACCATTGCTTGATAACGATGCCCTTGTACCCGAATCGGATGAACGTCTTGATGAGTTCTCTGGATTTATCATCTTGAGGACTGAGGAATGCGTCTGCTTCATTGAGGAATAAGATGTTTGCGCTGTTCTGCATCATCATCTTCACGATTGGTCGATCCTTCATCGCCATGTTGTGCACCTCCCTGCCGTCTAGCTTTGGACGTGAGGTGTCCATGGTTCATGGTAGCATGTTGATCGTCTGGGATGAGGTGTACTCATGCGTCTTGAGATGGTCCACAGGGGGACGGTCGGTCGGCTGCATCAGCGATCCCAGGATATCGGCAAATGCTCGGATGGTTTCCTGGTCGTCATGTGACCTATAAGCTTCTTCAATCCAAGCGGAAGCTGAATAGGATATCCGGATGTTGGCCCCATGGTGGGACATTCTCCTCGATGGCGGAAGTAAAGCTCTTCTTCTCCGAGGTTGACATCAGCATCGGCGTGTGCCAATGAGGCTCATTCTGCCAATTTAGGATGAGCTCTCCTTGGATCCTTGTTGTACTTCTCCATGAAGCGGAGGAAGTTCCTTTTGGTTTCCGTGAGCTCTTCCTCGGCGTCCTTCTTGCTCATTTCCATTTCGAGGTAGATTTCCTTGAGTTCCTGGATGAACTCGCCTAAGTTCTCGGAATTGCGATACTCCATGGTGACCTTTGGTTTGACGGATCTCTCCCCGGAGGGCTCCATGTTTTCCTCTTCAACTTCGTCTTGATCGGTGGAGTGCCGTCGCTTCTTGGTCTCTGAGGAAGTATCTTTTTCCTTGCTGTGCTTATCGGAATTTACGTGGCTGAAGAAAGCATCGGCGAATTCACGGATCTTGGTGTCGTACATCTCAACATCTTCACGACTGAGAAGCTTCTTCATGATCCAGTTGTTGCTCATCATGGAGGTACCGTCAGTTTCATATGCCGCAACAATATTCTTCGCCTCGATGGTTTGTTCTGTCTGCGCTGTTCGCTCTTCTGAGAGTCGGATGCCATAGTCCTGGTCCTTGAGGAATGCAAGGATCAACAGTGCATCTCTTCCTGCTGGCACATGTGTGAGTGCTGCTTCTGACTCGTCATCGTCGAGGATAACGTCGTCGATGCGTGCCATGTGGACGTGCATTCTCCCCGAAGGGTTTGACTGGGATTTCCCAGATCTGAGCCCGTTCTCTATGATGCTGATGAGTTGATTTCCATAGGTTGCATGGAACATGAAAGTGATGGGCTTCTTCACGAACGGCTTGATCTTTCTTTCTTCTTCCATGGATGGTGGTGCCGGCCTTCGCATTCTGTATTTTGCCTGAGCTGTGCCTTCGTCTTCATGGGGCGCATCTGATTGACGGATGTGGACTTGGAGGAATGGATTCCGTTGGTGGCGAGGCTCACTCTGCTGCTCGGAGTACAGGGGTCGTCCAAAAGATTGGAGATCGACTTGTCGTGTATGACCGCTGTTGCATCTCACATAGAACTCCATGTTGGGATCATTGAGGAATTCCTTGCCATTAGGCCGGAGTGCATCGTCGTAGTGAGTTTGTCGATCCATCGATTTCTTGGAACCATTTCTCCCCTTGCCTTGCGCTCATTGTATGACCCGTCCACGGATGGATACACGAACGCAATCTCGAAACGTGAATTTCCATAGTTCGGGAACATAGCCATCAAGAGAAGTCCTGGCTTGTTTCCAATGAAATTCCTGGCATGTGTAATGCAGGACAATGCATCGTAGAGCTCAACGGATCCATCAGGACCCATGTCCACTTGTCGTTTGCATTCCTTATGGGTGCCATGCCTTGGATCATGTCGGAGACATCCGGAAAACAATCTGCTCATTCTCTCGATTCGCCAGAGGATGAGGTCGGTGATCTGTTTTGCCTTGGATGGATCCATGCTGAAGTACTTGGAAACCTGTTCAACATTCTGGAAGGTCTTCTCGAGATCAATGAAGCTGTTATGACATACCATCGGGATGATGTCGGTTCCGTAAACTTCTGGCTGAGCATTGGTGTAGCAGCAAATGCTGTAGACCTTCTTGATGAAGTCCATGTATTGTTTCTCTGTGTGAGGGCCTTCACCTTGAAGCGTTGGCCGCCAATAGTCGTTGAATCTGGCCTTCAGCCAGAATAGCTTGCCTCCAGGCGGTCGTTCATGCTCAGGAATGAAGTGGAAGTCCGGATTCATTTCGAGGATGGTTGAGCACTCCTTGTAGGATTCGTACACGAAATTGAGGAATTTAGAATTCCCGAAAGGTCCTGGGTGTACGGATTCCCTCTGGATGATGTCGGTATCTGATCCATCTGGTACATGCCACCGGTCGTTGATGTGAGAGTTGGCCGCATCGCTGGTCGCCTTGGAAGTGCAGGTCGGTCACCAGGATGATTGTCGGATTCTGTCTCCTCATCCAGGATGTTCTTCGGTGCTGGCTTGACCTTCGACACAAGCCTCAATGTTGGTGGTGGTGACTTTGGAACCAGTTTTGGATGTGGCATCACCTTCGACGTCGGCCTTCCTGCGGGAGGTTGCTCTTCCTCATCTGAATCATCGTCGTTGTCGGAATCTGGGTCGTAGTCAACCTGCTCCATGTTGACATTCTCTGGTTGTTGAGAATCGGATGGATTCTCATCGGCGACCTGCTCCATGGGGCAGTCGGATGTCTCATCTTCCTCATCACGAGCAGGGGATTCCTTCAACGGAGATGCCCGTCTCTTCACCAGCGGCTTTGGCAAAGGAGCCGTGGTGTTGGATCGTCCGAAGATCATGTTGAGAATCGGCATGTCTTCGAAGTGATCGAGCATACACGATTGCAAAGGTCAGATTGGTTGTAAACCGAAAGTGGCTGCGGATGCAGACGCATATTTCTTGAGATTCAAAATGGGTCAAGTGCAAAACACGCATCACGGAATTGAGGAATTGAAAATGTGCAAAATGAAAAACTCATGCATCAGAATTCGACCTGCATCTGCAAGAAGCTCACCCAGGGGCGGGAGCGCACCGTCGGCATGGCTGAGTGCCCCCGCCCGCTGGGTGAAGGTGGCAGCAAAGGCCGACATGGCTGCGTGAGACAGGAGTGCGGACCAGCGGGCGACAAGCACAGCGACCAGGCTGGACCGGAGACGAACCGGCACCTCTCGCGCCTTGGCTCGCGCGAGGGCGCGCGCAAAGGAGGCTGCCTCGTCACTCCACCGGCCCCCGGCCTCGACGGCCAAGACAACCAAGCAGCGCTCCGAGCGGAGCAGCTCCGGGTATGTCCGCTCTTTGCGGCGGCGTGCAAGGGCAAGGGCGGCGCCTTGAACACGACCACCCCGGCGGCAGGGCTGCCCCGAGCCGGCTCCGGAGGACACCGGCCCGAGCACAGGCTGCGCGGTGGTCGCCGAGGGCGACGACACCGGCAGTAGCGCTGGGAAAGTGGTAGCGGAAGGCGCAGGCGCCTGAGAAGGAGGACGCGGAACAAGTGGGAAGGATAGGACAGGGCGGGGCACGTGGGCACGGTGGTCAAAAAGCGGCTGGCGAAGGGGCCCTGCTGTGACCGGAGCAAGGCCTCGCTGGATGGGTCCAAGGTGGAGAGCAGCTGCTCACACTGGCGGTGGGCGACAGCGGATGCTGCGGCCCCTTGCCATCCGCGAACGAAGGTGGAGGTCCCGTCTTCCTGCAGGGTCGGCACCGGCACACCGTCACAGAGCTCACGCCAGCTCGGGCGAGTCCAATCCGCCTGACTTGACGGGGAACGGCAGTTGCACGCAGGTTTCAATCTCGTGCTGCACGTCGTGCTGAGCGAAAGATAGCGAAAATGACTTTCCTGTCAATCAGCTTCGGGTTAGCACACCTAGGCAGCTCAGAATTGTTGTTTTCATGTGGGCCACGAGCATAGCCGTACCATAACACGGACGGGGGCACCGGATGATCCTTCAAGATCCACATCATCGATTCGCACGCCATCGGAAAGGCGAATAGTCCTTCTCTTCAACACTCCCTTCAAAGTATCTTTTGGTGGCCTGAAGCGTGACTCATATTGAGCTGGCGCCTGGCAAACCAAAGCCAGGTCCGGAGACATCCCTATTGCACTTTTCATAAGTAGTCCTGTTTTTTTGTGTTTTTTTTTGGGGGCCTGCGCTGACCAACAGCTGGGGAGTCCGATCTATGTCAAGGCTTCCCATCACGAGGAGATTTTCTCTTGCGCCCCAGACTTGGAGTTCCCTTGCGGGGAGGCTGTATCTTTGCAATCCCCGTCAAAGGACTTACCTCTCGAACGCGCCACCGTTTTGCATCTGGCGCTCATCGCGAATCCACTTATGCTTATTTATGTCCGGAGTGGATAGGTTCCTATCCCATTTCGCGGACATCATGCGCCATACATCTGAGGTGTCTAGCCTTTTCACTAAACAACGCCCTTTTGATTTCGTCTGTCAACGGTTCAGTGAGACCCGCTGGGATGTGATCCGGTTGAACAATAAACTTCCTCAACCTTTCCTCCATGGCTGTTCGCCAACATCAGCGGTCCGAAGATGATCATATAAGAGCCACAGTATCTCCTGCCAGCAACAGTATCACCTATGGTCCTACGACCCTCATGCTTCACACAACTGAGTCCCTTGCCGGACCGAGTTGGCGTGCGCCTCAGCGAGGGGAAAACGCGAGTGTGGAACGCGGCAGGCAAAGTGCCTCGGGATCCTGGTCAGCCTGGGATGCCGGACTGTTCCTGCTGGGTTGGAGCTGGGCGTTTACCCGATGCAGAACAGGGGTTTACTGTTCTTGGGGCCCGCTTTGGTTCTGACGCGTTTGTCCGGACTCAGTTCCTTGCGTCGCGAAACAGCCATGACCAGCTCCTGCAGTGTTTGCCCGCGCTCGATGACTTGCAAGCGTCTTGGTTGCTGCTGTTTTTTTGTTGCTTCCCCTGTCGGTCACGGCCGAGTACGCCGGTGCCCATGACTCGGCTATTTTGTCGACTTTCGCGGACTTTCTTGGTGTCGACGGTCTTCCAAACCAGGCTCGAAGGTCGCTCGGTGGCCTTGGTTTGCCGTCTGCTGCTCAAACTTTTTTTCTGTCTCAGCGTATTGGGCATCTTGGGCAGATTGTTTGCCTGTCCTTCGTCAGCACTTGCCGCGTGCGGCGCAAGCTTTCCTCCGTGACCTTGGGGCCCCCGCTGCTGCCACCGCTCACGCCGAGCTCAGCCTTGCGGATTGGACTCCCCCCAGCTGGCGTGAGCTCTGTGACGGCGCGCCGGCGCCGGCCCCGCAAGAGGACGGGCCCCCCACCATTTTTCGCGGATGGCAAAAGGCTGCGGCCGCGACCGTTGCCCGCCGCGCGTGTGCGCAGTTGCTCTCCCCGCTGGACCCATCCAGCGCGGCCTTGCTCCGGTCACAGCAAGGCCCGGCGCCAGAGTCACATGCAACACGTGGCTTGCTGACATGAACCTCCACGTCGAACGAGTAGACGACAAACGGCTGGAGGTTGTTGCAAACGGCTTGCCTTTGTGGGGGGGTCAGCAGCTCGCGGTTGACACCATTTTTGTGTCGCCATTGGCCAGCCAGGGTCGGCCTTGCCGGTGTTGCTGGAGCTGCCTTGGCTAACCCTTGCGCCGCAAGGAGCGGACGTACCCCGAGCTCCTTCGCTATGCCAGATGCCGCCTGGCCGTGCCCGCAGTCGAGGCCGGCGGCCGTCGGAGCGACGAAGCTGCCTTCGTGCGCCCACCCGCGCGCGCCCCGCCAGGCCCCGGATCAGCTTGCAATCCGTGCTTGTCGCGCGCTGGGATGTCCGCCTTTGCCACCTCCTTGGCGGGCATGCCGGTCGGGGCGCAGCATTGCAATATTGATGGGAGTTTGCCGCCTCTGGGCGAGCTGCTTGCAGAGCGGTGCCGGGCCTCCTTCCAGCAGCCGATGCCCGGCCCGCTGAGGCCGGGCCGCCGGAATACAAATGACCAGCTTTCTTGCACATGAGGAGCTGGCCTGCGAAAAAACAGCCGCCGAGACCCCTTGTGCGCGGGGGCATCTTCTAACTTTTCCAGGAGGGGGGAGAACCAGGCGATAGAAAAAGGCGTGGGGGAGGGGTATGAAAAACAAAAACAACACTGTTTTCTAACCTTCCCACAACCAGGCCTGTCGTGAGACACTTTCTCATCAGAGAAATTTACGCATAATAAGTCCAAATCAACTGGCCCGCCGCCTGACTTAGCCCCTCTTCCACCGTCAATTCTGCCGTTCGGCTTTGGGTCCTAACCGGTGATGTAAAACATTGTAAAACGGTCTCTACCGGCGTCGGCCGTGGGCAAAACATCTACTCAAAGTGCGCGCCTGGTTTCGCTCACGACGCCCGCCTCAACGCTACAAACTCAAACCAGGTAGCTTAGAAATCGCTCCAATCATCGATCAGACTTTCCCATTTTTATAGTAGTTGAATCAAGCATACTATAAGTATTCTCTGAGTCCATATGGGATACATTCCCGCAAAGTGCTGTCCATGTCGGCTTTGGTATCAGCCAGCTCCCTTGCTCCTTTTTGACCGACAAGGTACTATTTTCCAGGTTCTGCTATTCGAGCTTCAAACTTTGCGATTTTCAACGCCACGCCTGGGGCCGTGTTTTTTTTTTTGTTCCTTTGATTTTTTCCTCGCGCGCTTTTTCTCCATCGCCTTGGTTCGTCCCCAAAAACCCTGCTTAAGGGGAGCCGCCGGGCACAAGAGGCAAACAAACCATTTGTACCCCGGGGGCCACCGGCGGTGCGAAGTGCAGCTAGCCGGCAGGCAGCCGGCTAGCGGTGAGGTGCGCCTCACCTGCGTCTGCAAGAAGCTCACCCAGGGGCGGGAGCGCTTGATCAAGTGATTTTTCAACCATGCTGAGATGAGCGAATAGTCCGTTTACTTGATCAAACAAAGTCTCGATTTCGCCCAAATCCAGCCCTAAACCACAACTTAGCCAATCCTAAACAGCCACGAAAGCTAGAACCAACCTGAAAGCCAAACCTAAGGAAACCTTAGAGTAACCTTACACCTGCAAGACTTTCAAATCAACCGTGAACAAAACGACTCTATTCCAGCAATCGGCTATCCAGCCATGCTCACGCTTTGATGGCACGCCGAATAATTCTTACTGAGAACTTTGAGCTGCGTGGTATTCATATGGAAACGCATCTCATTTAGAAGCTGATTGTTGATGATTTTCCATTATTCAAGATCATTGACACGAGCTGCCAGTCGATGAGAAATCAACACAATAGAAGGGTCCAACTTTCCCCTGGGCCTCACGCCTCCCACACGGCTTAGCCCGGCTGCGTATTGGCTGTGGGCGGATGCCCTTCCCCTTATCCAAGGCCGCTGGCCCGAGTTTGCCGCGCAGTGCGTCTGCGCGCTGGACGGGCAGGAAGGGAAGTCAAACAATGCCGGCTGAAGCGGTTGCCGCGCGAGATGCGCTTGTGCGTGCAAGCCGCG
This sequence comes from Effrenium voratum, assembly GCA_963377175.1. Classification (NCBI taxonomy): domain Eukaryota; class Dinophyceae; order Suessiales; family Symbiodiniaceae; genus Effrenium; species Effrenium voratum. The sequence continues at coordinate 644,278 of CAUJNA010003248.1, forward strand.
GATTTTTCGCCGGGTGGGCAGACTTGCTGGCAGGCAGCCAGCCACGCGAGTTTTGCTGAGGAGCCCGAGCCAGGGGAAAGGCGCCAGGCCTGGCAGCGTCACGCAGCTCTTTGCCTTCATTTTGTTTACCAAGTTTTGCTGCTTCTGCGCCCCAGACATTGCTCTGCTGCGCTCGCAGTCCGGCCCGCAAGCAGGCGCCTGGCCTCCCGCCCTGCCCACCGACCCCGGCGCAGTCCGGAACCTCGAGGGCATGAAGCTAGCACTACGGCGCCGGCTGCGGCTGCCACTCGCCCCCTCCAAACCACCTGAAACTAGAACCATCAACGCAAACTAAAGGGAGAAAACGGCCCCTCCACGCAACCAACGCCAGCTAAATGAAACAAGCGGCCTTCCAAACATCAACCCAAACATTTTTTTAAAAAAAAAAACTAATGGAAAACCGGCACCCTCCAAACCAACAACGAAAAATGAAAAACCATCAACCCACACTAAAAGGAATTCAGCGGCTTCCCCATACAGCCAACCCAAACTAAATGAAACAAACGGCCACTCCAGCAACCCAAACTAATGGCCCCCACCAGCAATACGCCAAATAGAAAAAGCAGACCCCTTCAAACCACCGACGAAAATAACGTGAAAATAGCACCATCAGCGCAAACTAAATGAAACAAGCGGCCCCCCCACACAACCAACCCAAACTAAATGAAGCAAGCGGCCCCTCCAAACCAGATCCAAACCAAATGGAAACAGTGGGCCCTCCAAACGGCGGGGGGATCACTTTGGTCGCAGTTTTTGGATCACTTTGGTCGCAGCTGAAATCCACTCACTTTGGTCGTAGTTTGAGCATTTGCGGATCACTTCTGTCGCAATTTTTGGATCACTTCAGGCGCAGTGGAAGATAGCTTTTTGAGCACTAACAACAGGACACACGCAAAGGGTGTTGCCTCTCAAACACCTAACAACAAGACATGCCGCGTGGGGTGGGGTCGACAAGGATGTTGCCTCTCAAACACCTAACAACAAGACATGCCGCGTGGGGTGGGGTCGA
>CAUJNA010003248.1:652825-760709 GCA_963377175.1 Effrenium voratum
GCGCTGGTGTTCTTTCGACCGGTCGCTATCTTTTTTTTGAACAATGATGTGTGCAAAGAGCCGCATAGAAGAGCGTGAAAAATCGTCAGGAGAAACTGAGAGAAGAAGAGGCAGAACAAGACAGAAAGACAAAAACAAAGAGACAGAAAGACGACAACAAACAGAGACAACAACAAACATGTTGTGAAGGAATGAATTGGAAGCATAATTTGATGTTGGCCTGACCATTTGTTTCGGAAAAAAAAGAGAGGAAAAAGGCGACTCAAAAAAACAAACAGGGCACAAACACCCACAAATGGATGCAAACAAACGGCGCGTGTTCAAACCTCGCTTTGCGGGATCGTATCGGCACGAGCTGGTGACCGAACAGGGCCAGCAACATCATCTGCATGGCAAGCCAGTTGAGGGACGTCCGCACAAAACAACAGCCTGTAAACATAGGCACGGCTGTTTTCTAAACAAATCGGCTAACTTGTTTCCAACTCGGCCCTTGTTCGGCCCATACTTGTTTCCAACTCGGCAACGAGTGACGACGCAACGTTTTCGCAGGGATACGTCTTAACGTGCAGTTGGGCTGTGTGAGTGCGGACTTTGTACGCGCCCCCAACTTGAGGCTCAAAGTCGCAGGCCGCGTTCGCTCGATTCGGCACGATTTGCTTCAAACTGAATGCTTCACGAATGCACTGCCAGCGCAATCCCTTTGCGTTCGCTCGATTGGTTGGCAAAGCTTCACATGCCTCACGAATGCATACCAGTCAATGCTGAAACACCGCGACCTTTGGCTCTGGCACTGCGGCTTGAGAACTGAATGACTGCGCCCTCCCTCGTGGGTCGAAGCGGTGGCTGGGCGACTGGGGGCTGTGCATGAGTCGCTGAGACTCACGCGCTCAAACTGTTGGTTGGTTTTAAAGAAAACCGCAACAGCACAATCAACACATCTGTGCCTTGGTCACGCAATCGGCCCTGTTTGCCTGCCCAGCAGCGCAACCAGCAATGCAAAACATTTTCTCAAATCAACGCCACCGCTATGAACTTCGAATCAACCGTTTGAGCCACTTTCAACTTGGAAATGCGACCGAGCTAATTGGTACACGATCCGGGAACTCATGGCTGACTTTCCTGGCGACCCAAGAGCCACGAGGCTCAGTGAGCTGCCACTGACGCGGATGGCGTATGATGGCTCCCGGGAATGGGATTTCGGTGAGACGTTTTTCCTTTGCGTCGTGCTTGGCGGCCAATTTCAGCACGGAGACCTTCCTTGCTGGAATGGTCTACCCGCGCCGAGGTGCACGTTTTGCACAAAGTCGGCAGGAAGCGTTGTCCTCTTGCGACTCGCGGCGCTGTGCCAACGCCCCAGCGTCGCAAGCATCATTCTACCGTCTTAGGTTTCGCACAATCCGATTCGCATCGCTCACGATCGCATATCGTCTTCACTCCAGCGCTCTGCGCGCCTTTTGACCCCGCTGGATTTCAGACGAGCAAGCAACTGCCTTTGGACATCACCAGGTGAGTTGGGAGCTTGGCGGTGGTTTGACTTGGGGGTAGTTACTTCAAGGTTTTTAACGTGGCTTCATTTGTTTTCTATTCCAAAAGGACCTGGAAGCAGCTTCCTGGAAAGCCAAAATCCCGCGGCTTCATGCCCTGGTTCTATCACAACTCACCCAGAGATGTCGTGCTTGGCTACAGAAATTCATTGGCTGATCCTCTTTGGGACCCTCAAACCGTTCCGTCTGGCGACTTCAAGCCAGCGCGCTGCGCCATAGGTACCGTCCTTTTGGGCAAGATTCGGGTTTCCCTACAACTAGGTCCTCCTGATTTGAGAGGTCAGAAGAGAGTGCCGTCTCCTATTTTAGGGGAACCCTCCCAACCAAAGTGGGTAAAAGGGCACCTAGCTGGGACCTAAGAGGCCCTGGAACCAACCAGTCTCAAACCACTAAACACATCCATTTCTTTGCCCATCGCGTTCCAAGGGGTAACAGGCCAAAGAAAAGGAACAAGGGCATTGGAGACTGCAGGTTGGAAGATGTGCCTCGTGCCAGAAAAATATGAAGCATCCAGAGTCACGGCTCAGCTCACAGCTTGTCAAGTGAGATCCTGCACAGGTGACTCGTGACGTGCAAAGTCAGCTGATCATTCGCTAACTTGCCGAAACTTCTCGGTCCATGTGCATCCTTCCGATGCGCCTGGTGCGTCTCCCCATCCCCGCATCTCTGCCTTTGTATTATGTTTCTCTGAGTGTCTACATGTCGGTGCATGTCTGTGCGTCCGTGTCTGCGTCTCTGACTTATGTGCGTCTCTGTGTCCCTCTATACGTGTCTGTATGTATGTATGTTTGTTTGTTTGTTTGTTCGTTCATTCTCTTGTTTGCTTGCGTGAGTGATGTGGTTTGTGCATTGTGTCGCAATCCAAGGAACTCTCGCACGGTTACTCAAGCACAACGTCAAAGCCAGCTCGCAGCATATCACAACCATGCCAATAAGCCGCCATGTCAGCCTTCATTTAACATTGCCCATTTGGATCGCAGCAAAGGAAGCACATGCTCCAGCAAAACAAGTTGACGGTACACGCACAATGACGAAAGCTCAGAAGGTTGTGGACAATATCAGGAACGGCAACCATTCCATTCCAATCTGTGTCTGGCGACAAACGTATACATTTTGGTCATCTGTCTTGAAATTTCCTCGTTCTTGCACCCATACGAAAGAATCAGCCCTACAAACCATCCCCGATGGTTTCCTTCCTTCGGGAATCCCCGAAACGGCTCATTCCCTCGTTCCCCGGCTATCGCACCGGCAATGGTCATCCCCATGTCCTGAGGATTGCCCAGCTCATCCAAGCCCTTGAAAGGACTTTTGGCCAGCAGCATCAGCGTCTCTCGCAGGCCTGGGGAAAAAGGCGGAACACGTGGAACACTTCCAAACTTAACCTGGAAGTGCACCGACCCCTTTTGCAAGACTACTTTTGTGGAACGACTTGCTTTGTGCTCACTTCCATGTTAGTTGGGCTTTGTGTCACGCAATCCGACAAACGCTTTGTTTTTATGGGCGTGTTCCACGTGTTCCGCTTTTTTCCTAGGCCCCTCGGACGTGGTTCCCACGTCCCTCAATCTCGGGGGTGTACAAGAACATATTCCCGACCCAGTCAGGGTTTACAGCAATGGAGTGCTTGTCAGCTCCCGCCCAATCGGGGCACTCCCCCCTCAACCTTCGGAGTGCTGAGGGCCGGGCGCACACTATCGTCATAGTCTGCAAACTGTCCGCCTGTCGGCAGAAAAGAAGACACGCAGGTATGGATGGGAGCCTAGGTCCTCCAGTAGAGAGGTTAGAATAAGGGTACCGTTTCCTTTTTCTGTAGTCCATTTTAGGGGAACCCTCCCCCCAAAAAGAGTTGGTAAAAGGGCACTACTGGGGAACCTAGGAGCGTATACGGAAGCAACACTCAGCCTGCAGATTGGGCTACGTGCAATGTTTTGCGCGCAGAAAGACTTCCGAGCCCAGAGCCGTGCAGGTATTCCTTGCCCGGCAAGTGAGGGTAGATGGGTGGCACCACCTCGGGAAAGAAAAAGGAGCACTTGACATAAGCAAGCTCATGAGGGGCTGGGGTGACTGCACCAGTTCTTTGGCTTTTGCACTCACTCATACCTCGCAGTCTTTTGAGTTATGAGGTCCCCGCAATGGAGGGGAAGTGAAGAGTTCGAAGAACGTGGGCGTGGTTGGTGTTGAAGTAGTTGCAGGGCACCATGCTGGCAACCTGCGCAGAGGCAACTGATTCCAGCCGTCAGCTTGATCCGAGGCAGGAAAGACCGCAAAACAACTTGCTGGACAAGATTTGGATGTCAAAACAACTTCGGCCCGAGAAGCGTGCCATGGCTGGCTGCGGAGAAAAAAAGGGAATTCGCAAAGCCTTGTTTCGCGCTCGACAACACTCACAAGACCAGCAGCATGTTGCTAGAGCTGTGTCGAGAACCAACCAACAACTTTTCCCCCCAATGGCCGTCAAACGTTTTTTTTTGCGTGACCTCCTATGGGTCACGCTGGGGCCATTTGACAGCCAGTGGTTCAGGTTCAGAGCACCTCGACGTATGGGACATCGGTGAGCTCGCGCCGGGGCTTGTTGCAAGCTTGGCCTCGGATCTCGGGACTCTGACGGATGCAGGTGGTACCTTTTTGGCCCTGGGAACACAGGTTGCTTATCTTGGCTTCATTGTACTGGTCTTTCACTTTAGCATTATCTTCCTCTAGTTTTTTTTTTGTTTTCTCTCTCTCTCTCTCTCTCTCTCTCTCTCTCTCCCTCTCTCACTGTTTCTTTGTCTATCTGCATTGTTTTTCTTCTGGATCTGATGATGGTCAGGGCAACAGGTCTTTCTTCAGATTTGGTTGATACCAGCGGATTCAATCATCGTGCTGACAAAACAAAAAAAACACAACGTACATGGCCACTGTGCCAAAAAGGCAGGCATCAGGCAGCCATCTTTTGGATCGGATGGTGCTCTTTGCCCATTTTCGCATGCCCTGGAAATTGGGGAGGGGTTGGAGGGAAGACTTGAAGAACCTCGTTGCAGGCATGGTTGGCCACCTGCCAACTTGCAGCCCACTTACTTCCCCTTTTGCCTGAACAAAGCAACACATCCGATGTTGGGCTGGTGAATCATGTGCTGCTCTGCATGCTCACCACTCTGCCGTCGTTTGCCTGAGTGAACCACATGACTTCAAGGGTCATGGGCGGCGGGAAGTATCAAATGGAAGTGGACTCCAGCGGAGTCCCAAATGCCGTTGACGGTTCGATTGCGCAAACATATGTTTACAAAGGTTTATCCAAGCCTGCAAGAAACAAGAAGCCCAGGTGGTATCCCCAACAGCCCTGCTGGAACCCCCTGGAACCTCCCTGGAACCCTGGAACATTCCTGGAACTTCCCTGGAACCTTCCTGGAACCCGCCTGGAACCCCCCTGGAACCCTGTAAAACCTTCCGGAACCCCCGAAACCACCTCACAGCTTATTTGGGCAGAGAAAACCTAGCTTCCAGCTCTTGGGGGAAAACTAGTCACATCTCAAACACAAATCCCAGCACACACCTCGCCAAATCGGCACTCGCTCTGAAATTCAACTCCGAGGCGCACAATCGAACTACGAGAAGATACAGGAGAACACCGACGGCCTGGGCTCAGGCGGCTGGCGGCGGACTCAAACTGGCGGCCGAAAAGGCGGCCAGTTGCGAGCGCTCATGTATATGGCTGCTGGCTGTTCCGTACCTTCACTTACCCGGGTTTGCTGGTGCTTCTGAGTTTCGATTCAAATTGTCCGGTACCCCCTCCATCTCGCAGGAAACATATTCTAGGGAGTGCCGGCTGTGACAGTTCGCCTCGCTGGAGCCTTCCCCCCAACCGAAACGAGGTGATTCGCAAAGGCAACTTGGTCTCGGCGGTTTTTTCGAATTTACCGAGCTTCACATCTCAGCATCTTCCTGGGTCTTAGTTCAAAAACATCCAAAAAAAATCAGGAATGTCTAGCACTCATTTAGAGACGTCCCTGCCGAAAGAAACGTGCACATGGGCGGCATTGGGCAAGATTGTGAAAAGGTATCTGAGGCAGTCCCTTTTTTATCAACCCCTGTCAGCCACGGGTTCAATGCATGCATTGCTTGATTGCATGGATGGTTGGATGGATGGATGGATGCATGTAAAATCATGTGCACCAACGCGGGTAGGCTTTTCACAGGGTTGCAATTCAAAGGCGGCATGCCTCTGCATTCTTCCCATTAAGCATGGGTCTGCTTATAGCCCCCCTCCAAGACTGTGCCAAACGGTCAAGCGGGGCCTCTTTTGGTGGAATATTCGAGGTTTGGGTTCGACTGCGACTTGCAGCTATTTCTAAAATCAGTACTACCAAATCTTACTCTCAGATTCCCAGTGCTTGATTTAGTATTGCCAATTCAAATTTTTGCTTTACCCAGACTTACACGCAGATTCCCAGATCTTCTTTTAGTATTGCCAATTCAAAATTTAGCATTGCCAAGACTTTCACGCAGATACCCAGTACTTCTTTTAGTATTACCAATTCAAAATTTAGAATTGCCAAGACTGACCGTCAGATTCCCAGTAATTACTCAATAGTATTGCCAATTCTAAAGTGCGTATTGCCAAAACTTACTCTCGGATTCCAAGTCATTGCTCAATTTAGGTTTGCCAATTCTAAGTTTACTATTGCTAAGACGTACTTTCAGATTCCCACTACAGACATTAAAGCGAACTACAAAACAGTCAAATTGAACAGAATCAGGGCCTCTTGTGGGCAATTCCCTTTGTGTGACTGTTTGGCCTGACTTGTTCATATTTGTTCAAATTGTGTCTTACATCTCTGATGTTTTGGACACCCCTTCAAAACAGGAATTCCTAAGTGTTGCCCGGATTCCTTTTGGTCGTTTCTTTTTTTCGGCAACGGCACGTTCTATTAAAGCGAACAGCGAAACAGCCACAGGATTCTGAACTAGGACATGTTTTGGGCTACAATAGCGAACCTGCGATTTATAGCGGGTCCGACATTATGCCATGACATCTGCTTGTCAGTCTTAGCGCCTGTAGCAGTCAAGTGTGGCGGTGAAGGAAAGCCAGTCCTTTGGTTGTCAGATCCAGTTTGGTGAATCGAGCCCGGCAAAAGCAAAGCGCCTTGGTAGAAACGCCGCTCATGCCATCCACTTTGCCTGCTGCCCTAGACCTCATGCTTGCTTGCGCCCATCTGGCGGCGAACAAGTTGACCTTCCGCCTGGGAACGCCTGCGGTGCGGGGCCATTGACCTTGGCTGGAATTAGGACCCCAGCAAAAAAACAAAACAAAAAACCGGGTTAATGGAAAATGAAGGGAACCCCCAAAAAAGCAAAAACATAAATAGAAAAAAGGGGAGCTAATTCGATTGAAGTGACGTGTACGGCTGAGGTCGGGGCTAGGGTGGTGAATTTCATCCAGCCGCGGAGGTAGGAGTCCAACTGCTGCACTGGGATCAGCAACAGCACACACCTCAGGCGGACTTTGGTCTGTTGATTTTTTGGCTTACGCCCCCTTTTTTTGTGGTTTTAACAAGGAAAACAACCATTGTTGGGTCTGTTGTCTTTTTGGGGGAGCTGCAACCCTTCGACACATCTGGACGATAAAACGATCGTAACATGTGAGGATCGGGGACATGGATAACTCGGAGACCAATCACTGTAAAGGTCGACATGGTAAATTGCAAAATTGAGTACCCCACCTTCTTGAATTGGTTCCAAGCAACAATGCACATAAGCTCCCAGACCACATACTAGATTGAGGGGACCAACTTGTCAATGTAAAATGTAATGCTCTCTCCGTATGCATGTATTCAAAATCATATATACATATATATATATATATATATATGTATACATATGATAATAGACATCATATATCTTACGCATCTGGACCTGAGGGCTGCCCCCTCACAATCCCAGGCTTTCGGCGAAACTGGAGGACGGGGAATCCTTTCGCTCTGGGCCGGCGGCATGGGAATGAAGTAGAGATAATGTACCTTAGGTTTCGCTCCCAGGTCAGTACGCACAAAGAAGCCACGAGCTGCTTCTTGTTCATCATATGGTCATCTGAATATGTGTGTCCAGTATGGCAATGACTTCCATATCTTACAATGCAACAGTTGACAAGCGGACAAAACAAATATATGCCTTCAGCGTGCCATCCAGGCAGGGTGTCTCCTACGCTTGCCCCCCTGGCTGAGCGAAGATTGTTGCAAGACCCCTGTGGCGCCGAAACTTGCGCTGCGCCAACTGACGCGTCGCTTGAACAAGAGAGCGATGTTTGCGGGGCTCTCAGCGCCCTTTCTCAGCTAAAACTGGAAAGCATATATCAAACACTGCAATCGCTGATGCCGCGTGTGTGTGTGTGTGTGTGTGTGTGTGTGTGTGTGGGTGGGTGTGGCTGTGTGTGTGGGTGTGGGTGTGGGTGTGGGTGTGTCTGTGTGTGTGTGTGTGTGTGCGGCCGCATGTCCACAGCTAATGAGTACTTCCGCGGCAGCATGCACACTTCATCCAACAAGCCTTTGACACACTACACACGTGGGTGTTGCACACGCGGAGCGCCCCCAGATGGTCGGTCTCATCCAAAAGGGGTTACCTATTTGACACTACAATCGGGGACCTTCAAAGTTTTGAACTGTGGCTTGGGCTGGTCAATACTTCCCAACACTGTCAGAGACAAGCCTTTCCGGCTGTAGAGAAACCGTGGCTTTGCACCTTAGTGCTTTGCCGTAACCACGAAAATATATGCCTTTGCGACTTAGTGACGGCACCCCTTGCAAAGAATGCCCTTTACATGCATGATCCTTGACGCCAAGGGCAACCATTCGCGACATCTAGGGCCTTGCTCTACCTTGATGTTGATCCTTAAACACGTACATAAATTGACCAGGGAACCACGCCAAACCGTTTGAGTTTGGGAAAGGCCAAAGCTTGGACTGAAACAACCATCCGCGTCTGGATGCAGTCCTGTTGCAGTGACATCCAGCGTTTCACTGGTGTAGTAAGTCTGCCGACAAATGCGCCTGGCAACGCCCGGTTTTCTGGGCTTCTTGGCAAAGATCCGGGGGCTTCGGTAGGGGGTGCGCAAACCTCGTGGCCTCTTTTAGGAACTCTTTTGGGTGTCAATAAAGGTGTGGGCAATTTCAGCTGGTACAAACATGGCGAGTCTGCAGGAAGAAGTACTTGTCGATAAAATAGATATAGAGGCTGTAGAAGAACAGCAGAATCTCAGCACCTCAGGAAGGTTCATGTATCACACGGCAACAAGTTGTGGATCGCCCTAGGCAGTTCTGTAAGTTCTGCAGGCTCTCAACGCCTACCGTCCATCTGAAACACTGCAAGCACCTGATTGCAGATCATATCATTGACCAGCGCGCCTAGCATAGATAACAGTGCGGTGTTCGTTTAGCAACATGGACAAATTCAAGGCGTAGCTCAAGTGATGACACTTCTGGTAACGTCATAGTCAGTTGAGGTTGCTGGCCACGTTGTCAGGCATGTTTCATCTCACTGATGTCCCCCTCACTCTCCCCCCATCTCTCCGATGCCATTGCTCTGACATGCATTTGGGGCCGCGCTCAGCGTGTACATGGACTGGCCGTCCACCTCGGCGTCGCACAACCACCACTGTTGCCACACTGCCCGCACACGCACAAGCAAACAGAAACAGAAACAGAAACAGAAACAGAAACAGAAACAGAAACAGAAACACACATATATATATATATATATATACACATTCGCACAGCCGTGCACAGACTTCAGTCCAAGCCACAAATATCATGATGAAGACCAGGGTGGTGGTCAGCAATGTGTCCACGTATCTGCGGATCCGAGCTGCGGTTCTATAGACTCTTACCCGGCTTCCAGCCAGGGGCTGTCTTAAAAGGAACAGCGTCTTCCAAAACCCTCCCTGAACATTGCAACTTGTCAATGGTGGTTTCCCTTTATTTTGGTGTACAATGCCATGTTTCAAATGGGCAACATGTATCTTTTAAGGAGCCCTGAAAGGACATGGGCTCGCTTCTCCGAAGGCCGCATCTCTTTTTGGAGCACCGCTCCAGATGAATCAAGAACACCCATGCGGGACTTATCGTGAGATCAGTGCCTCAGACCTTTGCAAGCATCTCTGCATGATTCGACCAAGGCCCAGCTAAAGAATGTATATTCTATTGTTTGCTTCCCTTTGAGTCACTGGTAAGAAGTAAAATGTACCCCAAGTCTACCCCACTCTTGGTGTTTCTCCTTTCAACCAGGGCGGCCCAGTATTTGTCTCTATGAGAAACCCCAAAACCAGTACTTTCCCAATAGGCAAAACCAAGTCCGGGCTGTCCTTTCTAGGGACCCCCCCAAAATGGCTTTGGGTTTCCTCTTGGTGGCCCTATAAAAAAAGAAACAAAGCAAAACAGGGGCACCAACTCTAAAATATTGACAGGCCCATGTGCAAAAACCCAAGGTCTCGGACTGATTTCTTGCTGTCCGGGCGCCTTTGAGCTAGAGGAAACTCCAGGCTGGTGAGGACCTGATGCCGATGGCGTTTGGGCTTCCTTTCTGGAACCTGGTAGCTTTGAGCATCCACCTTGTGTATGCCGCTGTGTGCAGTGTTTTTTTTTGGGGGGGGACGCCCCCGCATGGAGCTCAGTTCTCCCGTTGGTTTCCCTGTAACGTAAAAACACCCCCACATGGGGGCCCGCAAAGACGAGGAGTAGCCTCTCAAAGCGATCGCCTCAAGCCGCTCCCAGCTGTGGTTCCGGCGGGTTGGCCCTCGCGCACCGTGATGTGCCTCGCGTAGAGTTCAAGAGAGCTGCGCTCGCAGGTTTTGGGCTTTGTTTCCATCCAAGGGGCCAAAAAGTGGTACCAGTTTTGTAAGCCGCAGCCAGATGAGTTCTTCGATGCAACCCGACGGAAGTCTCTCGGCGCCTGCTCTGCCGCACGAAGAAGTGTCCGCTCCAGTACGTCCACGCGGGGTACAGGATGTACAGGAGCTGACGAAAGCGCGCCAACGGCAACGGGATCAGCCAAAAGGGCCCAAGAAGTGAAACTAGAACTGAAACAGGGATCCTTACATATGAAAAACACCTGAACATTGCAACTTGTAAATGGTGTCCAACTTGATTTTGGTGTTGAAAAAGCAACATGTTTGAAATGGTTGCGACATGGAGATCTTTTAAGGAGCCCTGCGAAAGACAAGAACATCTTCATGATCCACGAACCAACGAACCAACGAACCAAGCAGCCACGCAGCCTCGCCTGCAAGCAAACCACGAAGCAAAGCAACCAAGCAACCAAGCAAGAAAAACCACTGTATAGCTTTTTACATGGGATTTCAACAGATTTAGGGAATTATTGAGAACTGAAGCTGAAAAACCAAGTCCCCTCCACAAAAGGATTTGACACCATCACAAGGGAGGGGGCAACTCTGGGTCCATACTGTGGATGGACAAAATCCTGCACCGCCTAAGAAACCCCGGAATGATGATTCCCTGTAAATACCAACAAGCAATGGCTTCAACCATGGCTTCAAAGCGGTGCTAAGTGGATTTCGTCCGTCAGTCATTTTGACAGCCATCCACCTGTTCCACGGTAACACCTGAGCCATGGGAACTGGCTGAGGCTATGTGGCTGAATCGCTCTATAGATGCTTGGTATGCAAGGGTGGCACGCTGGTGTACTCATGGCTCAAGAAAAGTGACGTCCGAAGAACGACCTGTGCAATTGACCATCTATGGCCTTCCACCATCCTTTCCCCATCAGCACCCTATCCCCGAAGAAGCGCCAGGGGCTTCGTACAATCAGCAAGGGGAATACCGCTATACCCTATGTGAATGTGCCATGGCTGCGCTGAGCAATCATGCAGACCATCTGCAAGCCTGCGGTTTTTTGCCAAAGCCACGCAAGGACAACGCGTGTTTTCAATTCCAAGAAGAGTTGAGCAGCCAATTTCGCAGCTTCCACCTTGCCTCTGTGGGGATGTTGATGACAACTATGAGCCAAAAGATCCACTCCTCAGCTTGCCAGGCTGTACTTGCCAGAGAACATTCAGCCGAATCAACCAACGGGACCCGCGCTTCGGCAACCTCTAAGACCTGACGAAGACAAAGGGTGGCTGCGACGAGCCGGACCAATCACATGCTGAAACCGCACCAGTGGACAGTGACATTGGGCGGTCGGCTCAACATGAAGGTGACCCTAGCCACGCACACCCTCAAACCACCCGTGTAACATGCCTTGACTGAACACCCGACTGCTGTTGTTGGACATAACACATTTAATTACCTAAATGATTATGTGAATCGGAACCAAGCTGAATGTGCACAGTGTCTTGCTCTCTTGCTTCCTCATGCAAGCGCGCTCAGTCAGCCTCCACCCACCTCTTTCACATAAGGGTCCACTTGGCTGTGGGTGAAAACTCTGTATCCTTGGTGAACATCAAAATAGGTGGCAAATGGATGTTCATCCACCCCAAAATGGAGCCATAGGTTATGCCCCATGGCCACTTGAGTTCTTTACAGCTGTTTCTTGTGCAACTGGGGGACACGTGCAAACCCACTGCATTCGAGAAAGAAGATGGCATCAAAAAGCACATGCCGTTGTGGAACGCTTATCCCACACACAATTCAACATGCACATCTGTGGAATGGCACTAGCACACTAGAACGCTCATGATGATCTTGCCCAATGGAACGTCAGTGGCCTTTTGTCAAATTGCAGCTGATTGGCTTGACAATCAACCATTGGCCATGAGTTATGCCGTTAAACCAAGATGCTTGAACAGGATCTTGTTAACGCTGCTACCAGGGTCGTGCTTGCAGGACCACACGTGCAAACATCATCCAACATCAGCTGCCAGTGCTCGCGTTGTTATTAGGGCCGCTCCCATGCCGCCAACAGCGCAACAGAGAATGCTTAATGCCTCTCCAGCACCGCGTGTTTTTCTTACTATGGTCTGGTCCACAGGTTCTCGAGGACGTAAGTTGGGCTGTGGTTTCGGGGGTGGCGCAAGTGGGGAGCCGGCCAAAACTTCAACCCGCTCATTAACTCTCCAGAATAAGGGTACCAACTTTTTTTCTGTAGTCAAAAGTAGTAGGGGAACCCTCCCCCAAAACAGAAACGGTAAAAGGCACTACTGGGGCACCTAGTTAAAACTTGGTGGGTAGGAGGTCTCACAGCCCAGGACCAAGCTCAAGTCCAGCGGCCGTGGTCATTGCTGTGGTCACCTGGAGGTCTTCGTTGGCGGCCTGAGGCGATGGTATCGAGGAGCGCGTGATCATCCAAGGTGCAGCTCATGTGGCTGTGGGTCAAAACCCGGGGTACCCCTGGTGAACCTCTTTCACACAAGGGTCCACTTGGCTGTGGGTGAAAACCCTGTATCCTTGCGTGAACATCAACATAGGTGGCAAATGGATGTTCATCCACCCCAAAACGGGATCGCCATAGGTTATGCCAGTTAATGCCCCATGGCCATGACGTGATTGCGGAATCTGGATTGCCTACGACGCCTTTCAGATCGTGACATATCTAAAAATGAGCAAGACTCTCCGCCACAGGGAAGCTTTTCTTCGATCGGAATCGTTGAACAGCCCGGGCAGGCACATCCAACTTGTCTGCAACTTAAACCAACAGCTGCGTGCCACAAAGCCCGGAACTTGCCGCAACTAGACTTCCCACGCCCCTGAAATGTGTAAAGCACGGCACTCCAAATGCATAGTGAAAATCAAGACGTGTGCGGTGGCCAGACGTCAATCTTGCCAACCAGAAGCAGACCTGCCAACTCTGAACTGCATTTTGCAGCAACAAACTGAGGGCAGGTAACATCCCACTCCATGCGTCCGGACTCCCCAATACGCCCCCCCTTCCCCCATGCACAAACGGTCCCAGCGGCCACAAACTGTGCCACCAACAAGGGTGCCACCTCGGCTGCGGGGCGTGTCTGCTCGAAACAAGCCTAAAAAAGGCCGCATGATCCAAGACGACTTTACAGTGGAACCACTCAGCGGGACCATCTTTAGCAAAAATCCTGGGGGTCTGGGTGGGGCAGTTCTTACTTTCGCGTCGCTACTTTAGTATTGCCAACCACTTCCAGAAAAGGATTTCCTAATTGTTGCCCGGATTTGTTTGCCCGTTTTTTTTGGCCCGACCTGTTTGCCAAGGTTTGCTTGCCCATATTTTTGTCCAGCATTTATTCCGGCAAACAACATGCTACAAAACAGTCACAGGATCCTGAATTACGAATCACAATGCTACAATAGAGGGCCTACTTCCAATTCGTGGATCACATTATCCTCCACTTGCTTAACTGCCTGGAAAAAATGGAACATGTGGAACATACTTCCAACATGATAAGGGACCAGTAAACATCGCCTTAAGCGAATCAGAAGCTATGGGAGGTTCCCAAGATCGGCCCTGGGAGCTGAAGGAGCGCTCACAACCCCTCGCTCCCTGCCCCGACAGCGTCTTGGCAGAAGTTTTCTTTGAACATTTCGAAGCATTTCGAAACATTTCAACATCGCTTCTCCTTCCGAGCCTTCTTTGGCAGAGCTCTTTTTGCAGGGGAGCAACTATGAGGTTTCGTCTCAAACAGGAGCTCTTGTGTAGGCGTGCTTTTTGTGCTTGTTTCGTTGGACATAATAAAATGGAAACAACCAGCTGGAAGGATTCAAAAGCGAGTCTAGGACATAACCTTGCAGGCTGAAGGCAAATGATGATGTGCCCTATTCATGTTGGGCGCAGTGGAGATGCTGACTCTGCAAATTGCATGTCTAGACTGGTCTTGACGCCTGTGCGTTGTAGCATGGGGAAATCGATGCAGTGCCTGATCAGCGACATGTTGCCTCTCAACACGTCATGGAGTCGTTCGTTGTGTTCCGCAAACTGTATGCTCACTTCCTGAGTGGATTAGCCAAACCATGTGGGTGGGTCTTTTGCAGGGGACCACCCTTTTCGGTGATTTTGAAGGGACACCAGACGGAAAACAACTCAATTGTCAGGGGGTTCCCTAAGAAATGCACAACACACACACACACACACACATTTCTGATCTTTCAGCTTACCATCAAATTAAACGGGTCTCAAACAGCATAACCTCCAAACACGTCATGGGAAGCGAGTCAAAGCTGGGAGCAAGCGAACGCACCTTGGGCTTCGCTTCGTTTCGTTTCCTTCGGCCCAGCCACGGAATTGGCCACCACAAGCAAGTATGTACACACCACAAAGATGCCGTCCTCGCTCACCTCGCGCGCAGCGATTCGAATCGCCGGCCCGGTGACAAGCCAAAAACCGGCGGGGAGTGGTTGGGGGGAGGGGAGGGACTCTGGTAGAAGAGAGGAGCTTTTTTGGGGGGATTGACTGAACTCCAAACAGGAACCAAGCAAACAGGGAAAAGGTGACACAAGCAAGACTCAAACTGCCCGAAAACCGGGGAGCTGGGCAGGTTGCACTTGTCACCGCAGGGTGGAACAGCAGGCTTGCGCCAACTGTTGATTGAACAAGTGTTGTACCCTAAGGGTCCAGATGAGTTTGAGGAATTCCTCCAAATCCTGTTGATGCCCCGAAAGCAACTCGGGTTGGGGTACGGGGCCCGTGCATACCATCAGACCCGCAGGGTAGACTGCTGAGAAAACAATTCCATACAGTGGGTACAAAATCCTGCACTAGTTGGTAGATGGTTTGCCGTCATTAAATCCAGAAATTGACCTTGTCCATCCAGAGTCTTGCGCCAAATTGCCGAAGTTTCCGTTTTGAGGATCTTAAAGTCAGCCAAGGAAATCTTGGTTCCGATTGGAGTCTTTCACTCAGCAGGCAAAGCGTTGGACACGCACTTGGAAGACTAAAAGAGAGTACCCGCATTGAGATTCAGGCACTTCTGGGTGCCATATTCTAGAATGTGTTTCGTCCAGGGCTCATCCATGTGTTCCCAACATTGTGCGCGACATATTCGCATTCTACGCCAAGTTGCATGCACCCCAAACAAGTCCTTCCATGCGGGTTCAGGACCGGTCCGATCCCAAAGACTTGTAGCTTAGGCGCAGGTCATAGTCCCGCGATTGCATGAAGTGAGTCACTTACTCAGCCCGAGGGAAGTCACGCGTTTCCTTTTCCGCCTTTCGCTTTCCGCCTTTTTGTTTACCAAACTGCCGCATCTTGAAACACCAAGCAACAGAACTCACAGACAGCACGCCAAAAAAGAACGACGGCTTTCCAGTTCGATTTGGAGAGGTCAAGTTCCTGAACTGAGCCTCTGGCCCGATGTGCGAAGCCGCCTGCGTCAGCGGCTGATCGCATGCTGAGCGCCTGAGCCACCGGGTGCGGTGGGTCAGGGTGTGCCCTCAGGTTAGGGCCATGTGCAGAGCAAGCTGAACCGCTTCAAGCCCAGCAAAATTTACCGAGTACTCCGCAAAACATATAAGTCAAAGTGAAACTTGTGGGTTGCCGACACTTCGCGGTCGCTGCGTCTTCGCGAGTGTCTCAATGGTCTGTACAGGTGCTGGCTCCAATGAATGACGTCTTGTTGCGCAAGTGTTGCGAGAAGCTCACTTTGGTTGAGGTGCAAATGGCAAACTAAGATATATATATATATATATATATATCCGCCGACAACAGACGGCGTGTTGGACACAAAAAATGCTCCTTACCTCTTTACCTTCTCTTTACCTGTTACCCCTCCCCGAACCCCTCCCCAGGGGCACCATTTCAGACTATTGCGGGGGGGGGGGGGTCCACGTACCACGCGATTCGAAGACGCTTCACTAAATCTGTTCATTGTGCGAGGCTTGCGCAACTCAGTTTGTGAAAAACATTGGGGTGTTCGATTCCCCCCGGGTGCGCTTTCGCATCCTTAGCAGCTCCAGCGGCACATCGCCAGCATCACCTGCATCATCCGCACCAGCGCCTGCCAATGATGCGGATGATGCAAGTGATGCTGGGGATGTTGCCCATGCTGGTGAAAATGCAGGGGGGAAAGGGGGAAAGGATCTCAACAGCGAAAGGGGGGGGAAAGATCTCAGGGAGGAAAGGGAGAAGATCTGGGCGAAAAATGCCTTAAGGGGGAAAGGGGGGAAAAGATCTTTGGGAGGAAAGGGGAAATCTTACTTGGGGGGAACAGGCCTACGGGGCAATGGGGGACAGGATCTGAAACGGGAAAGGGGGAAAAAGACTTTGGGAAGAGAAGGGTGGAGATCTTGGGGGGAAAAGGCCTTAGGGGGGAAACGGGGGAAAGGACCCAGCATCACTTGCATCATCCGCATCAGCGCATGCCAAGGATGCGGATGATGCAAGTGATGCTGGGGATGTTGCCCATGCTGGTGAAGGAAATGAAGGGGGGAAAGGGGGAAAGGATCTCAACAGCGAAAGGGGGGGAAAGATCTCAGGGAGGAAAGGGAGAAGATCTGGGGAAAAAATGCCTTAAGGGGGAAAGGGGGGAAAAGATCTTTGGGAGGAAAAGGGAAATCTTTCTCGGGGGGAACAGGCCCTAAGGGGCAATGGGGGGACAGGATCTCAAACGGGAAAGGGGGAAAAAGACTTTGGGAAGAGAAGGGTGGAGATCTTGGGGGGAAAAGGCCTTAGGGGGGAAACGGGGGAAAGGATCTTAAGCGGGAAAGGGGGGAAAAGATCTTAGGGAGGCAAAGGGAGACGAACTCAGGGTGCGAAAAGGCCTTAGGGGGGACAGGGGGGAAAGGATCTCAAAAAAGAAAGGTGGGAAAAGCTCTTAGGAAGGAAAAGAGAGAAGATCTCAGGGGGGAAAAGGCCTTAGGGGGGAAAGGGGGGAAAGGATCTCAACAGGGAATGGCGGGAAAACATCTTAGGGAGGAAAAAGGAGGAAAAGGGATATGATCTCAGCCTTCGGGGGGAAAGGGGGGGAAAGGATCGAAAAGCGAGAAGATCTCAGGGGGGGAAACGGCCTTAAGATCTCAGGGGGGGAAAGGCCTTAGAGGGGAAAGGGGGAACGGATCTCAACACGGAACGGGGGCAAATGATCTTAGGGGGAAAGGGGGGGAAAGGATCTCAACAGGGACAGGGAGAAAAGATACTAGGGAGGCAGAGGGAGAAGATCTCGAGGGGAAAGGGGGAAAGGATCTCAACCGGGGGAAAAGATCTTGGGGAGGCAAAGGGAGAAGGCCTTAGGGGGGAAAGGGGGGAAAGGTTCTCAACAGGGAAAGGGGGGAAAACATCTTAGGGAGGAGAAGGGAGAAGATCTTGGGGGGAAAAGGCCTTAGGGGGGAAAGGGGGGGAAAGGATCTCAACAAGGAAAGTGGGGAGAAAAAGAGGCCTTAGGGGGGAAAGGGGGGAAAGGCTCTCAACAGGGAAAGGTAGGGGAGGAAAAGGGAGAAGATCTCAAGGGGAGGAAAGGGGGGGAAGGATCTTTGGGAGGAAAAGGGAGAAGAACTGAGGGTGGGAAAATGCTTTAGAAGGAAAAGGGGGGAAATAAATGATCTCAACAGGGAATGGGGGGGGGGGGGAAGATCTTGGGGAGGAAAGGCAGAAGATCTGGGGCAAAAAGGCCTTAGGGGGGAAAGGGGAGAAATGATCTCAACAGGGAAAGGGGTGGAAAAGATCTTCAAGAGGGAAAGGGCGGAACAGATCTTAGGAAGAAAAAGGGAGAAGCTCTCAGGGGGGGGGGAAAGGCCTTAGGGGGGAAAGGGGGAAAAGGATCTCAGCAGGGAAAGGGGGGGGGGGGGAAGATCTTCGGGAGGAAAGGGAGAAGATCTGGGGACAAAGGCCTTAGGGGGGAAAGGGGAGAAATGATCTCAACAGGGAAAGGGGTGGAAAAGATCTTAGGGAGGAAAGGGAGAAGATCTGCGGGAAAAAAGGCCAACAGGGAAAGGGGGGGAAGATCTAAGGAAGGAAAAGGGAGAAGCTCTCAGGGGGGGAAAGGCCTTAGGCGGGAAAGGGTGGGAAGGATCTCAACAGGGAAAGAGGGGAAACAATTTTAGGAAGGAAACGGGAGAAGATCTGGAAAGGCCTTAAAGGGAAGGGGGGAAAGGATCTCAACGGGGAAAGGGGGCAAAGGATCTTAAGGAGGAATAGGGAGAAGATCTCAGCGGGGGGAAAGGCCTCAGGAAGGAAAGGAGGGAAAGGATCTCAACAGGGAAAGGGGGGGAAAGATCTCAGTGAGGAAAGGGAAAAAGCTCCCAGGCAGGGAAAAGGCCTTAGGGGGGAAAGGGGGAAAGGATCTCAACAGGGAAAGGGGGCAAAGGATCTTAGGGAGGAAAAGGGAGAAGATCTGAAAAGGCCTTCGGGGGAAGAGGGGGAAAGGAGCTCAACAGGGAAAGGTGGGAGAAGATCCTAGGGAGGAAAAGGGAGAAGATCTCGAGGGAAAGGGGGAAAGGATCTCAACCAAGGGAAAAGATCTTGGGGAGGACAAGGGAGAAGATCTCAGGGGGGGAAAGGCCTTAGGGGGGAAAGGGGGGAAAGGATCTCAACAGCGAAAGAGAGCAAAGGATCTTAGGGAGGAAAAGGGAGAAGATCTTGGGGGGGAAAGCGCCTTAGGGGGGAAAGGGCGGGAAAGGATCTCAACAAGGAAAGGGGGGAAAAGATCTTAGGAAGGAAAAGGGGGAAGATCGCGGGGGGGAAAAAAGGCCTTAGGGGAGAAAGGAGGGAAAGGATCTCAACAGGGAGAGGGGGGAAAACATCGTAGGGAGGAAAAGGGAAAAACTCGGAGGGAGAGAGAAGATCTGGGAGAAACGGACTTAGGGGGGAAAGCCCAACAGGGAAAGGGGGGAAAAGATCTTAGGAAGGAAAAGGGAGAAGCTCTCAAGTGGGGAAAGGCCTTGGGAGGGAAAGGGGGGAAAGGATCTCAACAGGGAAAGGGTGGGAAAGATCTTAGGGAGGAAAGGGGGGGAAGATCTTAGGGAGGAAAGGGAGAAGATCTGGGAGAAAAGGACTTAGGGAAGAAATCCCAACAGGGAAAGGGGGGAAAAGATCTTAGGAAGGAACAAGGAGAAGCTCTCAGGGATGGGAAAGGCCTTAGGGGGGAAAGGATCTCAGCAGGGAAAGGGGGGGGGAAAGATCTTAGGGAGGAAAGGGAGAAGATTTGGGGACAAAGGCCTTATGGGGGAAAGGGGAGAAATGATCTCAACAGGGAAAGGGGTGGAAAAGATCTTAGGGAGGAAAGGGAGAAGATCTGGGGAAAAAAAGGCCAACAGGGAAAGGGGGGAAAGATCTAAGGAAGGAAAAGGCAGAAGCTCTCAGGGGGGGAAAGGCCTTAGGCGGGAAAGGGTGGGAAGGATCTCAACAGGGAAAGGGGGGAAACAATCTTAAGAAGGAAAAGGGGGAAGATCTGGAAAGGCCTTAAAGGGAAGGGGGGAAAGGATCTCAACGGGGAAAGGGGGCAAAGGATCTTAAGGAGGAATAGGGAGAAGATCTCAGCGGGGGGAAAGGCCTTAGGAAGGAAAGGAGGGAAAGGATCTCAACAGGGAAAGGGGAGGAAAGATCTCAGTGAGGAAAGGGAGAAGATCCCAGGCAGGGAAAAGGCCTTAGGGGGGAAAGGGGGAAAGGATCTCAACAGGGAAAGGGGGCAAAGGATCTTCGGGAGGAACAGGGAGAAGATCTGAAAAGGCCTTAGGGGGAAAAGGGGGAAAGGAGCTCAACAGGGAAAGGTGGGAGAAGATCCTAGGGAGGAAAAGGGAGAAGATCTTGGGGGGAAAGGGGGAAAGGATCTCAACCAAGGGAAAAGATCTTGGGGAGGACAAGGGAGAAGATCTCAGGGGGGGAAAGGCCTTAGGGGGGAAAGGGGGGAAAGGATCTCAACAGGGAAAGAGGGCAAAGGATCTTAGGGAGGAAAAGGGAGAAGATCTCAGGGGGGGAAAGGCCTTAGGGGGGGAAAGGGGGGAAAGGATCTCAACAAGGAAAGGGGGGAAAACATCTTAGGAAGGAAAAGGGGGAAGATCGCGGGGGGAAAAACGGCCTTAGGGGGGAAAGGAGGGAAAGGATCTCAACAGGGAGAGGGGGGAAAATATCGTAGGGAGGAAAAGGGAAAAACTCAGAGGGAGAAAGGGCCTTAGGGGGGGAAAGGGGGAATGGATCTCAACAGGGAAAGGTGGCAAAAGATCTTAGGGAGGAAAAGGGAGAAGATCTCAGGGGGGAAAGGCCTTAGGGGGGAAAGGGGGGAAAGGATCTGAGCAGGGAAAGGGGGGGAAAGATCTTAGGGAGGAAAGGGAGAAGATCTGGGGGCAAAGGCCTTAGGGGGGAAAGGGGAGAAATGATCTCAACAGGGAAAGGGGTGGAAAAGATTTTAGGGAGGAAAGGGAGAAGATCTGGGGGAAAAAAGGGCAACAGGGAAAGGGGGGAAAGATCTAAGGAAGGAAAAGGGAGAAGCTCTCAGGGGGGGAAAGGCCTGACGGGGGAAAAAGTGGGAAGGATCTCAACAGGGAAAGGGGGGAAACAATCTTAGGAAGGAAAAGGGAGAAGATCTGGAAAGGCCTTAAAGGGAAGGGGGGAAAGGATCTCAACAGGGAAAGGGGGCAAAGGATCTTAAGGAGGAATAGGGAGAAGATCTCAGCGGGGGGAAAGGCCGTAGGGGGGAAAGGGGGGAAAGGATTCCAACAGGGAAAGGGGGGGAAAGATCTCAGGGAGGAAAGGGAAAAGATCCCAGGGAGGAAAAGGCCGTAGGGGGGAAAGTGGGGGAAAGGGAGGAAAAGGGAGAAGATCTCAGGGGGGAAAAGGCCTTAGGGGGGAATGGGGGGAAAGGATCTCAACAGGGAGAGGGGGGAAAACATCTTAGGGAGGAAAAGGGAAAAAACAGAGGGAGAAAAGGCCTTAGGGCGGAAAGGGGGAATGGTTCTCAACAAAGAAAGGGGGGCAAAAGTCTCAGAGGGGAAGGGGGCAAGGGGACAATTCCAAAGGGACGCAAATAAGAAAGCAGGCCTGTAATGTCGGCGGCCTGAGCCGGAGGCGTTAAAATTATATAGGCCAGCAATATAGCATGCACAAGCAAAGGGAATGTGCGTGGGTATCTGGTATCTGGCAAACCCTGCCAGACGGGATGCCAAGTATGGCTATTCCGTTCTTCCTTGCCAAAATACCCGAGCAGGCGTTCCTGACAAATCCGATTTGCCGACATAGGACACACTCCAGCCACTGGCCCAAGAAAACCTTTCAGAAGACTGGGTATGTAATTTTGAGGGGACGTGACGGTCTTCGGAGGGTACTCCCTTTTTTATGGTTTTGACGGAAAACCAAAGGGAACACCACCTTTTTGGGGGCTCCCGCAAAGAAAAAAAACACACGAAGTCTCAGGCATCTGTCAAGAAAAACACCGCCAGGCCCCCCCGCAAGCAGGCGATTGCCCAGGAACGTGAGGCCGGCCACGGCCAACTGCTCCAGCCACTTTAATCGCACCTGCGCCTGGGACGGGAAGCCGATGGGCCGATGGTCCCGGGCTCGGAACTCAAAACGGGCACGGGAAACAGGAATCCGGATGCATGAAAAACACCTGAACGTTGCCTGCAACTTGTAAATGGTGGTGTCCAACTAAAAAAAATGGTGGTGAAAAAGCAACATGTTTCAATTGGGCAAGCAAAATGGAGATCTTTTAAGGAGCCCTGGGAAACCAATGGAAGTGATGTCCCGAAGCTCAGCTGAAGGATGCGAGCAACAGTTCTTCCAGGAGTGGCAGGTTGTGGTCAAGCTTCGGTCTGTTTTGCTCGGAGGTAGATATGAAATCCGTCCGTTCCCCCCCATGAATGCACCCTGTCAGCAAATACTGTTCTTCCCGGACCCCAAATCTCCCAATACTGAATTCGAATTGGCCAATACTAAACCATTTCTCAACCTGCGAATTTCCTGCCAACCCAACTCCAGTGTTGGGGACATTTTAGAGATACTAGACCAATTCTAAACCAATGCTAGACCAATACAAAACCGATCCGAAACCAATTCTAAGCCCATTCAAAACCAGCGCCAATGCACACACACAACATGAAGTAGATTTCGGCTCTTGCTCTGAGTTCCTTCGGAGAAACCCAGGCCCCGAAAGGGGGAACCTGCTTGGACGAGGACTGCAGCGGAACCCCGCTGCAGAGTGTTCATAAATCTCGGGCTCCAGGCGCATAGGCAGGGGATCCCACCAATGGAAATTCATAGACCTGCCCTTTGCATAGCAAAACCTCGCAGACGAGATTTTTGTATTTTTGCTGGGCTTTGTGCGTGTTTGAAGTACCCCAGCCGTGCACGCCACAGTTTTGAGACCAACCCATGGGACAAAAAGGTGAGTAAACTCCGCTTGCCTTTGTGCCTGTTGACCCCTTTGCAACAAGTTTTCGACTTTGTGGCTCCAATTCGGAAAACCACACATTTCCGATGTCTAGCTCTGCTTCCTACCACTTAAAGTCCAAAGATCCGTCAATTGCCAAAAAGGCACAACACAACATTTCGGAGCCCCAGCTCTCGTTGAGACCCTCGGGTGCCCCGTTTGGTGAGGCGCCAGTGAGGGACTTGGGATGTCCATGTAGCTCAGGCCGGAGAGCACCGACGGCGCGAAGATCACCTGACACGATGCCGCCAGCTGAGGCTCGCAACCAAAAAGAGCTTCCAAAACCCAGTGAGCTCTTCACGTTTCCTGGAACCAACTGCAGTACTACCCAGCCTTTATACACATGCGACAGGTGAGAGCCACATAGCACCCGGCATCTGCCTTCTTCACCCTGCTGGTCTTGCAACAAGAGCTATTCTGACCGGGTCAGCAGCAATAATGATTTATTTCCCCCCGAATCACTGTGCATGTTTGACGACATCCCCGCAAAACGAGCTGGAGCAAGAGGGAGCAAGAGGGAGCAAGAGGGAGCAAGAGGGAGCAAGAGGGAGCAAGAGGGAGCAAGAGGGAGCAAGAGGGAGCAAGAGGGAGCAAGAGGGAGCAAGAGGGAGCAAGAGGGAGCAAGAGGGAGCAAGAGGGAGCAAGAGGGAGCAAGCAAGCAAGCAAGCAAGCAAGCAAGCAAGCAAGCAAGCAAGCAAGCAAGCAAGCAAGCAAGCAAGCAAGCAAAGCAAGCAAGCAAGCAAGCAAGCAAGCAAGCAAGCAAGCAAGCAAGCAAGCAAGCAAGCAAGCAAGCAAGCAAGCAAGCAAGCAAGCAAGCAAGCAAGCAAGCAAGCCAAGAGCAGGCAAGTGAGCAAGCAACGGAGCAAGCGAGCAAGCAAGCACCAACCAAACCACTCGCGCTGAGACCAGAGCGGCCGCCAACACGAAGACCATGAGCAGGCCGCAAATCAGCGTCAGCACCTTGGCTTTGTGACCCGCTGGCCACCGTCTCTTGTCGGCCTTCTTGTCTTGGCAATCCTAGCCTGTCTGGGCTGGTATTGATCTGGTCAAGTCTTTGGTCTGACTGGCTGCATGTCGATCACTTGTGGTACATTGCGGAACAGGCCTGTGATCCCAGCATGACTCTGAGCTCATGAGAGAGGAAGCGCTTCTTGGCTGGCTATTGGATTCAGGAGCACTCGAATGATTGATCAGTCACTCCTTGGAAGAACGAACTCCCCACCTCACAGAATGAGTCAGGATCATGCACACTGGCGAATCCACCTGTCGAGGTTGCTGCCACTCGAGACATCTTGAGGCCGCCTTGTACCTGCTAGCGTCACCGCGACAAATATGGCTTGGTCTGCGGCATGCTGCAGAAAGGACCGTAAAAGCTCGCAAAAACGCAAACGCCCAAAACACCCTGGGCTCCTAGACCCCTTCATGAAGGCAGCAGGATTTTAGATTCTGCTTGAATCTGCTTCCGCATTGTCCACCTATCCTGAAAAAAACAACATGTGTTTAACTTCTAAGCCTGCTCGGGTAACGCGCACATCAGCAAATAACAATATGGCCAGCAGTACTCCAGTGCCTGTTACACTGTTGGTCTCCTGCTTCTCAAGACCTGCAATTCAAACCCAAACAAATAAGTTGGAGGGCGCCCTGCAACTCACAGATCAAGATTGCAACCCAGAATCAACCAACGAATGAATGAGCAGGTAGATCTCGCTTGCAAACAACGACACACACACACACAAACGGCCAAATGATGCATGGCGTCTGTGGCAAAGTTTACGGAAACACGCTCCACATGTGATATGAGCACACCAGTGTCTTGCTGTGGTTTGCTTGATTTTACTGAGTCCCTTTGTCCCTGATAATGATTCGCCACTGACTGGATATTTTGACTAAGCCCCTGTTTCCGTCAATCCCTTCAGGGCAAAGAGACCGCTCCACCCGCAGAAGTCGGCCTGATAGTTGCGCCAAAGGATGTCGCAGGGATCAGGCGCCTGCGGCTCAGGTTCAAAGGCAAGAGGAGGAACTACCCTGTGGTTCATTCCCATGTGGAACATATGCTGTGCAAAACCCTGCGTCTTGCCCTCTTACAGTGCATGTCTGAGTACGTGCATGCGTCTCTATCTCTCCGGCATGGATGGCTCTGAATGATAACGTCGTCTGACTACCTGCAATACCTTTACCCATCTTGAGGAAAGTAGCAAACCGTGTGCGGCTAAGGTGCACGGCAACCAAACGGCCAGGTTCAACTCTCAATTGAGCCAGGAAACCAAACCCATCTGAGGTGTGACTCGGAGAGGAAGAAGCACCATTTTGTTGGATTTGGGCAAAGCTGTGCGCAGGAGTGACCGACGACGCTTCATGAACTCGGTTTGATCTATTCGATCCAAACAGACACAACAACTGCGACAAGAGAAGCCCCGCTCTTGCTACGTAGCCACGTCAGCTCAAATGGCAACCTTGACCCGCTTCCCTCCCTCCAAACTTTTGAAGGGATACCCACATAGATGTGTCCTTTTTGGGGAACCCCCCTCTTTTGGTGGGTTTTGAGGGGAAACCAAAAGGAGAACCATCATTTTGGTCTTGGGACAAAGGCATCTGTGCTATGTTGACCTTGTGAACGTTGAAAGGAGCACCAGGTCTGCATCCGCGAAAACGGGAATTCGGGGGATTGCATGGAGCTTGCTTGGCGCTCAGTGAGCTTCCTTCGGTTCCCATCTTCGGTTTCCTGGCTTCTGGCCTGCCATCTGCTTAACCCCCCGGCAAAAATGAGAAATGTCCAGTAGCGATAGATTCCCGTTAAAGCCAACAGGGGAAAGTAACAACATATTCATTTGAGCAAATTGAAGTGGCCGGTTTTCTGTGAGAAAGGGAGCTGGGGATGGCTTCCGGGCTTCATCTTCATGGAGGTGGTTTGCATTCTCCTCCACAAGAATAAGGGACTCAAACTCCGAAATCACCAATCCAAACCATCAACCAAGTGGTCCCTGATACTTTCAACGCGGGAAACTGCCCCATTTCGCGGTCAGATCTGTTGTTCCCCTTGAAGTGTCCAGCCCCAATCCTCGGCCACCGTGATGGGGAACTTCCCACCTAAGCACCGGCATGTGGGTAAGCTGTTGTCGCTTTACTTTGAAACCGGAAAGGAACAGGCACCCTGAAGACATCGCTTGGCTCCACCGCCAAAAAAAGCATATGAGGCCCGGTCGAAAATACTACTTGCCTTACGGCGGTTTCGCTACTTAGTTTGAGAGTCCCATATCGTTTTCCAGCGTTTCAATCCTTTTCCAGGGGTATCGTTTTTTGAGTCCCCCATCCTTGGCCATGGTTCGTGCAAAGTCACATTATCTCAATATCCACACTTCGCTTCAAGTGGTTGGCCAGGGTCAAGCACCCTTGGCCCAGCTCGACCCTGTTGTGTGCGGGTGTGGGGGGTCAAAAATAGGTACCCAAAATGGAACCCTGGAAAATGGAAACATGGTTTCTAAAACCTGCGGTTTTCTGGTATATTCTCAGAATGGCCTTTGCCACTGGTGTCATCAAGGGAGTAAAGCAGTTTAGCCTGAAAGGCCCAGAAGCAACCAGCGGGCACCAACGATTGTGGGGGGGCTTTCGATCTCCTATCAAGGGGCTGTGGCACAATGTCCGCGTGCCCCTCTTCGCAGGGAAGATCGCATGTTCAATTCCTGCCAGCCTAAATCTTTATTGGTGTTTGTTGTTCTCAATGGGGTCTGGATTCCGCAAGCCTGCAATTGAAAACGTCGGGACAGGCAGAGCTACATAGACTTGAACACAGTACCCAAGATCTTGCGCGTCAGCAGATTTCAGAGAACCAGGTTCCAATGAACTGCAGGCATGTCATGCATGTTATTTCTTCGGGGCTCAGCCCATCCATCTTGTTTCAGCCAAGGCGCGGAAGAGCATGGCGGAGCTGAGGCTACTGGATGATCGGCCTGGCAGGAGTTGGGATGGCCGTGTTTGTGTAAAGTGCAGTCACACACACACACACACATCAGAGTTAGATGGAATTGTAGACTTGTACATGTGCATGAACGCGTAGGTGTAGATATATATATATATATACATGTATATATATATATATATATACATATGTATATACATGTATATATATATATATATACATATGTATGTGGATATGGGCGATATACATATACCCATAAGAAAGCAACCCCACACACCTCCTTTCAGCCTGTGATGGACGTTTGACGCATTTGAGAATGGAGGCAGTTCGGAGTTCTGGCCGTAAGCATTGCCAGGCTTAACTATAAGTGTCCATCACTTTCCAATGGACCCGTGAATAAATCAAAGCCTTTGCGCTCGGACCCCCTCTCGAATACCCGGCAAGCAAAGAACAACTGAGGTTTTGAGACGACATTTGAGGAGGATTTCAGCAAAAAATAAACACATCTGAGGAGGAAAACATTTGGGACGCACACACACATACACACATTGTGTACTTGTCCTGAGATGCTTGAAGCCAGCGAATTTGGAAACACGGTTCAGGGCAAAGAACGGACATTTGAAGATGTTTTGCAGTTATGCTTACAAACAGCAGATTCAATCTTCTCGCGGGTCTGGCTTTGAATCTTCAATCCAGGAGCCACCTAATGGAGGGCAAGTTCAAGCGTTCCAACGCACTTCAGGGGTTCAGTGTTTGGGTTGAAGATTCCAAATCCAGAGTTCTTCAGTCTCCCATCCCCAAACACTTGAAAGCGCTGAAAAGCAAGCACAGTCTCTTCAAAGGCTATCCTCTTGAGCGCATCGTTTTCACACACATTTATACTATCATATGTATATGAACACATGATTCAACAGCAAGGTTGTCTTGAAAACACCCCAAAGCAGCGTCCTGAAACGAAGGAGAGGGGTGCTTCTCCATTCGTCCAAGAAGTCTGGCAACAGCCTGCCCCATGGTCTCAAAACGGGGCGCTATGCTTGCTGATGGGAGGCCTGACATTGCGAGTTTGGTCCCTCGGGCATCAATAACTGGTTGCGGCTCAAAATGAAAGAGCTAGGAGTACGCAGGTTGAGTCTGTGTTTTCATTTACCAAGGTGCCAAAATATGGTACTTTTCTTTGAGCCACAGCCAAATGATTCCCAGGATCCTTACCAGGATGACCATCCCTGGCACCCCAGGGAAAGGAGCTCATCTTTTGACCACACATGCAAAGGGCATCGGTTCTCCTTTGGGTTTCCCCTCCAAACCGTCCAAAAGGGAATCACTAGAGACCGAAAGCAAAGGATCTGCGAAAGAAACATCTAACCACAGATCCCAGATTTCACAGACATGGATCTGCTTATCACTGGACCTGCGTCAATAGACACATCCTCCAGCGCCCACAGCCCACCCAGATCAGCCTGGTGGACGGCCTCTGGAAGGCCTGGCGACACGGGACAGTGGGAAGCGCCAGACGGAAGGCATGTGGCCGTGGTGTGAAACGCACATCACATGTCACTATACATATATATATATATATATGTATGCATGTATAGATGTGTATATACATATATATATATATATATATTAAACATGCATGTATGTACATGTTTGTGTGTGTTTATAGAGGAATACACATGTATATGTATGTATACATATATATATATGTATATATATGTTAGATTGTATTGTATACGTGTTTCTTTGTGCTTGTATGAACGCTGGGCAGTCGCGTGTGAACAATGCCTACATTTGCATGACTTGGAACGACGGTGTGGCTTGTGATTAGATGAGGGCCTGGATGGCTGTGCAGTCATTTAGGCGCCCCAACTTCACCGCATTGGCATGTCTTGGAGCCAAAAGTTGCCAAGATACCGTGTGATGTCCCCAGGACTTTTCAATGCCGGGACAGTGAACAGCTACACATTCACATTCGGGAACAGCGCGTCTTGACTCATTGAATGCTACTAGCTTTCTATAGGTTCACGTCCAGTCCGAGGGTCAGCCGCGCAGCTGGCCCTCGGACAATGCCGCGCTAGACTGCGGCATCTTTCCCGGGCTCTGCCTCTCTCTCCCTCTCCCCCTCTCTCGCACTCCACTCTCTGAGCTGATGCACACCTACAACTATCTTGGTCAGTTGATTTTGACCTCACCGTTCACTCAGTTTTATTCCGAAAAAAGCACTGAGCCAAGGGATCCGGCATGCAACCCTGTCCCTGACCCAACGCGATCGGCGCCCACCCTCCTGCCTTGAGCCACCCAGAAGGGCTTGCGACCTGAAGAAAGTCGAGTCCAGCCCTCATAAACTCCTGGTTGATTTGGACAGAAACAAGGGGAATAGCCCATTTAGACAGCCACCTGAACTGTTTGTTGGGCGGAATAGCCCCACCCACTGATCGGTCTGCAAGGTGTCAACACTGCCTCGAGAATCATTGCGCAATTGGGGAAAAGTAGGGAAGTGCAGGATATGGCAGGGCTCCAGGCTCCAGCTGAACAAGAAAAAATGATACAAACGCGGAAGGCCATGTCAGCTCTCGTGAGCGGAAGGTAGCAACGGGAAACTCACCAGCCGAGTAGCAGGCTGCTTACTTCCACTGGGCCTTACACGTCCCCACCGCAAAGACTTCCAAGCTCCAGCCACAGGCAAGTAATCAAAACCGTCCAAACCGGGCGCAAAGCACCCCACACCCTCCTTTTGAGCGCCGACTTGAGGCGTTCGCCACTGATACCCTGTTTTCAAGGACGAAGGACAGTGGGTTGGCAGAAGCCTCCACCAATCTCAACAAGGCCTCCTTTCGACGTCCCAAGTGAGTAGGCATTGAAAGTTTGGTGGCTTTAGCATTCACCCCCCCCCTGAGCCGCCGGCTCTTCATCAGATTCCTGGCCAGCCATGTCAAGTAGGGAGAAATTATGTTGGAGATCAAGCTCGAAGTTCTCCGTCTCTTGTCTCTTGTCAAGTTATAAGCATTCCAACCAGGCATGACAGCTCTTGTAATGGCAAAACATGCATCTGTGGAAACAGCATATTCATTGCAACTCAACAGTAGGCCTGAGCTGCGAATGTCATTCAACAATCCGGGTTGAGCACAACATAGCACAACACACATGACATGATCAATGAACACCTTCGCAGGGTTGTGTTGACTTACACACACATACACAGCCTGAGCCGCCTACGAATGCACGTCACGTCCTACAGTCTCACCAGAGTCTTCCTTGAGGTCTCAGTAGCGTGCATCAACTGACCTACAGTATATAGGTTGAGCTGTCAACGTAAAATCCTTCAGCTCTCCGTTCAGAGATGCCTAATCCAATCTAGTGTTATGTACGCTATAGGGCGCCAGCGAACTTCTGATTTCAGTGAGACCTTCAAGCAGCACTGGCATGCAGTCAACTTGGACAAGCAGAGGCGCCCCACGAGGAAACCGCAATGATGCAGGATATATGTCTTTTGAGATCCGAATTGCGCATCCAGTTGCGAAATTACCATTGTTGTTGATTGAAAAAAACTGAAGAAACACATCTGGGCTGGAACCTATGACGTGCACACAACTTGCATTCACATGGGATGAACTGGACCAATCGGCAAGACGCATGTGGATTCAGCGACGGGGGCCTCTTCAGCTTTGAAATCGGATTGGTTCACTTGCCGCCGGATCTCCGCCTGAAGACCGGGGGGGTGAGAAGGTCGAAGCTATGATTGGAACCAGAACAGTGCATAGGCTCTGCTCATCTTGAACCTAAGAAGGTAATTCCTTGAAATGAGGTCCAACACCTAAACCAATGGAGGTCCCTTTCCCCCCCTTTCTGATGCTTCGAGTTGTATCGCAACCATTGGCGCTCATTTGCAAATTCAACTGTGACTCTTGTGGTCAAATGGCCTCTGGTGAGGTCATGTTCAAAACTTACTAGGCCAATGCTCACCTTCACACATTGCATTCACACTTCATATCTCGCGATATATTACGCCAAGCGGAAGGCTTCAGCCTGCACTGACTGGTGGTGGCATGCATCTTGATGCCCAGTGGGTTGTGGTCGATTCATGGTCGAAATGCAACAAACAACCCACACTAGAAACTAGTCATTCACAAAACACAACTAATGCCAACCGTACAAACTTTGCGCTGAGGACCTGATTGTCATCATTCAGTCTCGCTGTTCTTGTCATTCTTTAAATGGAACCGCAGTCAAACGGAGAAACAACTGTCTTTTGTCGTTGCTGGGTTTGACAACGCATACTGATTATGCGAGTGCAAATGCTGCAATTCGTTGACCAGATTAAAATTGTGGATGTGAGGAGGCGACAAGCCACATAACCTGGTTCGAGGGAGCCAGGTCTTGGTGCAAAGTCCACAGCCATCTTTAAGAACCCCGTACTCGCGCTCCTCACTGGTCCAACAAAGCCAAGAAAAGCATCCCTCATGTGCTAGAGGATCCACCAAAAAGACAACTGGCAAACGTGATCCACAACGCCCCAGGACCAAACATGCCTATTGGTTTCCCTTTAAAACCACAAACAGAAAAGGTACCAACTCCGGAAAAGGAAGGCACACCCATACTTAGTCTATAAAATGAGCAAACGGTCCAATATGGGAAATTCCATTTCCTGTTTCAGCCAAAAACATTAAAACAAAAAACAACAAAGATCGGTTGCAAAATAGCAAAAACACACATGCCTCTTGGTTTCCCTTTCAGTCCGCAAGAACTACAAATGCATATTTGGTCTACAAGATGCACACAAAAAACACAATTTGGAGGAAGCAACCGTCTTTAAACAAAAACACTTGGCGACAGCAGCCCTCGTTGCCTCCCTCCCTCCCTCCCTCCCTCCCTCCCTCCCTCCGGCGTTGAACGGGCGCCCGCGCGAAGCGGCGGACGCAGAACTCCCGGTCCTCCTCGCGGGAGAAGACCACGAAGGCAGCGCTGGAGCCCGCGAGGCTGTCCAGGACCTGGGCTTCCGAATTCACCGCTTCCCAGCGGGTGGATTGGCCCAAGGTAAGCGGAGCTTTCTTGCGTGTCACTAAAAATGGGTTCCCAAAAAGTGACTAAAGTGACTCAAGTCAGCGGACGGTTTTCTGGTACACTTTTCATGGTACACTTTTTTCAGTGAGTTTCCCCAAAAGTTTCAAGCCCAAGAACAAAGTGAGTAAAGCTTTCAGGACTCGGGAAGTGAGGTTGCTGCACAATTGTTTAAACAGGTAAGCAGCTTGCCCAAGCAAAGTAAGCGGATTGTTTTACCACTAAAACATAAGTGTCCCAAAACGTGACTATGCAAGGACCCAGGGAGTGAGGTCGCTGTTCTCTGGCGTTTACAAGACCCAATGTTTCCCCGCCGGTTTAGGTCATTCCGGAACCTTAAAGAAAACCAAAACAAGCCATGGCGAAGGGTAGTGGCGAAACGCCTCTGATCGAAGGGAGAGGCGTTCTTGGTTGCTGTAAAGAAGCCCCTGGCAGAAAGTTGCGAACTTGTGGGTCTAATATGGAAAACACATTTCCAGTTTCAACCAACGAGTTGAAGCCCAAAGATCTTGCCCCATAATTAGCCAAAAAGAACAAAGGGTTTGCTCAAATCACAAGGCTGCGGCACAGAATGGTCGCGACTGGTGATGTTCGTGGATTGTTTCCCGCCGCAACCCCCAATGGCTGCCAAATGGCCCCGAAACCCAAAGGTGGTCACGTAAGAAACCAATTTCTTCATGGTCGAAGAGCCTTTGTTCATGGGTTTTGGAGATACGGAAGTTATAGCACCCCCTAGTTCACATCAAACAAGGCAGCCACCCTCCAATTGGTTTGGAGCTCGGTTTGGAGGCGTGGAGGTTGGCTGGCTTGCCATTTACTCCTTAGAACAACCAGGGGTCAAGCAAGCTTCACCTTCCCCCTTGGTTTGGAGCTCGCTGGTTTGGATGGTACCCACCCCAAATGTCTTCATTTCGGAAGGGTTCAAACCCAGAAACCACCAATCCAAACCACCAACTAAGGGTTCTTGGTTGGACGTGGAAAAACAGATTGGAAAAGAGGGTTGCACAAAAGGTTGAGCAAAAACAGAAGCTACATGGGCGTGTCTCAAAATAGGGGACCCGTTTTTGGGTGGGCTTTAAAGGTCAACTAGAGGAAACCGAAGCCATTTTAGAACGTCACCTGTCTTGAGATACACCCATATGAGTATCTGTGCCCTTTGGAGATCTGCTTCAGAAATGCTGTCTTTCCCAAATAAGTCGCTCATGCCTTGGTGCAGAGGTGAACGTAAAAACAAATCCTTTCAGCTTGTGAGTTGGCCGGGGTCCACATCCGCACCACCCTTCTTGAGGCTTCGTGATCATTTGCACGGCAGATGTTTGTTTGTGCAAGCACTGGTGTATGCGAATGTGTCCAAGCGCTACGAGCCTGTGTGACATGTGGACACAGTACGTAGAACATATGCCGTACTTGGTTGTGTGCGCAATACATTATGATTATGCATGATACATGCATGCAGACATACAATGTCCAGCTAGATTTCCCCAGATCCGTCTTGGTTTTCCAACCCAGGGGAATCAATTTCGGGCCGCTGGCCGGACCCCAGGAATCTCGCTGTCTCACTGACTCAAACCTCCATTTGCTTTTGTCCCCTGGAATAAAATACAATATTTCCAGTAGTGATAAATTCCCTTAAAACCAACAGGGGAAAATAAAATAAAACAAAACCACATATTCTTAACCAGATGGAAGAAAACGGCTCACCGGTACCGCAGCTTCCCTCGCAGTTTGGTGGTTTGGAGCCGAATCGGTGGTTTGGAGGTGTTCCGGGGGGTGGTTTCCCACTTCACATCCAAGACCCACAAGTCAGAGGTGATTAGCTCTTGTAGAAGGCCATGCCTAAAAATGGAGGCCAAATGGGTGTGTCTCAAATGGGAGCTTCTTTTGGGAGGAATTGAAAGGCCAAAGCAAACCCACCATTTTTGGGAGGTGTCCATACGTGCATTTGCATAAGTCCCCTGGAAAAAATATGTCCTGTAGTGATAGATTCCCTTTAAAGCCAACGGGGGAAAATAAAATGAAACAAAAAACATATTCAATTCAGCAAATGGGCTTCCGAATATTTTGAAATGGAAAACACAAGTTGTCAGATCCGGTCGATTCGCTTCAGGTCGTTTTTGGACCCGACTCGCGCCGGCTCGGGCGCTCGCCGGCTCGGGCGCCGGCGTAGCCGTCCTGGCTCTCCCCGAAGGACTCCCGCAGGTCCGAGAGCTCCGTGGGGTACACCCCCAGGTGAACGTCCGCCTGGGCTCCAGCGGGGCTCCAAACCGAGCCCTGGGAAAGCCGGGGGAAAAAAACCAACAGGAAAGCAGACACAAAAAGGCAAGATTTGCCAATTTTGAAGAGGCCAAATGAACAGATGAGTGAAGGGTTGTGAAGCTTGAGTTGGACAAATGCAGTCAGAGCAACGAATCAAACTGCAATAAGCCTCATGGGCCTCATTGAAGGACTGAGGGAACGTGCTCAACATACCTCAAGTTTAGCAGCCTCGACAACTTGACCCCTCAGACTTGGACGTCAACCCACCTTGTTGCAGTCAACAAGCATCAGTTGTGCACTGGCCGCACCTGCTCCACCGCCTTCTGGATGCGATCCTCAATGAACTCCACTTCATCAGCGAGATCGTAGGCGATGGAGACCTCATCAAAATGTGCGAAACACGGAGATCCTTTTTTCAAGAGTTGTGAGGTGAGAATGGTGCAGTGTTTGTTCTTGTTTTTGTCACCTTTTCTGCGAGAAAAGACTATGGGCGCCCCCCTGAGAAAGGAATCCCTCACCACGAGGGGGTCGATCATTGTTCCACAGCTGGCAAATCTGAGCAGCCCCGACGCCTTCGATCTCGAAGCCCAAAATCGACTCAAAGAAGGCCTTCACCTGACAACAACTGGGAGCTCAATGGATGTAGGTCTTCATGGAAATCTGTGAAAATAGGTTGCTTTGGGAATTCGAAAGGCAACCCAGCAGTCCATACATTTTGAGGCCAAATAGGGGTCTGGAAAAATATGGAAGATGCCGCAGCCATCTCCTCGAGCTCTATCCAAGCAAGCCCACTTGGCTGCCCTTGTGAATCTGTGCCCTTGCTTTCCCAGCCCTGCCTCGTGTGGAGACCGGGCGGACCTCATCGACTCAGGTGGAAATATCATCCATCGACTGAGCTGAAGCTGATTTGCCCCACGATCCCAAAAAGGCAAATCGCGACCAAGGCAGCGCGGGGCGCAACAATCCTCCTGTTTGGCATGAAAAGCACTGCCGCAATCCGCCGTGTGTGAGGAAAATGCATCCGCTGAAACGAGATCACTATCCACAACATTGCACGCAACCCACGCTCTGCTCAAGTCCTGGACAAATGCCTTAGGACATATTGAGAAACTGTGTGACAGGTTCATGCTTTAATTATATCAGACATAGAGCCCCGCCTCCACAGCAAGCGTTGAAAGAAATTCTCCTTGGATCCCTACAAACCAAACAACCCAGAAAACATTCATGCTTCAACACGTGTCTTCAATCTATCTTCGCCTTGCTTGAAGGATTCACCATCTCAGAAGTTGCCCACCGGTGCACGTAACGTTGGATAGCCCCATGTTCCGTGTCGCAGCCCCCAGGCCCGAAACCGCAAAATGAGCCTCAACGGCGCACCACGGAGAAGCCGACAAACAAAACGGACAAAAGCACAGAGGTCAGGGACCGGAAGTCGGCACACTGCGAAACACCAATTGGCAAAGCTCCGCCTGATGGCTTTGATAAAATAATCATCCAATATGTAGCGACATGATCTTCATGCCAGGAAGAGGCTTTTCCAATACAAACTACTCGTCTTTGATCGTCGTTCTCTTCCAGCGACCCCCACTCCTCGTTGATCGCTCGTGTTTCTCCTTTTCGGCCGGTGAGCGAAGCGAAGCGTTTCCGGGAAGCCGCGCTTTGGAAAGCCGCTCGCCTGCAGCGCGAAGTCCGCGAGGTGCGGCAACTGGCCACGGAAAAGGCTTTGCGAGAAAAAACACAAAAAGCTCAGGTGATATCCCCAACAGCATGCGGTGCTCTTTTTAGTGCTCACACCACCCCGCAGCCCACTCGCAGCCCTCGCAGAACCTCGTGGAACCCTGGTGCCCTGGTGGAACCCTGGTGGAACCCTCGTGGAACCTTCCCTCAGAGCCGCCCCGGACCACCCCGGAGCCTATCTGGGCTGAGACCCCAAAGCTTTCAGCTGTTGGGGGAAAAAACAAACTCCTGGCCTACCCAGCAGACCCAGTTACAACTAGAGTCTCACTTGGCTGTGGGTCAACAATGGGCACCCAAAATGAATTCAATCCCGTACCCACTTCCGATCGAGTGGATCGGCACAAAAACGTCCAAACTTTTAGGTACCACCAAGAGGATGAAGAAAAGACAATCATCCCTCCGGGTTTCATGATACTGTTGACCCGGGTTCGTCAACTTGGTTTTAGGTCCTTCAGTAGAGAGGTTAGAATAAGGGTACCAACTTGCTTTTTCTGTAGTTTATTTTGGTAGCGGAACCCGCCCAACCAAAAAAGTTGGTAAAAGGGCACTACTGGGGGACCTAGGGTAGCTTAATGGAGCCGTCCCAAACAAAACATGATTCATCCGCCTGAAATCTCCGCCTGGGGCACTGCACCTTCTCAACCAGGAACGACCTCACTTAAGTGGATTGGCCTGATTTCGACACCTTCGGCTAAAATGGTCCAAACCCCCCAAAACAGGAGACCCTTCCTCCCAAAAAGCAAAGCACACCACTCGGGGGAGGGCACCTGGAAGGTCAGCTTGCTCTTTGGGGTGTCATGTTGGGGAGAATAAAGTCCGATTCAGAACTCAGAGGGAAAGCTCAACGGAAAGCCACCGTTTTGGGCGGCCCAACCTGGCAAAAGACACATCCCATTGCATGAAAACCACGAAACTCAGCCTCCATTCGCTTTTTCGTCCTCTGGAAAAAATGAGAAACCACTTCCAGTAGTGAAATCGATTCCCTTTAAAACCAACAGGGGGAAACAGTCTTCTTAACCAAATGGAAGTCAGGGAGTGAGGATCTGCTTCGGGCGACTTTCCACGTCGAAAAGCGTGCGGTGCCCGCCTCTTCGCTTTCAGCGCGTGCTGCACGCCCTTGGGTCCAGAGCCACCGCACAGTGGCCACGAAGCAAAAGACCTGCCAGCGATTTCGGGGCATTTTCGGGGATCCGATTTCACGGGCGCCGTGCCAGAGGGCTCAGGCGGCTCAGGGGGGTCTTTTTGCCACCAATTTTGTGGACCATTGATCGACCTTTAGGGGTTTAGGGGTTTAGGGCTCGTAGTGAAGAATCCCTTCTTGAGGGGGTCGGCCAATATTTTTCTAAAACAAAAGGTAGCAAAAAACCCTGAGAGGGCTTTCAGATCGGGAACGAAGGTGCCTTCCGAAGCTTTCCCACAGCCTCTTAGGGACCCAAAATGAAAGGTGGTCTCAGAAGGCCATGACTAAAAATGGACCAAATGGGGGTCGGGTCCAGTACTGGCTTCAGGAATCAGCAGCACACTAAACCGCCAACGCGCCCCCTGAAGCAAATTTCAGCTTGCTAATCACGTTTGTGTCTCTCTTCCCATGAAGCCGATGCTGATAAGGCAGGCTTTTGTGAAATGGTCCGCACGCAACCAAAATAGCACGTAATCCAAACCTTGAGAAAAGTATCCACTTTGCCACAAATGCTCGACTAAAACAAGTGATGACCTCCACTCCTCCTAAACAGATCCAAATCAAAGGTGCTTGATGTGAAATTCCCGGATCCGCATCGTCCCAAATAAAAGCGAATGACTAGCAATTTCCCAACTACAACATCCGGGTTTCTTTTCAACTGGGAACTTTCCCCCCAAACAAATATATAGAAATTGTTTGGTTTCTTTTGGTTTCCGCTCCTCTTCGACCCAAAAACCCGTGGGGGAGGGGGGTGCCCTCTGGCCACTTGGCTTAAGGACTTGCACGCGCGGGTTGTTTTCAGAAAATGACACCTCCGGGCACCTGATATGTGTGTTCAACAGTTTTCTTGGATTTTTGGAAGTGCATGTGCTTAAATTTGGCAACCAGAACACCAAACACACTTATTAACGTTTTTCGCTCCTGCAGGATGTGTCTCAGTACTTGGCTGATGTGGGCAGGGGGGAAGACAGAAGCGCCATCGCTTCCGAGTGCTCGTTTATTGCTCAGAATGCTGCATGTGTTGCGTGAACATGAGAAAGGCGGCACGGGCAGGAATGAACAGAACTTGCACACGTCGAGGCCAGTTGTTGAGGCCAGCGTGATTGACATTCATTCCCAGCCCATGGCTGGATCCGTTTGATTCGGCCATGCTTTGAGGCATCTGTTTGCGCCATGAAGGGCTTGAGGTGTCCGTCCCATGGCTCGACGGGCACCGCACGATGCTGACGCTGCTGCCATCGATGCTGCCATTAACAGCCTGAAGGGCATTGGCGAAAGGCGTCGTCTTCAGGATAGTGACCAAGATGTTTGTCCTGCAATTGCATGTTTTCCTAGCTCTTCGGTCAGGCAGTTGCAACCCTCACTATATCCTAAAGTTGTTTGTTTGGTTTGCTAGCATCTCTTGAGCTGTGCTCAGGCAGAGGCGTCTGCACTTCTAGACCAAGTAAAGCTGATCTTGACAGGCCAGAAACAGGCCACGCTTCAGAAAGTTTCTAGAGAGAGAGGAGGCGGTCTCACGTATTCACTGCAGTCTCTTCTGGAATCTCTCCTGCTCAGCCGACTTGCGGCTTGCCTGTCAATCAGATTGATCGCATGTTTGTCGCTTTGTCAATGTGTGTGTGTGGGTCAGACAGAGCTGTTGAGGGCCACTCGTTCCCACATTCATTTCGGCTTGTGGGCAGCGCGGGCACGGCAGGGCCGGTTTTTTTGCAAGCATCCCTTGGTTTCTTGGCTCTGCCCCTAGCAGGTCAAGAACAACCGCGACCTCGCAGAGTGTGTCACACGAGCACTTGCTTTGGTGCTTGGCGGTGATGTGGCTGCGGTGTACCAACTCAAGCTGCAGCAGGGCGGCCTTCAGTTTCCTTCAGAGTCGGTCTTGAGCCGGGCCAGGCTGAAGCTCGATGTTGCCCTTGCGCTTCGCGAGCAGGCGGGCTTTCGGATGCCCGACGAGCACTTTGTGTACTTGTCTGTCGATAGCTCGCCGCAAAACGGCCTTGATTGGCTGATGACTTTGCAGGATGTTGTCAGGCGGTCAGACGCAGGCAAGCTCATGCTCCTGTTGGAGAAGCGCGATTAGCTGGGACCATTGAATCCGGATGAGGGTGAATCAGAGCTGGACCAGTTCCTTCAGTCCGGGTTCTTGAAAACATCCGCTCTGCCTATTGGCATAGTGGGGAGCGGCAAGTCGGATCTGGCCTCGAAATTCGAATGCCTCTTCCACTGCATCAAGCTGCAGGTGGGAACTCAGGCGCGGGCACCTAAGCGAGTTGATTTGGCTTTTGCTGGGGACGATAGTGGAAGTCGGCGGCAATGAACTCCAGCAACTTTTCGGGGTGGAGTTTTGATTGGCAGGTCAGCGACCTCCGTTCCTTCGCGTCAAGCGTGGTGGGCATGTGCTGCGACTACGGCACTGAGTCTCTGCTCAGTGAGGCACCTGGCTTTGTGACGTCTAATTTGGACCGACACATTCAGCGGCTGAACGTGCCAGAAACAAAGCGAATTCCTTTACAAAGTTGGTGTTTGTTGGGTGCTGCTTTGTCATTCGCAAAACATTATTCTCCCTTTGAAGGTTCCATCCCTGCCGATCCAGCCAACCCTGGACAAGTTGATCTCGCAGTCCAAAGGGCTCTTAAAGAAAAGACCACAGCCAGCTCCACATCAGCCTTCTCAAAGCCAAGCTGCGGGTTTTCTTCAGTTTTGCGATGGAGAGGACGGCGATGCTTTTGTTGCCTCTGCAGTGGTGCCAGGGCAGCATGCCCAACCTGCTGCGCAGGCGGAGCCTGAAATCGTCAGGCCCCACCCTGAACCGGCTGACGCCAACGCGCACTTTGGCTTGACCGGCGCACTTTCTGTGCATGGTCAAAAACATATTTGGGACAACCTCTCTGGCGACGTTTTGCGGACATTGAAGCACTTTGAACGATATAAAGCATCGTGTCTCCATAAAAGCATTGTCTATTTATTTTCCGCTACGGCAGAACCCTTTTGTCTTTTGTTGGGCTTGTTGAGGGTTGAAAGACATGTTTTGGCGGGGTCTCAGCCGGCAACCCTTTTAGGAACTACTCCGCGCACTCAGCAACATCCTGTACCTGCGGTTCTACCGCGAGCGTGTGGTGCACTCCCTGTTCGAGCAGACTGACTTCAAAGACTTGATGTCCAAGTGGCCAGCTGGCCAGCTCATCCACTGGCGTTGGTCATCTTTGATCGACGTGTGCAAGAGCCTCCTTGCAAGAGAGCGAGCGCTTCGATCTTGCTGGTCCCTGCGGGCGCTGCAAAACGATGCCTCTGACCGTGCTGAAGAAGAGTCAGACAAAAGACAGAAAGTGCCGGATGCGAATGTGTTTCAGGAGTCTGATCAGGCTGTCAAGAGCGCTTGGTTTTGGAGCTACACCCGCTTCCTCTACCTGGTCAATGGCCAGCTCGACGAAATTTCGCGCTGGACAGAGGCATGTTCTTGCCACGGTTGGGATGTGAAGTGCCCACTTCGTGGGCGCCGATGCCACGAGATTGCAGATGGCACCTTCATGACCTTCCTGTCAGAGTCTCTGCAAAAGACGCGTGTCGCATTTCTGGCCGCTGCTGCAGGTCTTTCGGACGAGCAGATAGCAGATTTGAGCTCTGAGCTTGTAGTGGCTCATGACCTCATCCTGACAGAGGCGACTCTCAAAACAGCCCACTGGCAGATTTTGCCATGGCATCTTGCAGCGATTGCGTCAGATGATGAGATCAAGGCCAGGATGGCTGCGTGCAAGTGCTTGCGCATGTGGGAACTAACTTCGCCAGAAGAAAAGGCCAAGATCATTGAATCTGGCGTGGGGGTGGCGCATGGCTTGACCCGCCGGTTTCTTGACACTGCGCCTGGGCGCCAATACGCGACAGCTTGAACAGCCACTATATAGGGCGATGTGTCGCGGTGTCGGCAACAACATGAGAGTGAATGTTTCAGCAGGAGCCAGAAGCTGTGTTTGTTTGGAAGTTGCAATGGGTGTAGCACGTTGGTAATCACAGTTGGCTTGCATGCCGCTGCCGCTGCCGAGGAAGGGCCTCTTCGAACAGCGCTGGTGCAGTTTGCAGCTGGAGACTCGCGCGCCAATCACCCCGAACTGTGCACCTGGCTGGGCGCTCTTCGCCTTCTGAGATGCGTTGAGCGACAGACGGAGGCACGTCAGCGTCCAAAGTTTGACTCCTTGGGAAACATCCTACACGGGTAACATGCTACGCATGGGCAGTGTCTTCATGAAACTCTGTTCTGGATTGTTTGGGGATTGCTTATATAAAAGTGTTCTGTGTGTTTCGGGTTCTGCAGATTAGCCTTGCAATTCGGTCTGCGAGGGTCTTCACAAGCAAGTTCGGGATGTGCTGGACGATGCCCCGGGCGCCACACCAGCATATGTGTCGACTGAAATCCGGCTTCGCTCGCATGAAGACTTACTACATAATGCTCATGAGCTTGCCTCTTTCGCGGCCCGCAACAGCCATCTGACCCAGTTGGCGAGCTTGAGCGCTGAAGTGGCATCAATGGTTGCTGGCCCGCAAGCTGTGCCAGCAAAGGAGCTCTCAATCAAGCAGTTGCAGGACCTTTTCTACCACCGCGCGTTTCAGTTCACAAGGGGCAACATGGCACAACCTTCAATCGACAACGCTCCGCAGAAGACCCAACGGCAGCAGAAACAAGACATTTGCAAGGTGGACAACCGTCCTGGCAGCCTGAGCAACCTGATGATCAGCCACTTCAGGACTTTGGCCAGGCCCCAAGACTTTTACAGCGTTGCAACTGCCTTCATGGCAAAGCTGAAGCTGCAGGAAGTGGGCACCGCAGTGCGGTCAAGTCTCGGGAAAGCTTCGGGACCCAGCGCTCTCCCGATCCAGGACCGGCTTACTGGCACGCAAGTTGCGCAGGCATTGTGTGGTTTGGCAGACTCGAGCAGTTCGACATGCCAAATCGTCATGGAGTGTGACAGTGACGAGTTTGTCAATGCCCCGCACCTTCAGCCGGAAAGTGTCAGCCACGCCTCGCGCCCACGCTTTCACTTCACACCAGAAGACAGACCTGCTTTGGAGTGGCCGTTTGGCGAAGAGCTCACAGTCTTCCGGGTTTCCCACGCTGCGCCTGCGAGACTGAAGCGGCCTACAGGGCTCCTTGACGATGTGCGCCCAGATGATGTTGCGCTGAGACTGTACAGCGTTGTGAGTGCTTCCAATGGCACACTGCAAGTGCAGCCGTCAAACTCTGTTGATGTCTACTGCAGTCAGCTGTTTCAGCTGGGTGAAGCCGAAGGCTCGGATGTTGCCAAGGCCTTCACTAAATGGGAAACAAGCAATAAATCCAGCATCACCTGGCGACGCTCGGACTGAACGACGGGCTAGGCAGAGGTGCAGTTGTCTTGGCAATGGCTCGGGGCAGCTTGGGCTTGGGGGGTGGGGTGGCAAGCTGTTGAAACGCAGGAAGCACAAAGGCCATCCTTTGCATTGTTGCACCAACCTCGGCTGACCGTGAAACTCCTTGTTTGTGTTTGGCCCACTGAATCATGGCACGCCCTGATCCCAAGGAATGAGATGCTCTGAGCCGGATGGACAGCGGCTCTTGCAGGAACTGTTGGAAGTTGGCTGCTTCAGCGCCAGCGGGAAAGTTTTTGACGCATCTGGCTTGGATGCGACAGACTCGCAGTCCATGGCGGAGTTGGAGCGTTTGGAGATTGTTCGGAAGTTGGAGCGTCACGCTGGCCAGGAGTCTTCCGTGTGTTACCAGTTCACTGAAAAGGCTGAGATGCTCTTTGAGGCCAAACAGTCAACAAAACTTCAGCTTGCGGGGTATTTTTCACCTACGTTTTTACGCTACGGTTTTTGATTGTTTTCATGCACTGTGCTTTCATGCACTGTTTGACGTTTGACTGGCCACGAGATTGTGGAAGTATTCGTTTCATGCTCGACTGCTGCGCCGCCGCCTGTTTCAGGCCCCGACTACGCTGCATCGGCCGCAGCCGCTCTTTCAGTGCCGGCAAGGCGTTGCCCTTGACGACTTTACGGCCCTTGAGCTTCTGGTTCATCTTCGCGCGCTTGGCTGGACCTCTTTCCAAGGGGAGGCCCGCAAGAAGGACAGGTGGGTTTCGCAGCTGGTACGTTAGATTGTTCCGCTGTTTTCACCAACAGCTAAAATCTTCGTGGGCTTTGTCTTTTTCTAGATCTGCTCCGGGTTGGTCTGGGATGGCGCTGAGGTCGGGTTCCGCGCAGGGTTCCAGGAACGCGCAACCTCCGATTATGGCGTAGAAACATGTCTGGCTATGTGGGTGTTTAAGCAATCTCGTTCACGAACGCAAGCCTGTTGTGAGGATGTCCAGCGTAGTTGGTACATGTATGATGGAAATCATCATGGTGCTGGGCTTGCGCTTCACGGTCATCAGCGGGATTACCTCCTCGCCTTATCCCATACTGGGTCAAAGCTGGCAACCGTCAAGGTCTACCATGGCCAATTGGCTGCATATTACAGATGCATCTTGCAGCTGGGGGAGGTCCAGCCGAACCGCGCGGCCGCGTTCTACAGGACATCAGCTCGCTATGCTTCCCCTGTCTCCCAGTCTCTTCGGCCAGA
This sequence comes from Effrenium voratum, assembly GCA_963377175.1. NCBI lineage: Eukaryota > Dinophyceae > Suessiales > Symbiodiniaceae > Effrenium > Effrenium voratum. The sequence goes on from CAUJNA010003248.1 coordinate 696,347, forward strand.
TGCCAGACGCTGTAGAGCCAGGTGTGGGTCGTGTCTCCCGCTATTTGGTCAGACGCCAGATGCTGAGGCGCAGCACTTTCGCAAGGTCAAGCACAGATTTCGTGGCAGGCGCAGCATCGCAAGGTCAAGCACAGCTTCTGTGGCAGGCGCAGCATCCCAAGGTCAAGTGCAGATGTCGTGGCAGGCTCAGCAACTTCGCAAGGTCACGTGCAGATTTCGTGGCAGGCGCAGCGGCGCAGCAACTTCGCGCAAGGTCAAGTGCAGATCTCGTGATAGGCGCATTCGCAAGGTCAGGTGCAGATATATACTGTAGATATATTCGTTTTCCTGTGTCTTGCACTCACGCTTCAAGGTCATGTGTCTCCCAGTCTCTCCAACATACGCACGTGCAACTACATGTGATGCAAATGCTCGCCTTGACTTTTTACTCACCTTCATGTGCCACGCACACGCGTCATGCGCACAGGTGCATGTGTTTATATTAAAAATGTGTGCTACTCTTTCTATCTATTTATTTATCCATAGATGCAGAGATACATATATATATATACATATATATACATATATACACATATGAAATCCATCTTCAGCGCTCGATTTTGCTGCAGTAGCTGGGGAACCGATCAAATGCAAGACGCTTGTCTGGCTGGATTTGGCATCGATGGCTATGTGTGTGTGTGCGAGAGTCAATTGTTTGGGTTAGTATGTATTTTGTCGTGTGTGTGCCACGACGACTTTCCAGAGTCCAAAGTCTGAAGTCTAAACCTCCCTCGTCCTCTTGCCGACTCCGCAGGAGTTTGATGGACGCGGACGGTGCGGTGCAGGAGCTGCCAGGCTTGCTCCTCGATTACGAGGCCCGGTGTACTATAGTAGCTCTTGGTTGGGGCAATCGCGGCACCCCGGAATGCAATTTTCCGTGGCTTGTTTCGGCTTGTTTTACACACTTTGTTTTGTTAGTGCTATTTGATGAGATGGTTTATGACTTCTTGCGGATTGACTCGTCGGCTTGGGCAGTGTTGAGTCTGAGCACTGAAAACCGAAGGTGAAAGGCGCAGGGCCAGATCTGGGGCTAATGAGAGACGAACAGAGAAGTGGTGGAAATGTTGGCAACGGGCTTGCGTTGTTGTTTCACTGGGGCGTGAGGCCGACGCAGATGGGTTTCAAGTTGAAGATGCGCCACAGAGCTGCTCTGACCCGGAGGCCGGGTGGTGTCAGGGGCTTGCTGCGAAGATCATGTTCAGTTCTTGCCATGATTGCCATGAAAGCCGGATGCTCATGTGAGGCCTCAAGACTGAGATGTGTTTTGTTTTTTTGGTGGGAGTTGGAGAAGAGGCTTGAACTTGAATGGTCCGCGTCCGGGTTCAGTCAATCACTCACACTCAGTCAGTCAGTCAGTCAGACAGTCGCTGGCTCCTTGCCAGACTGTGAGCCTTTGGCGTAGGCAGATCTTGAAGCCGAAGATGTTCTACCTGAGGCTGAGCATGTGTGAGAGGGTGCGGGGTTGGTCCAACCCTTTGTTTATGTGCTGTACACGATTGATTGGGGGTAGCAGAATCAAAGCTAGGACGTTTGCTGAGGGTTGCCAGCCAGTTGCAGTGGTCTGCTTTCTTCGTTCGTAACCGGACCGAAGGCGGAATCTTCCAAAGAGGGAGCTGAAGACGCTGCAAAGAACGACGTGGGCACACAGGCCAGAGCACGGCCGGCCGGGCAACACGTGTGTTGGGCCGTCTTGTTTTGAAGATGGCCTTTGCGGGTGCCTTCTTTAAGATTTATGATTGACGCTGCAGTTTTCTGGTATGGGCTTATGCGAAAACCACCCCTAACGAGTGCGCGAACGGGGAACCCAAGCAGGCAGGATACCTGCATAATTTCTTCATTTTGAGAGACCATGACCATGCAGCGACCAACCTGTGAGACATGTGTTTTTGGAGTTCGGAAGATGAGGGGGGTCAGCACTGGAGTACTTAGTAGGAGGCCCTCTCCCCCTCAACAACTTTTTTGTTGTTGTTGAGGCCCAACTCCTCAACCCCCCCTTTTGTGGTCGGGGCCCTGCTCTGCTCTTGTGTGTTTGCTGAGCTTTGTTTAGTTTGGGGGAGCCAAGTCACAGAACAAATCAACCAGCGTTTCAGGGCCGGGGTTGATTTCTAGTTTAGATAACGGGAGCCACAAGGAAGGCAAGCGTTTGTCAGGTTTCGTGATTTGGGGGGGGGGCTCCCTATGTTGTACGGTGTGGAGCAGCTTGGGCTGCCTTCTTCCTTTTTCAGAAGACCCAGACAAACTGGGCCGATTGCGTGTCCTCTGAGGCGTCTTGGTTTCAGACCTCATTTGCCTTGTCCAGGGGCCCCTTTGTTGGATCAAACGGGAACGGGCACATCAAGTCAGCCGGCCCTTGAAAAGCATGTTCAATTGCTGTGTGTGCTGCGTTAACCCGGGTTGCCATTAGGTTGTTTTTCAATGCTAGTCAAACCGGTGTCAGCGGCGCATCTGGGCAACGCCAAAGTTGTCTATGCAACCTTGACTTGGTTCAAGCTCTGCTGGGCTGCACTTGGGGTATTATGCAGTGGGTGATGGGGGTTCTGCAAACGTGGTGCGTGACAGGAAGTGCATGTTAGGGCTGGGCAGTTGCGGATTCTATCCTGTGAGCCATGTGGAGTCATCAGTGGCCAGCGCGCCACAGCGGCCAGACAGCCACTTTGTCTCAGGCGTCTCGCATGTGGCAGATGTGGTTCATGACACGGGTCATTGTTTCTTATGTTATTTTTGTTTTTCCTATTGGTGGCCAAGGAGCAAATGGAGGAGCGCCGTCAGATGCTGCTGGCAAAAGTTGCCAAGGCCTACCAGGACCTTGCAGAGCATTGCGCAATGTGCGGTCTTCGTCAGCCTGCGGTGCCGCCCGTGCCACCGACTCCGCCTGTGCCAACGCGATCCTTGCCGTTGCCCAGGCCGAAATCCGTTTTCTTCTCCCATGCTAAGCAGACCCAGCGTGCCCTTCCAATCGGAGCGATGATTCACAAGCGCCCCAGCTCCTACAAAGCTGAACATCCAGATGGGGACTTTGATGTGGAGGATCACTTCGAGATCCGGATTGAGGATCAGATGTTTGAGGAGCAGGATGAGCAAGAGGATGAGCCGGACGAGCACGAGGAACACGAGGAGCACGAGGAGCACGAGCACGAGGAGCACGAGGAGCACGAGGAGCACGAGGAGCACGAGGAGGAGAGAATGCGGGCAGCATGGAGGCGCCGAATGCATAACAGATCGGCAAAGCCCAACTTGACCCAGGCCGCCAAATGCGCAGGATCAAAATCACACTTTGCCAAATCCAAAGGCGCCAAAGGCACCGGATCAAAAGGATCCAAATGGTCAGCTGGCAACAAGCGCCGCCGGCACAACTGAGCAGGTCTGTGGAACATGGCTCGGAGAAGGAAAAAGCTTTGTTTGACAGTTTGGACTTGGACAAGGTTTTGCGAATTGCGAATGCACTTATTTTGCAAGTGGTGCTCAAGTTCAAGAGGCCCCCTCCCCCCCTCCCATCATCATCCCGTCTCATCCAACCCACTGCAGACAGAGCACGTGCTTTGAGCTTTGCATGCGTAACTACTTGCATGTCACTCGCGCGTCCTGCTGGCCAGGAAAGGGCAGAAAGCACACAGAAAGACGAGGCGCGCGTCGGGACTCCCAGGCAACTGTATGTTTTGCGGTTTTGCGTGAGTCGGCTAGGAAGCGGGGAAATCATCGTCGGTTTCATGTGTTTTTGTTTCCCTTGTTTGGAAGACCCCCAATCTCTGCGATTTGATACCGATACCCTTCTTCGATTGATTGGCAAAAGCTTCCCTTCCCTTCCACCCCCAATAAGATTGATCCTTCGTTTGACCGACCCAAACTTGGACCATATGCGTGCAAGGAGTTGTTGCTGGGTTTCAGTCAGTTGTTCACACAGATTGTTTGTTAGTTGGCGCACTTGTAGGCCAAGCCTTCTTCTTCCTCGTCCAGCTCCTCATCCGATTCTGGAGGGGACGCGGATGGAGCCGGAGCCGGAGCAGGGGGCGGCGGTGGCGGTGGCCGCCACACACTTGATCGTGCGGGTGCCATTCAGTTGCTGCTGCCGTATGTAAGACGGGAGCTCCGGGGAGCCAACACTCGAAGCATGGATCAGGTTGAGAAGAGGATTGCCATTCGATCCGGACTCCGCACAGCCGCCCAGGATGGCCATGTCTTTTGGGGAACTGGCCAGCTTTACAGCACAATTCACACGTGTGTGACTGCCATACTGAACATGTACTGGCAAGAAGCCACACAAGCAGAGTGAGCAACTCGAACCAGACCACGGCAAAAAATAGTCAGAGTTCAGAGTTTGCCGTGGACGCGTGCCACATTCTTCCATGTTTCGTTGCTTGCCTTTGCATTTTGTGATTCTTGGTGTAGTGCCAGTCCAGATGCATATGCATACGCCACGCGCTCTCTTGAACCGGAGCAGTCAAGATCCAGCGCTGTTCCGCTTGCGCCAACACTTACCCATGTCGTTCTCTCAGATTCACTTGTCAACAAACCTGGGTCGCTTTGCATTGGTCCCCCCTCTCAAGGTCAATGTCCGAGCTGAAGGCCAACATCCCAGACGTGTCGCTGGTGCTCAGGTTGGGCCAATGACGCGCTCACTCAACCCCAGCCCAACGCTTGTTTGCTTGCTTGTGCTTCTACCTCGCAGGGACGTGGAAAAATACACCGTGATCAAAAAACGCAAGCGCTTGCTACAACGAGAGATGGCCCAGTCCCGAGCGCACGCACTGCCCTTAGCGTTTGACAGAGTGCCCCAAGCTATCAGGACGAGAGAGCTAGAATGCAAAGTGCGCCATCGTGGTTGCCAATCGCACTAGCCTTAGGGGTGAGCCCAACTTGGATCGCACTACAAACCGGATGTCATTGTGTTAGGCTGCAGACACCTTGCTCAGAAGACGTCCCTCGTTTGTAGTGGTGTTTGCCTCAGAAGTTGGCATCTAAAAGGCTGCGCCTGCTTGATTTCCTCTCCTCGCCCTGCTTTGAATTCTGCACAAGGCGGCGCCAGAGCCGGAGCAGGCGTCAAAGCTGGCGGCAGATGATGCCGACTCACCTTGGGAGGACGCACGGTTTGCAGGTGTGGGGTTGGAAATTGCATTCGGTGAGCAGGAAGTAGAGGTGTCGCAGGAGGATGTCCAGACTCGCGAGCCTTTAGCTCCCAACTTAATTGTTGGGCGCTTGCCTGTCTGAAGCATCGTGTCAACAAAGACGCTTTCCACTGTAGGAGGATTGCTTCATCAGCAAGCCACAGGAGATCGTGGGTAAGGACATGTGTTTTCCAAATTGTGTTTTTGCGTATTGAGTTCAGCTCCATTGAACGTGCCACACTGACTTGGTTGCAATCGGCTTGGGGGTTGGGACATGTGACTGCATAGTATGCTTTGCAGGTTCATCAGCCGCCCGTGCCTATGCCTCCAGATGGTACGGCAAAGAACAGCTCTGGTTTTAAGGCTGGGTGGAAGTAAGGGTCACGAGCGCAAGTGTGGCTTTAACACTGCTGCAGGATGCAGCAACATCATCCCATTTCGGGGAGGACGCCCGTTGTTGCCTCAATTGCCGGCTTGTGGGATTGCATGTTTCTGAGCTGGGCTCGTGGTTCCTTAGTTGCCGGTTTGAGATTTCGATTCAATTTTCAGATCTGAGTGGGTCCAAGAGCAGGAAACAGTTGTAAATATTTTTGGAGTCATGGGCAGGACAGCCAAGATCCATGGTGGGATTTGCTGCCCGAGGCCAGCACGAAGAACCGTGGATTTGTTCCATGTGTTGGCATTCGTTTGCTTTGAGGACACAGTCCTGGACTCTGACCCAGGCAGTGATGAAGCTTAGGAACCCCAGTTGCTAGACATCAGCTAGCTGACTTTCAAGGTGGAGATTGCCACTTGCAGGTCCCAAGTCCAAATGTTTTCTCATTCTGTGAGCTGGAGACAGAAAAGCCCTGGGTCTAGTCTGGTGGTCCGTTTTCACACCCCATTTCCATTTAGAAACATTCATGACACTTTCTCATGCCAAGAGCCAGGGTCAGAAAGTTTTAGACATTTTCTGAATCCGGAAGCTGGAATCAGAAAATTTCAGAATTGACTGCAATTTTCTGAAGCCGGGAACTGGAATCATAAGATTTCAAGCCGGGAGATGGAATCAGAAAATAATCATAAATTTTCTGATTCCAACCCCAGGCTTCTGAACATTTCAGAAACTTCTGAAGTTTTCCGAGTCCGGGAATCAGAAAATTTCGAAATTTTCTGGATCCGGGAGCTGGAGTCAGAAAATTTCAGAATTTTCTGAAATTGTTTGAAGCCGAGAGCTGGAATCAGAAAATTTCAGAAATTTCTGAAATTTTCTGAAGACGTGAGATGGAATCAGAAAATTTCAGAATTTTCTGAAATTTTCTGGATCCGGGAGCTGGAGTCAGAAAATTTCAGAATTTTCTGAAATTGTTTGAAGCCGAGAGCTGGAATCAGAAAATTTCAGAAATTTCTGAAATTTTCTGAAGACGTGAGATGGAATCAGAAAATTTCAGAAATTTCTGAAATTTTCTGAAGCCGTGAGCTGGAATCAGAAAATTTCAGAATTTTCTGAAATTGTTTGAAGCCGGGAGCTGGAATCAGAAAATTTCAGAATTTTCTGAATTTTTCTGAAGCCGTGAGCTGGAATCAGAAAATTTCAGAAATTTCTGAAATTGTTTGAAGCCGGGGGCTGGAATCATAAAATTTCAGAGTTTTCTGAAATTTTCTGAAAATTTCAGAAATTTCTGAAATTGTCGGAAGCCGGGAGCTGGAATCAGAAAATTTCAGAATTTTCTGAAATTTTCAGAAATTTCTAAATTTTCTGAAATTTTCTGAAGCCGGGAGCTGGAATCAGAAAATTTCAGAATTTTCTGAAATTTTCAGAAATTTATAAATTTCCGGGTTCCGGGAGCTGGAGTCAGAAAATTTCAGAAATTTCTGAAATTGTTTGAAGCCGGGAGCTGGAATCAGAAAATTTCAGAAATTTCTGAAATTTTCTGAAGCCGTGAGCTGGAATCAGAAAATTTCAGAATTTTCTGCTGGAATCAGAAAATTTCAGAATTGTTTGAAATTTTCTGAAGCCGGGAGCTGGAATCAGAAAATTTCAGAAAATTCTGAATGTGGCTTCGAAATTTCGAGCCAACAAGTGTTGTGAGCGTTTTTTTCAAGAAAAATAAGTGTTGTGAGCGTTTTTTTTGCAGAAAAAAACACTCACAACACTTGTTGGGCTGAAATTTCAGGATTTTCTGAAAATTTCTGATTCCAGCTCCCGGCTTCAGAATTTTCAGAAATTTCTGAAAATTTCAGAAAATTCTGAAATTTTCTGATTCCAGCTCCCGGCTTCAGAAAATTTCAGAAAATTCTGAAATTTTCTGATTCCATCTCCCGGCTTCAGAAAATTTAGAAATTTCTGAAAATTTCAGAAAATTCTGAAATTTTCTGATTCCAGCTCCCGGCTTCAAACAATTTCAGAAATTTCTGAAATTTTCAGAAAATTTCAGAAAATTCTGAAATTTTCTGATTCCAGCTCCCGGCTTCAAACAATTTCAGAAATTTCTGCAATTTTCTGATTCCAGCTCACGGCTTCAAAAAAATTCAGAAAATTCTGAAATTTTCTGATTCCAGCTCCAGGCTTCAGAAAATTTCAGAAAATTTCAGAAAATTCTGAAATTTTCTGATTCCATCTCACGTCTTCAGAAAATTTCAGAAAATTCTGAAATTTTCTGATTCCAGCTTTCGGATTTAGAAAATTTCAGAAAATTCTGAAATTTTCTGATTCCAGCCCCAGGCTTCAGAAAATTTCAGAAAATTCTGAAATTTGTCTGATTCCATCTCCCGGCTTCAGAAAATTTCAGAAAATTCTGAAATTTTCTGATTCCAGCTTTCGGATTTAGACAATTTCAGAAAATTCTGAAATTTTCTGATTCCAGCTCCCGGCTTCCGACAATTTCAGAAAATTCTGAAATTTTTTGATTCCAGCTCCCGGCTTCAGAAAATTTCAGAAAATTGTTGATTCCAGCTCCCGGCTTCAGAACATTTCAGAAAATTCTGAAAATTTCTGATTCCAGCTCCAGGCTTCAGAACATTTCAGAAAATTCTGAAAATTTCTGATTCCAGCTTCCAGCTTCAGAACATTTTCCGAGTAGTCTGATATTTATTCCAAAATCAGAAAGCTTAATATTGCTCAACAAAGTTTCCATAAATTTCCTGTTTCCATCTCAGAATGTTATTGTTTTGTTTTTGAGATGGATTGATTCCAGCTACCGGATTCATATTTTCTGGATCTTGCTTTATGCGTTCTGTCGGGAATCAGAAAATTTTAGAGCAACGCCCACACACAGCACCCGGTCAAAGAACATAGGAAGATATGACATGTAGCCTGTTTGGCCTGCAATCAGAGACGCCTGCGCAAGCTTATGTAGACTTGTGTAGCCTGCAATCACATAACAATCTGATACGCATTGTTAGTGATAGCTACTGTTAGTCGAGAGGTGATTTGGTAATCGTGGCAACCACTCCAATGTGTGCAACGCAATTAGCTCGATGTGTGCAACGCAATTAGCTCAATTAGCTCGGTGTCGTGCCCACTCGTGGCAACACCTGTTGCCGTTGGCAGTGGGGAATTTGCGGTTTCTTCTTGCATGTGGCAGTTGGAGTCCGGTGCCAAATAGACAGGTGCCAAGTTCTTGCGAACCCTTCAACAATCCAAGTGGTTGGCGAATCTCTCGGCGCTCGTCTGCCCATGCATGGTGCTTCAAGCAGGCTGGCTCAGAATTGTTGAGGGTTTATGCAAAGCTTGTTCACGTTCTATCTTCGTGCAGCATAAGTCGGGAGTCGGGAATATTCAGGAAAACCTTTTCTGACCGGCACGTCTTGTTTTTGCATTGGGCTTCCAAACTTGAGCCCTGTTCAACCCTTGCTTCGTGGCACCATGGCGCCAAAGAGGCATCGACAAAAGAGGAAGCCGCCGAATCCCAAGAACAAGGCCCAGCCGAGTCAGCGCAAGCCCACCAAATCCAGGAAGAAGAAGGGAGCTGACGACATCAATCCCTTCACGGAGCCCCCACCACCAGGGCAGAAGCGATTAGACTCCAAGGTTCGGATCGCTGAGCCATCAGCTGACTCTTAGCCCTTTAGCGCGTTGTTGAGGTGAGGGTTCTAGTTTCTTACATGCTTGGATGAGAGTAGGCAAAGTGCCCAGGATCTGGCCCCAGAGAAGTCACCCCCTTCAGCATCCAAGACGCCTACCAGTTCCAAAGCGCCCAAGCAGAAAAGCATGAGGCCCGACCCCCTTTGTTTTGATCTGGCGTGCCTAGACTCAAGCATTTTCCAGGCGACCAGCAGCCAAGCGACCAGCGGCGGCTCCAACTACTCTTGCCGAGGCAGACGACGCCGCCTCAGATGCCACCACTTTAGCCTTGGACGGCACGAAGCTATCTCATCCGGGGCAGGATGCTGATGTGGTCACTCTTAGCCAGTCGAACTTGAGCTGCTTCGGTGACCTAGAGAACGACGATGACATGTTTCATACAACCCCAGGACAGGGCAAACCTGCATGTTGAGACAGCTTCCGAAACGCAGTTGCGTAGGCGGGGAAGGGGGGAAGGGCTTGAGTTGAGACTTGTTCAAGGTGGTCGTCAGGGTCGCTTCAGAGTGGAGCAGCCTCAAGTGATTTGGCAATTGCGTCGCAGTCGTTTGCATGGTCAATGATTCTGTTTGAATGAATAAACCGTGCTTGTTTGACCATGACCAAGTCCAGCTGCCCATTCATGCTTGGCTTGGATTGAAACCGTTGCCGCTACTTAAAACCCACCCTGCAACCAGGAGCTGCCTCAGCAGCTGGACTTTCTCCTCCCACAGATGTTACCGACTTCGAGAGCTTGTGGTCACACGCGCAGCGAAACGTGGACCGGATCATGTTGCATTTCGGCGATGGTGCGGTGCGCAATTTGGCCGAAAACCTTGGTCGGACAGTGGTGATCTCGCTGTACAGCGGCCTGGGCGGCGCAGAGGAGGGTTTCGAGGGCTTGCTCAGCAGTGCGGGAAGTAGCCAGTGTTCTGAACTGCAGAGGCTAAATTTCCAATGATTGCGATATCCTCACACACAAGTTTCAAACATCAATCTTCACCTTTTGTTTTGAACGAGCGTGAAGGTGATTGCCACTAACCAACCATCATCATGTTTGCTTCGTGCACCAAAACCTGCCCCCTTGCCCTGTAGTTGGCGACCCTCACCAACTACCTTGCAGTTGCGAACGTTTGCAAGATGCGGGGCTGGCCCGTACCACCGAAGCCGGTGCTACTCCTGGCTTGTGACGCTGACATCCACTGCCAGAGGGTGTTACAGCAACACGAGGAGATGTTGTCAAAACCAATGTGTGGCAAGAAAGATCGTTTGGTGCATGCCAATTTTGCTTGATTAGGGTGATTCAGCCGCCCAAATGGACTACCGTGCTTCACACTTCAAACCCAGCCTGTTGCAGGATGCCCCGGTCTACTTGGTGCCGGACTTGAAAAACTTCATCTCCCCGGAATGCTTGGAGGAGGCAGAGCGCTTGCAAGGGAAGCTCCTTGCAGAGCACCCGAACGTTAAGGAAATGAGTGTTGCACAGCGGGAGCAGCTGGGCCTAGAGTACGTGGACGAGGTTGTGAACATGTTTATCAGATGCAAGGCTGTGAATCAGGAGATTTTGTGCTTGGGTGGAAAGCGGGTAGCTCGTCCTGGTTTCTTTGCCTTACATTTTGGGACTGAGCCAAGTCGAAAAGTAAGAGGCACATCTTTTGCTACATTTCGTGTAGGTGTTTTCTGGAAAGTTGGGGGTCACCATCTGGCACCCTTGAAAACTTGACGAGGGTGCCAGATTTTGCTGCGCTCACCAGCAACACCCCCAGCAAGCTACGTGTGACCTGAAAGAGGGGCCCATGTATATGTTCAAATTTGTTTGAGATGTTTAGCAGGTTTCGCCTTCACATTCCGTGTCATCCAAGGTCCAACTGGACGTGCTGAAGAGTTACGTGGCTGCAGCTGATACCATCGTGAGCGTCATCGCTGGAAGCATTTGTAAGGACTTTTCGAGTATGGGCGATGGCGCCCGCTTGGTTGGAAAACACGTTACTCCGCCTATTTAGGTTCTGACTTGCAAGTGTCCGTTGTCCGTTGTGATTGTTCGGTTTTGAATTTGGACTGTGTGAGTGAGTTTGTGTTTTGTTTCCCAACCAACAGACCAACATCCATCAGTTGTTGACTGCTCTTTAGCGAGGCCGGCCAGGCAAAAAGGACCTATTCTCTTTTGAAGCCCTGGGGCATTTCAAAAATGGCTCTTGGGAATGAGTTGGAATCCAAAGGTCTTGGCACGCCCAATAGTTTTTGAGTTGTTGAGACACGTTTGGGGCATTTCGAAAACGGTGCTTGGAACAGAGTGCCAATTCAGGCGATTTTGTTCTGTATCCTCGTGGCTGTGGTCCGCGAACTACGGCCCCACGCATTTCTGCACGAGTGCACGCGGCTGTTCCCAGGAGTGGCGTACTTCACCGCGCTCCTGCCGGAGTACAAGTTGCACCACTTGGGGGTTGATCCCCGAGACCACGGATGTCCTGCCCGCCGGAGTCGCAACTATGACGTATGTGTGCGCCCTGACATGTGCCTGGCCGGCGATGGCATGGTCAGCTTCCACCGTTTGTTCGCCAGCTGCAAGCTGGATGTCAGTGTGTTTCTGCAGGGGGGCAAGGACGAGGCAGGGCCCGAAAGTGGCATCAGTGCTTCAGCATTTTAATTGCAGCGGTGTCCTTTTTTCCTGTGTTGATGCGGGAGGTGGAAGAAATTCGTGATCTGATGGCCAAGAACGGCTTCAAGTCGCGTCGCTGCGGGTTCCAGGAGCTCTTGACTTCCGCTGCAAAGGTGTGGGGCTACAGAAATATGCCCTGAACTTTTTGTTTTTGGTGGCAGGGTTAGCCTAGGTCTGGTTAATTTGTTAGTCAATGCGCAGCGAGTCGCAAGTGCCATGTGCAGGTGCATTTGGATACGGCTCGGCGGGACTCAGAGATTGCAAGGCTCCTGAAGAGCCACACTGAGGTGGCCATCAACCTCGACCAAGACCCGTTGATACAGCCACACATGGGCAGCCATATGCCGGTACAGCTTGCGAGCCAGTCGTGCATGTACGCCATCCTCAGAGATCGACCCTTCACATGCCTGGAATCTTGGAGCACTTTTTGGTTTTGCTTGTTGTTGCCAACGGTGTTGATTGCTGCGGAAGCTTTCCCTCTTTTGACCCTTCCGTGTTCATTGTTTTCTTGGCCAACTGCTGCTCAGGAACTTGCATGCGCGCAGATGATCCCTGTGTACCCTTCATGCTGGAAAGCCCTCGGCTTCAGCGGCCGGTCAGCTTTGAAGGTGTGCCCCCTCAGGCGATCCGCCGTATGAGTGGGAACACGTTTCACCAGTCATGCTTTGTGGCCTGGCAAGCGTTTTTGCTGATGAGGCTGCAGCGACGGGAGTAGTTACCAGATCAGCCAGTTCAATCTGGTCTGCGTTTGCAGTGTTTGAGATGGAGTGTTTTGTTGGAAGAGTAAACTGGTTTTGTCAGACAGCATCAGAGGGTGTCTTGTTGCGCTCATTGCAAGCTAGATGCGGCAGGCGGCAGTGTGACCGCGTTTTGTGCAAGCGCGAATGGCCTTCGTTGGCTATCAACAATTGAGCAGCATGTGGTGTAGCAGTGAAAAATCAGATCGCTTGTTGCGTTCTGTGTTGGTCTTGTTTCGAACGATGATCGCTTTGGTTTGGGCTCGGCTGCTGTTCTTTGACTTTGTGCGCAAGGGTTGGGCTTCAAAGGGACGCCACGCGGGCTGTTTTCCACCAACTCCCCATAGATTGCTTGTCAAGCCAGTTTGACATGGGTAGTGGCGTGGGCTCACGCATGTAGCATCATGCTGGTCATAACCCGACCTTCTTGATTTGGCTGCAAGAGCGCGTGGTGGAATGGTGGATGCAGGACGCAGGATGCAGGTCATGACCGGACTCACGTGACAGAACAAGACTTTGCTTGTGCCCGGAGCATTGCTAGTGCATCCTGCGAGCCAAGAAGCCATGGAGGATGATCAGGCGCTGTGTGTCGGCTGCGAGCAGCCCTTGGTTGAGGAAGATGGGGCCAACGCAGAGAAGGATAAGCAGAAGAAAGCCGTGAAGGCAGGACAAGGGCTTTGGCCGGTCAAACGCCAGAATTCCAGCGTCCTGCTTTGGTGTTGTGTGTGCGACGTTTGCACGCATCTTGTGTTCCCACTGCCCTAAACCATTCCTTGCCTACATTGCTGGGGGGACAGGGGAATAAGATGAGTCATGCAAGGTGCGCGGGCTGTGCCAGAAATGCGCTCTCAAGCACCGGGCGCTCTGCGCAAAGAGCGGGGACCAGGAAGTTCTTCAGTGGTTCAACACCTTGAAGGATTCCGACGGCCCTGAGTACCGGAAGGTTCTCGCTGCAGCTGAGCCCCATCCGGGGCAGCGCTACTCGAAGTTCAACCTGACCTCGTACCGGGAGGAGAAAACTCAGAAGAAACAGAGAGGAGAGCGTGAGGAAGAGGAGGCGATGTCCTGGACCAGGTACCTTGCGTTCCACACAGAGGACCTGGCCTTGCCAGACCGCATGTCCGCATCCGAGGCGCGGGCGGCGTGGTTGAGGGACCCCAAGGAGAGGATACCAGTGTTCGTCCGGAAGCTGAACCGGTGGGAAGAGCGGGACCACGTCTGGGTGGCGACGAAGGGGCGCAAGCGCTGGAAGGCCAAGCTGGACGAAGACTCTCGGACCGCGTGTCGCGCCCACCAATCCCAGACTGGCTCTGAGCAGGCTGCTGCCTCGGTGCTGGGTAGACTGGGGAACTTCGTCACCTTCGGAGGCGCTGTTCTTCATACCCAGAGGGTTGAAACTTACCCTTCATTGTTTGTTCAATACTCAACCACGTCTGATTCTGGCACATGATTCCTGTATTTACCTGCTTGTTTGTTCATTGTCAGGGGCAAACGCCGGTCCCCCCTCCATTTTCCCCGTGGTTTTTTTACACGTGCGCTCGTGTGCTAGTTAGTTCACGTTTTTTCTGTTTGTTCTTATTGAGCTGAGCTTGTGGTCGTGATCTGTTTTAAATAAGTCTTCTCAGTGGTTTTTCATGCGGTCGTTGTTCATGTGTGCGTGGGGCGAGTTCTGGACTGCCCAGAACCAGAAGGCAGCATTTCAAAGTTGTTGCGCGGCCGTTTTGGGTTGTATAACGATATCGTTTCTCGAGGGAAGCCAAGCGCTGCCACTGTCAGCGTCGGAAGACAGGCAAAATGGAAAACTTGTTTCCGCTGGAATCGCAATCACTCGAGTCGAAATCACGTGTTTGCATCTTTGTTTGGGGGAATTTGCTGGATCATGTGTTGGTTTGTTCATGTGAGCGAGATGGGTTTCAGGAGGGGATATTTCTGACTTTGACTTTGGTCACTGAAACAGATTGCTGATCAGATGACAATGACGACTTCTTCAAGTCTTGGCTGGCCGGCTTTGGGGCTGATGACAGCCAGTTCGTTGCTGCGGGCCATCAGGATAGCGCGGCAAACAAAGGCCGCAACAAGACACGGAACCTGGACCAACAATTTAGCAGACTTGTTGCCGTGGCTGCAGAGCTGTGTTTTTTTTGTTTGGTTTGTACGAAGGCCCTTGTGACATTGTGTGTGTGTGAACATTTTCTTCTTCTCATGCACACGCGGACGCATGCAGTGATTGATCAGGAGCTCAAAGGCTGCGGGCAAGGAAGCCAAGCTGGTCGACGTGAACTTCCTCCGCACGCAAGCGCTCTCCAAGCTGGTAAGCCAGGTGAAGTTTGTCACAGCCGCCCACTTGGACGCTGAGGCCAAGGCTACTTCTTTCCTGGAAAGCAACAAGGACATGTTTGCTCATGAAACGCCCAACTCAAGTTTCAACACACTATGTTTAATATGTTCACATTTGGCCGAAAGTGCCTTTGAAGAAGCAAAGCGCTTGAGGAGCTTCACGACACCTTCAAGCAGCTGAGCGGCAAGGGGGTTGACGAGAGCCGGATCCTCTCCGACCAGACGCTGGGCTTGGACGACATGGCCGGGACGGTGAAGTGCATGTATGCCCTTGACCGGCGCTTGCGGGCGGTGCAGATCCTGAAGATGACAGACACTTGGCATTTTGCAGACTGCAGATGTGGCTTCCATGCGTGTTATGCTTGAGTTGTTGGTGTTGCGCTACCGTATTTCCATCACCCCGGCACCGGTAGGTAACACTTCCTTTTGATGCCACCGAGCATGCCTAGTACCTTGCCCCGGATAAAAGTGTGTTGAGTTTTGCCATATTGAAACGCCTAGTAGACAAAAGGGGTCGGACCACTCGCCTTGCCACTCAGGAGCCCGAATCGGTGGAGCAGATGTCGGAGAAGTTTGCAGAGCTGTGCAACGAGGACGGCTACTTGCAAGAGAACGCCTCCAAGGCGGCCACTGTCGCCTTCTTGCAGTGGCTTGGATTCAACCCCGCCGGGGCAGGGAGGGGAAGTTTGTTTTTCTGTGCTGCACACGGGCCCCTTGAGGAAGACCGACCACTTTGACGATTGCATGGTGAAGGACCAGGTGGATGGGCGTCTCAAGGACTGGCACCGTGTTTTGCTTTGCAAGTCTTCTAGATGTGCTTGTTCGAAACCGGTTTGTTTGATGTTTCTGCTTAAATTGTCCACTGTCCACTGCCACAGGTGTGCAGATTGCATAATGGGTCGGGCCTGAGATAGAAACGCTGGCGAGGAGATTCTTGAAAAGGCCACAGCGGCCAAGACGGTGGCACAATCCTTGCGGAGGGCAATCAAAGACATTCAGAACATGACGAAGGCGTGTCTTCTGACTCTTGAGCCAATGTTTGAATTTCAACTTTCGGGTGTGTGCATGTTTGAATCGTAGCCGTTTGCTACCGTTTGACAGTTTGACAAACAAGCCAGGCGCTGCAGAAGGCGCGCGCAGCTTTCGAGGCTAAGCGAAAGGAGCTCGAGAACAGTTCGGCTAACGGCACGCTGACTCTTGCAGCGAACTGGTGTCGCCTTTTCTGATTTCTGACATTAAGCTGTTTGGCAAGATGATGTTGGGAACAGCCTGTTAGCAGCCAGTTGTGCAAATTTGTTTCTCCAATCAGAAGCAGCAGAGGTAGGAAAGGGTTTGGGGCTGGGGTACCACGGGTTTCGTGATACGTGAGATTCCACCGGTTTGTTAATTTATTTCCCCGACTGTTTGCATGTTGTTCTGGGCAGCGACGTAAGGAACGGGCGCACCAACTTCGCCAAGTGCATTTCCGACTCGGACCCCTTGGTCCTCCGTTGCTTCAAAGGACTGGCTGGGCTTCGCCCTATGAAGGTCATCACGGCGAAGTCCCCGGCGCTGGAAGAGGGAGCACTTTCCTTCAACCAGGCATTGATCATCAGGAAGGGCCGCCACAGCTTTCAGACCATCACGAAGGACTTCAAAGAAGAGATGGAGGCCTCTGTCAATGAGTTCAAGGAGAGGCTCAGTCGGCAAGCGGATGCCAGATCTGCGACACTCAAGCGGCAAGTCTTAGTAGTTCTGGCTCAGTTTCTTGATTTTGCAGAGTGATGGGGGTAATTGGGCGGGTTCGTTGCTTAGTTGTGTGTTTTGGTTAAATCTTTTAACACGTCCGTTGTGGTTGTTGGAAAGAGCGCGAAACTGAGGGCTCGCATCTCGAACGATGACGCCAATGCGGCGATGCGGGACCGCTTCCACACCGTGATGCCCCTGCCCTGGCAAGAGAATGCCACGGATCACAATGAGCTTGGTAGCCAGGTGCTGGCCAAGGGCCAGCTTGAGACGCAGCAGATGATGCAGGGCCGCAGGGACACGGGTTGTGCAGTTCAATCTTTTCAGCCGTTCTTGCCAGCAAACCATGTCCCCAAATGCTGTTGCATAACATTTCCCAACACGCTGGCCGTCATGCTTCGCTCCTGAAGGACTTCGATGCCGTTTGGCTTGTCGGCCAGAAGGACAAGGCGGTGCACGCCGGGCTGGAGGCATCCGGCGTGGGCAACATTCGCCTGTGCGCAGCTCGCCTTATTCCAGCGAGTTTTCAATGTCGGCCTCACAAGCCTTGATGATCGGCGCAGTGAATCAATTTCATTTCTTTGACTACACCTTGTTGTGTTCATGGGTTTTGTCACTGTCACAGTGAGTGGTTCCACTGGCCTGGGTGCTTGGGTTCTTCACTTTGCTTCTATGGCCTTTTGATTGTGACCTTGAATGCTCCCAGGTGTATGGAGGCCTTCTGGTGGTCACGGCTGATCTGGCGGAGTGCGCGGCTTACTTCGGGACTCAGAGCATTCCAGACATCAAGGAGGCGCTTCTCGCTACAGAGCTGCACTCAGTTCCGGACGGCCTTTCGCTGCCCAGCCTCAGCGCTGGGTATGTGAAGACCGGGGACTTCCTCGCCATGCCCATGGGCACCGTCGTCGTCTCGAAGAGCATCAACGGCGACCACGTCGGGTTGAGGAGAAACTGGCGTGGTTGCTGTCAAACTCGTTTTGGAGTTTCTGACCGCAAACATTGAAATGATTGCGTTAACTATCGTTTCCCGCAGGATGCAGGCGACGGTGTTCCCGGAGAACGCTCTCAGAGCCTTCCGTGCGATGGTTGCCGAGCAGGCAAGGGGCCTGACATCACATGCTTTGGCCGCAGACCAATCCGGCCTCCCAGAAGACAAAACCATCTCATGGCTGTGATGTCAATGCAGGACGTGAGTTGTTGCTTAGTTTTTTTTAGTGTCGGTCGCAGGGATTACCGCCATATGTTTGTGATGGTTCCTTGTGCTCTCGATTGGCCGGCCCATGAGGTGGTCTCCAAGCCGATGATGCTCTACGCTATGGAGGCGGCGCCCGAGGTTGCGAAAGCTGCCTTGGAGGACGCCGAGCAAGCTGTGGGCGAGGACGGGACCTCGGACGTCGACCCCTTCGAAGCCGAGCTGAGCGAGATGCTGGATTCCCAGAAGGCTGGCCACTGTTTGTCATGCGCCTGCCAAACTTGATAGTCATAATCGCCCTAAATACACGATCCATTTGGTTCAACCGCGGCATCAGTTGTTTGGTTTGTTGGTTGATTGAAAGTTGGTTGAAAATTGGCTTGGTTGAAAGTTGAAAGTACGTTGGCCGGTTGGTTGGTTCGTCGGTTGGTCGGTTGGTGGTTTGTTTGTGTTTGTTTGATTGATTGGTAGGATGGTTGGTTGGACAAGTTGGTTGGTTGGTTGGTCGATTGAAAGTTGGTGGGTTGAAAGTTTGTTGGTTGAATTTTGGTTGCAAGTTGGTTGCAAGTTGGTTGGTTGGTTGGTTGATTGGCAGTTTTTTCGACACGCGTTTTCCGGTGACTGACCAACCTGGGCCAAAGTCCCTGCAGCACACACCAGCAGCTGCGCAGACCCCGGGCGTGCTGGAGCCACCAGCCGAGACAGTGCCGGCGGAAGACGCAGGGTCCGCTGACCAGCCTGGACAAAAGCCCACGCAGCCACAGCGTGCGCCAGCTCTGCAGCAGCCAGTCGACAAGCCTGTGCCAGCTGACAGTGCAGGGTCCGGTGACCAGTCTGGGCAAACGCCCCTGCAGCCTCCAGCCGAGATGCCCGCAGGGTCCGGTGAACAGTCTGGGCAAGCGCCCCTGCAGCCTCCAGCCGAGATGCCCGCAGGGTCCGGTGAACAGTCTGGGCAAGCGCCCCTGCAGCCTCCAGCCGAGATGCCCATGCAGGTTGACGCAGGGTCCGGTGAACAGTCTGGGCAAACGCCCCTGCAGCCGCCAGCCGAGATGCCCATGCAGGTTGACGCAGGAACGCCCCTGCAGCCTCCAGCCGAGATGCCCATGCAGGTTGACGCAGGAACGCCCCTGCCAGCCGAGATGCCCATGCAGGTTGACGCAGGAACGCCCCTGCAGCCTCCAGCCGAGATGCCCATGCAGGTTGACGCCGTGTCCGGTGACCAGTCTGGGCAACCGCCCCTGCAGCCTGCGCCAGAACCCGCAGTTGAGACGCCCATGCAGGTTGACGCAGGGTCTGGTGACCAGCAGACGTTTGGAGGGTCCAGTGACCAGCCTGAGCCACAGCCCTTGCAGGCTGCACCCACACGTGTCGAAGGGCCCGTGAGCTCTGGCAATTCCTGGGAGCCAGCAGCTGTGCAGACACTGGCTGCCCAAGAGCAGCAAGACTTGCAGCAGCATCTGGCGGTGGAGGTCGGGACCAACGTGCCTACTGTGGAGCCCCCCCTACCGAAGGCACCGGCACCGGTGCCGATTGAGGCAGTCGCAGCTGATGTCGCAGCGACGCACGCAGCACGGCCGGCCCCAGCCCCAAAGGCAAAGTCGGCCGTGCGAAAACGGGCGGCGCAGCAGAAGGTTGCGGAGGGTCAGCAAAGCCTGTCGGCCCTTTTCCAGCAGGACTGTGAAGTTGAAAACATGTGACGGTTCAGAAGCATGTTTGTGGATTTTGTTTTGCAAGCTGTTGTTTCTGGTTGCTTTGAGTCCATGGTTTTGGTTTTGGGTCCAATGTCCAATGGTCCAGGGAATAGGGAAGTTGTTCTTGTTTGGTCGCTCTTGGATTGCACACCCGCCAGGAGCAGAAGAAGCGCAAAGGAGACAAGTGAATCCAGCCTGTCGGCCCTTTTCCAGCAGGACTGTGAAGTTGAAAACATGTGACGGTTCAGAAGCATGTTTGTGGATTTTGTTTTGCAAGCTGTTTTTTTTTGGTTGCTTTGAGTCCATGGTTTTGGTTTTGGGTCCAATGTCCAATGGTCCAGGGAATAGGGAAGTTGTTCTTGTTTGGTTGCTCTTGGATTGCACACCCGCCAGGAGCAGAAGAAGCGCAAAGGAGACAAGTGAATCCGGCCTTGAAATTTGGCCTTGACCGGGGTTTTCTCGAGCTAGCCGAAGGCGTTGGCTCGATTGCGGTTTTGGGCACGGGGACCATGTCATTCTGTGCCCGACGGCCTACCAGCACAGGGAGAGAGACACACGCAAAATCACATTGTTTGCAGGCCAGTCGTGGCATGGTGTGGCAGGATCGCCCGTGGTGAATTATTCATGCAGCAAGGATCGACGCAGATCTGGGTAAAGAGTGGCTGCTGCCGAATCACCGCCACCATGTTGAGTATGTTTGGGTAGTCTCATCCATCGGACCCAAACTTGCAAGAAGTGTGCGCGGCCTGTGTTTTTGAAAAGGGAGATGCTATACACACTTGTTGGGTCCAATTTTTTCAGGGAATCAGAAAACACACTTGTTGGGTCCAAAACCACCCCACTCACGCAAGTCCTTAACTTGGCTCCCCCGCGAAGAGCGCCACCGCATGGAGCTGCTGGGCTAGGCCTCGTGGACCCGGTTTCAGGGAGGCTCAGAACTTGAGATCGCTGTGAAATCGGTAGGGAATGAGTTGGAAGAACCCCAGGCTTTGGTCCCCTTGAAGGAAACACCAGGGAAACTTGCTGGTGCTCACTGCTTGGAGTTCGGTATTTAACCCAAGTTAGTCACTTTTACTGAGAAATCTGAAAACGGACAGCCCTGAAAAGGTGAACACCTTTTATGTTGCTGGTGCGACAGGTAGGGAATGAGTTGGAATGAACCCAGGGATTGGTCCCCTTTCCCTCATTCCCTGCTGAGCACCAGCAAGTAAACCACCTTGCGGGTTTTCTGCCATCATTGTTTCACAAGACACAGGTTGCCCAACTCAGGCCACCCATGCGGAAGGAAGCATGAAGAGACATCTAGGCCTTGAATGAGAGCCGTTCCGATGGGCGTGATCTAATAAGAGCCGACCCAAGCTAAGGCGTTACCCAAAGGTCTGCGACGCCCAAAGGCAAGCAAAGAAAGGCAGAGTTGCCATTTGAAGCCGTCCATCTGTTCAAACTCGAGATACCTGTGCTACCGAGCCCAAACAACATGATGCAACCAAAGCCGGCAAACCTTGGATGGTGCAAACGGATGTGACAAGTCCGCCGTCACCTCGAGGAAGTGCCCCAGTGTACCCCAAAAGCATGGGTGTCTTGCCAAAACTGGGACCCCCTTTCTGGATGGTGTTTCGAAGGAATCCAATAGGAACCCCCTTCCACTTCTCAAAGCTGCTGCCCACATTGGCAATGAGCCCTCAAATGGTTTTTGAGGGTGCCAACTTGAAGGTTGATATGAGGGAGAACAAAGGGAACACCATGAATTTTCTGGGCTGCCCCCAGCTCCCCCGCTAAAAGTTTAACTTTCAGTGGGTCAAATGGAAACTACCACTAAACACTAAAAAGCTAAAAGGCCACGGGGATGGCTGGGAGCCACCAAGTTTTGGTGTCCCCATGGTAAGCTGGTACCCCCTATTTTGGCGCATACTGTGGATGGACGAAATCCTGCACCACCTAAGAAACCCTGGAATGATGTTTCCCCTGTAAATACCAACCAACAATGGTTTCAACCATGGTTTCAAAGTGGTGCGAAATGGATTTCGTCCATCCACAGTATCGCATCTTTTTTTCGGGAGTCTGACTGAGCCTCCCGCCGAGCTTCTCCGGCGGGATCAGCCGAGGAAGGAACGCGCTTTCTTTGGTCAGCTGAGGCAGCCAATGCCCTGCGCCGAAACGAACACACATCCCAACTAGGATAGAATTAGGACCCCAGCAAAAAACTATCTGTTTTGCCTGGTTAGTGGAAAACAAAGGGACCCCAACCAAGCAAAAATACGAAAAGGGGAGCTAATTCTGGGGAAGCCAACTGGAAGCAGTGGGCGACGCAGCTTCAGCCCGAGAGTTCTGAGCAGATTGGTGAACTTGGATCAGACTCGCTGAACCTAGCCAGAAGCCCCACTTTAGATTGGGTATGCATCCCATCGGGGAATGAAAACCAGCACAGCGATGTTGTGTCATCTGCTCAGGTACGTGAAACGGATTCCCCCACCCTGAGAAGATGTTGAGCGCGCACTCAAGATTTGCTAGGTTCTTGCTGCGCCCGCGCACATGAGCCAAGACCCCAGCATGTGCGCTTCACCTCCACAGAGCTCTCTCTCTCTCTCTCTCTTGCCCACACAAAGGAGATCTTGTACGTAGTATTAAATACGAATTGATCAAGTGCAAAAAAATAGTAGATAACTGAAAGCCTAACAATCATGCTAACCCTGACCACATGCAGCTATTGAATCCAAGCCGGAGGCATAGCAACAACCAATGTGGGAACAGCAAACCAGAGCAACTTGGGAAACCACCAAGTACAAACAGTGGACGGGGGAGACCGCCAGGAAGTGAGAGCCGAGCACATTGAAGGAGGATTCCACAAAAACAACTGAACACACTAAAGACGATGACCATCGTGATCAACGATAAGACAAAATGAGCCACGGACAACGATACGTGTCTGCTTTGCAGGTGGTCAATGGGTCGCCGTGAGCTAAAAATCAGACCGAGGGCGGCCCTTTCCTGACCGCTCCGTTTATTCGTGCAGCTGTCTGTGGCTTTCCACGGGCAAAGTGCAACTGGGCAAAAGAGAAATGAGAGCAGTCCACTCGACCGAGTTTTTGGGAGCCTCGCAGCGATACTTTCCCCGGGCGCGACTGGCACATCTGGCACACCAGGACCCCAAACACTCTCATGCAAATGTGTCCATTTGGTTAAGGCCCCAGGGAAACAAAAAAATGTCCAGTAGTGATGAATTCCTTTTAACACCAACAAGGGAAAATAACGAATATGCTTGAGCAAATGCCAGACATGCCGGGCCTAGCAGCGACAGCGCGATGAGAAAAAAACCTCAGGCCGCGGATCGGATGATTTTTTTGCCACTCGGCACAGCAAATTCCAGGCTGGCAGGAAGTTGCAGGACTGACACCCAGTGATTCAATTGGAATCCGGAGACTTCAGGGGCTTCCCTTCGGGTCACCCTTTCAAAGATCGCCCCAAAAAGGGGCTACGACAGAACACAAGCCCATGAAGACCGACGAATGTCCTCCACACCTCAGCTCTGCACTAAGAAGTGCCTGCGCATACGCTCCGTGCGAACAGGGGCCAGCACGTTATAAACTGGCTCTGCAATACTATCATCTGGCTAATCAACTCCCCGTATGTCGACAGGGTCCGGAAAAAAAAGACTTTGAAGAGTCCCCCCCCACGCAGACCCCATATCAACCCGGTTCTCTCCGGTCATCTCTCTCCCTGTCTGGCTATTGGGACGGCAATAGGACAGTAAGCGGAAAGTGGGTGACAGGCCTTGAGTCGGGGACACGCCTATCAGCTTTAAGCAACATGTAAGAATAAAACCTTTGCTGTTTCTGGCGAGCTGGAGTAGTTGTTTGTGTTTGGGAAAAGCAACCCTTAAGACTGTAAAAGGAATTAGTACTGCAAGAAACATCAATGGCAATACTGTAGGAGTTGTAATCTAAACATCTGAGATTGTTGGGAGGAGAACGGGCGTCTTTAACCGCTTTCATCCCTGGGGGTGGCAGGTCCTGGGTCCCAACAACCGGAATAGGTTCAATTGCAAAACCTAGTGGGTGCCTTGAAAGAAGTATTGACTGGCCGGGTGGAAAAAAGTGAGCTGCAGGGGAAAGAGCTCCATGAGGGCACTAAGTAGTCCCCAGTAACTCGAAGTCCTCTCGAAGCCTGCCAAGAGTGTGCCGGGGGCAACTCTCAAGGATTGGCTTAGGGATTTGGGGTTGAAAGCAGATTCAATGCACAGCAAAACCATTTGTCCCAGCAGCAGGAGTCTGCTTGCTTGTAGGCTATAGCTTTGTACAGCTGTGGACAAGTTGGACGGGCCGAAATGCCTGGCGACTCCATGCCTTGCGACTCCCGCAACCGCTACGCCGTTCCATCCTCGTCCGGCTCCTCGGCGCGCACGTCTTCGGAGACGTTCTTCGCCTCGAAGCCGAAGGTGAAGTCCCGGTCGCTCTTCTCCAGCTGTGCGCCGGGCCCCAGCCGCACCAAGAGATGGCTGTCCTGCAGCAGCACGCTGGCGCCGTGCACGAGGAGCGACCCCTGCTGTGAGGCCGCCGCCCGGCAAGCAGCGATCTGCGCCGGGCTCGTGAGGTGCGCCAACACTCCGCCCGAGGAGTCGTGCAGCATGGCGCTGGGCGATGGTGGGCCGCCGTTGAACTTGTATCGCTCCTCGAACCACCTCACGCGCACCCGGAGGTTCACCTCCATCCCGGGCTTGAGCGCTCCGATCTGCTTGGCGGCCGCTCGATGCAAGGCGGCCTTCTGTTCCGGGGTGATGTCCTTGATGGCCAGGACCATCTTGCCCTTCTTGTGCCGCCATCCAAACATGCCGCCCCGCAGCCGCCGCAGCCGCTCCGCGGGCAGAGACTTGGCGCCAGCGCGCAGAAGCCAGCGGCACATGGCGCGGCACCGGGAAAAGGGCGTCGCCACCTCGCTGTAGATGATGACCGGCTGGTCTTTTCGCTTCAAGACCTCCTTCACCCACGGGCCAGCAACGCCCGCAAGGCCGAAGTCCACAAACTCCCGCATGGGGATGTTGAACGCCCCGTCGATATGCTCAATCTCAAATTCGAAACGCTCCCTGCAGTCAATGAACACGGCCTTGTCCTCAGCGTGAAGCCGCAAACTCTCGGCCATGCCGGCCCACTTTACATCATTGACGTTGCCACCGGTCCCATCGGAGATCCACTTCTCACCGATTTCTTCGAACTCACCGCCCTCGATCTCTGCGGCCTGTTTCTCGATTTCTGGGACATTGGCTTCCAGCCACCACTCAAAGCGCTCATCCTCCTCAGCCTCCAACTCGAATAGGTCGATTTCGTCCTCCTTCAGCTTGTTGAGGATGAACAGCAGCCGCCACTGCTGCTTCTTGTCCATCAAAGTCTCAAAGGCCCCATACACCTTCCTGAAACAGTCCACTGCTTGGGGGTGGCTGTTCTTATCCGGGTGGATGCCCACGCTGATCCTGCGGTAGGCCCTCTTGATGAGGCTCAAGTCAGTGCCATACCACTTCGCCTCGAGGTTGAGAACCTCAAACTCGTGTCTTGAGGCCAGGATGCGCTCCACCGCCTTGTCATAGAAATGCTGCGGGTCCATGCGCAAAGAGTAGAGTGCCTCACGGGCTGCCCGCTCCGCTTCGTTCCCACCCAGAAGAACGACCGCTCCGTCTTCAGCGGCCTGGCGGTCCTTCTCCACTTGGTCAGGGTGCAGCTCGAGGTTTTCGGGGAGGAGGGACTTCATGTGTGCCCCCTCATTCACTGCCGCACCAGGCACGTAGCCCCCTGGCCCACTCAGGTTCATAACCTTCACGCAATACCTGCCATCCGCAAAGGACATGATCTCCCCGATTTTCTCCTCCAGCTCCGGCGCGCCGTCCACGCCACGTATGATGACCTTCTTCGTCGCCTCGATGGGCGCTGCGCCCGGTCGCCGGTGTGCAAAGGCTGCCCCGCTGGGGACGCCCTGGGCGCCCTCCCGCCATGCGTCTGCACCCTTTTGCTCAACATCTGCCTCGATATCATCGAAGTCGAACATGGCGCGGGGGCAAGAGCAGGCCAGAAGGCTGCCTACATTATTCCAGCTCTCCAGTACAAATGTCCTTCGGAGGATTAGTCTGATGATGAGAGATCAAGAGTTGGGACCAAAGCGATGAACCTCGTGGTTTCCTTTTCCAACAAGGCTATCTTTGCCCATCGGTTCACGCATGAGGTGTGGTCAAGCTGCGGTTCGTAGATCGATCCATAGGGCGCGAGCTGCGAAATATGAACCAGATCCTTGCCAGGGAAGAAGCTAATGAGAAACATCAGCCCCCACCCCCAACCCCCGCAGAAGGTTCTCAGAACTATTCTTAGAAGCCCTTCTTAGACCAAGAACGCTTCAATAACCTCTCCTTGGGGGGCCTTTGGCTTCCTTCCGAGACAGGCCAAGCAAGGTTCGAACAGCAGACCTTGATGCAACAGCATGCACAAATCTGGACTGTCCGTTTTCAAATTATCCCCTGCTAAAAGTTTGACTTGTGGGAAAAAATACAGAAACTACCAATATATCCCGAAAAGCAAATCACACCTCGGGAGCCAGATGGCTGGCAACCAAGAAATCGGCCCTGGGCAAATTTCCAAGCTGCGCTCGGATCAGCGGTCCCGGTACTTGGACCAAGCCGCAGGCTGATCTACTCCGCTTGCCTCAAAACGTGCCCTGCCTGGAAGGCCAAGTACCGAAAGTACAGCGCCGGCGCCAAACCGGACACGTTCTCCCTGGCGAGGCTCACGGGAGGGCTCGTAAAACTCTGGGGCGGATGGCTGAATGGATGTCGAGGTATGGGTTCTGGAGGGATGGATTAATACATATATATATATATATTATGACATACCACCAATAGAAGCTTGAACACAGTATATGCCCCTTATAGAACTGGCATACAACCTCCCATCCTTCCAAAGCCGTCTCCCAGAACCTGCCTTGGTAGCAATGCTTCAAATTTATGGAGCTGCCACTGTCGGTCGAAACGACGTCCTTTCAACAGCTGGCCATTGGGAGGCTGTCATTCCGAAAAAGACAGCGTTCTGTTGGGGCAAACTTATGGCACGGAGCCAACAAAGACACCAATACAACCTCAACACGTAGCCCATCTGAGTGGTAAACTTCTGGTTGCTTAAAGAGATATCTGTATCTTCAGCGCCTGGCAATGGCAGTGGAGTATCAAGTCCATGGGAAAACACAGCGTGTATCATGTGAACTCACAAACCCCCCGAGCTCGCTCTAGAAACAACCCAGAAAGAGAAACCGAGAAACCGGTTGGATGCGCTTTTTTTGTGGAGTTCACCTTTGATTGCCTTTTTGTGTTCTTCCTCCTGGTCCTGTTTTGGTGCTCTTCTAATACACTATGAATATCCTGCAGGGGTGGATCCTGCAGGGGTGGCCACATAAAACCCCTTTTCTAGCAACAACAATGATGATAACCCCGCAAGCAAGCTGATTGCAACGAGCAGTTGAATAGCATTACATTTGTAACGACGACGTCCCAAAGTCATCTTGTCCTTCCTTCGCACTTCAGACAACGATCGTTGCCAGCTCTTTATTGTCGACCAACACAACAGAGTAGACAACTGGCCTGGTGTTCTCTTGTTTGTCCCGAGGCTAATCGTTGTCGACCAAGGAACCGCGAGCTGGCCAAGTCTGAGAAAAGCCGCATGGAAGAACACGCACAGTGGCTTGTCGCTTGCGAGCCAACAAACACTGTCGTTCACAAAATGATGTCCCAAATCGCCATGCACCTGCGGCAATCGCCAAGAACATGTCCTCCCCTAAGGGTCCTGGGGCTTGGTATGCAGAACCTGGGGCCCGAACCGCACTTCGAGTGGCTTTGGGGGTGTCAAAAGGACGTAGTAGGCCCCAAATTCCATCAGGAGCTTTTGGACCGGTTGCGTCACTTGGGACACTCCAGAGTCGCAACTGCAAGGCTTGAAGTAACTGGCCCAAAGGCCCAAAAAAGAACAGGTGATCCAATTTTGCCCACTGAACATGGACCTATATAAATCGGACCACAAATGGTGACCATTGGACTAAAAATGGAAACCAACACAGGAAAACCAGAAATGGATCAAAAGGTGGATTTGCTTTGGGCAAAGGAGCCAGCAACTCTAAGGCGCCTCTGCACATTGGTGCCGAAGGGGAAGAACCTGGGAGAGCGGTGCAGAGCATGGAGGGCACCAGGGCAAGCCTTGCCCTAAACCGCCTTCGGCTTGTTGCTGCGCCTTTAAAAGGACCCCTGGAATTGTGGACCCACAGGGCATGCGTGCCTTCAGTCAGGTAGGCAAACAAGTGGCAACTGACCACTAAGAAAGCCCTGGTTGAGATAGGTAGGAGCGAGGGGCTCACGCAAAATCTCAAGGAAGCCATCGGCTAGCTATGCCTCTAGGGGTACCTTCCCCATTCTTTCCAGGCATCCTTCTTGCTGAAAAAACAAGACAACAACAAATCCCTGGGAAACAGATCCGTTTTTTGAAAAGAACGATGGTTGAAAAGAATGGAAAAGGAATCAACCCCTCGAATAACATCCTACAGATTCTCTACCCTCGGAAGCCGAGGCCCAACACGCAACATGCCACAGTGACTCTGATTGCACACTGGTTGACTGAGACAGGGCTTTTGGCTCACATGTGGCTGTGGGTCGAAAATAGGTACCCAGAATGGAACTCTGGTAAATGGAAGCATGGACTAAAACCTGCGGTCCCCTGGTGGCTTAATTTTGCCCATTCCCATGTGACGTGATGCCGCTGCTTTTATAGCCAAGGGTGCATCAGACGGCGGTGCGTGCGTGCTGCGTGCGTGAGCTTGTTTGTTCTTCCATTAGCTTAAGTCCAATGAAAAAGCATACTTCCGTTATAGATCCCTTTTCAAACCAGCAGGGGAACATAAACAATACTCATTTCAGCGAATGGAAGTGTTTGTTTGTTTGTGCTTGTGTGCTGATGTGTGTGTGTGTGTGTCAAGTTCGCCTCCAGGGCCTTCTGACTTTAGCCGAGTGGCGCGTTGCCAGGTACCTGA
Organism: Effrenium voratum; assembly: GCA_963377175.1. Lineage (NCBI taxonomy): Eukaryota > Dinophyceae > Suessiales > Symbiodiniaceae > Effrenium > Effrenium voratum. The sequence goes on from CAUJNA010003248.1 coordinate 724,916, forward strand.
CAGATGGGCAGCTGCTCAGACATCGGATGGTGGCTGTGGCTCAAAAAACCGGTACCCCAAATTCAACCTTGGCAAGTGAAAACATGGGCCAAAACTGCGGTTTGCCCCTCCTGTCTAATTTTGAGTGTCAACGCTAGGAAACCTTTGTGCCGGTAATCCAATACTGGGCTGCTCTTAGATTCCCCGCTAAAAGTGACTAACTTTTAGTGGATTTAATGGAAACTACCACCAAACACCTAAAAAGCCAAAAGGCTAAGGGGGTTAGCCACCAAGAATAGAGACACCAACGTAACACCAAGCATTTGGAGGGCCGAGTTTGGACACGTTCTCATGTAAACCCTACGAAGGCTGTTGAACCCTCGCTTCCCGTGGCTGCCCTGGGTCTGGGTGTTGACCGGTTTTAGGAACATTTGTCCACTGATACCCTGCCTGCCACAAACATAGCATCTGTAGGAGGGTACCTGGAGATCGGTTTCCTCTTAGAAGAACCCCTAATTCTATTAAGGACGACCGTTGCAAAAAGCGGGCAATAGTCCATCTTCGAACACTTTGTCCAACCCTGCAAAGAGCCACAGGCCTCCGGATGAGGCACGTTGACATGTTGAACCTTCAGAAAGCAGTAACCGTCCACTTTATGTCCACTCAGCCACCAACCAGGCGGTTGACCTGGGGGATTCTCCGGGTGACCCTCTGCTGAAGGTAAAGCACCAGCCAACAAAAATGCCACAGACTTGAAGGAACCGCAAGCAAGCTGCAACCAAACCTGAGCAAGCTGCAACCTTGCAATGTCGTTCTTCCGCATCGCGTGCGCGGAAGAAGGCTTGTTTGCAAGTGCAACACAACCGTCGACTCCCAAACAGGCAGCGAAGGCAACGTCAAATGCATCAACTATGCTGAGAGCAGTGACACGCATACAAAGGAACTCATTCATGCGGGTGAACAATAGTTCAACGCCTTGCTTGCAACAAGACCCCCTCATGGCCCCGTCATCACCAGTGAGATTGCTTTGTACCTTCCTCTCACGGCCATGTTTCCCTCGCAACATGTGTTCAAATCCATACGGGTAGGAATCTTCACGGGTAAGGTCGTAAATCGCCGGTCAGGTGCCTCTAATTTGCTCACATGCTTCACCCCCGAGAAAGCTCTGAGGGTAGGCGCGTTTTCTTCTATAGACTTCCCGAGGGCCAGGCTGAGTAGTTGTGGACCTTTGCGCGCCGCCGATGCGCCAGACTATGCTCCAGAGCTCCTGGCAACGTGGCTGGGGTTTTGTAAATGCTTTCAAGAACTCGTTGCGCCATTCTTCCATTTGCTTAAGCCCCTGGAGAGAAAAAAACAAAAATAATATTTGCAGTAGTGATATATTATCTTTAAAACCAACAAGGGAGAACAAAAGCAAAACCCTTTAACAAAAATGGACGCATTTGCTGGCGTTCAATTGACTCAACCGTACGTGCCATGTTTGGGTTGTTGGATCTCCCAGCCGGCACCGGTGCTGCGCTCCACACTTGCGACCTCCTTTTCAAGATGACGGGGTCAGATCTCCTTTTCGTGTCTTAGCCTCACAGATCCCTTAGGACCTGTGAAAGGGGGTGCTTTTGGCCAGGATCCAGGGTGTGTGTCTCTAGGAAATCCGCAGAGCTGAGCATGCACTGTGGTCGTTTGCGATTCAACTAGGCCCTCCAGACTTGAGAGGTTAGAATAAGGGTCGCAGCTTTCTGTAGTCTATTTTTGTAGGGGAACCCTCCCCCAAAAAAGGGTAAAAGGGCACTACTGGGGGACCTAGTCAATGTGGTGCCAGGCCGAGACTATCTGGAAATTCCAGAAGGGTCACCCTCTTGGTAGGTTGAAGGGAAACCACCCCCGTTTTGATGTTTTCACCCGTCAAAAAACCGGTCAAAATCATTGGACCCGTCTATGCATTCCAAGTCTTGGCAGTTTGGCCCCCCATTCTCGGCTTTCAGGTCTTGCCGAGGTATCCACCAAGGGCCGTGGTTTGTCGCCTTTGCAAAAAAGTCTCAAACCACTGGGAACCCTCTGAATATTTAAGTCTGAATTCCGGGAAACCAAAACCAAGCAGCTTGAAATATCATACCCTGACTTGAGTGTCTATTGTTGAGGGTACCCCTTCTTGGTTTGTTGTGAAAGAAAAAAACACCATTGCACAATGTGTAGATAACAGAACAAAAAGGACAACAGCCAAAACGAAAAGCACAACTGAAGCCGCTTTGTGGATGCCATGAAGAAAGAGACACCTTTTTGAGACCCATCGCCCAGTTCCCAAATCGGCGTGCGCTCCTGGGCTCTTTGCCGAGGAGATGCTGAGGCAGAGGAACCTGATGGAGAGAAATCCAACGTCGTTTTGGCTCCATTCATAGGTGACCTTTTGAACAAATCAAGAGGGACCTGGCAGATAGAACAAAACCAATCTAAACCAGCGGAATCCATCAGTTTTCAAGCAACCGAACCCAAAAAGGACGCCTATGGTTCCATTTCTTCGCTGACCGCTTGCCTTCCCCTTTCCCCGTTACCTGGGAGGCAAGTTGTGGGGTCGCAAGAATGGCCAAGACCTCAGGAGGCTACACCAACTCACCGGGTAAGTAGGATCATTGAAGGTACGAGTGCAGCTAGGTCCTCCAGTAGAGAGGTTGGAATAAGGGTACCCCTTTTTCTGTAGTCTATTTTAGTAGGGGAACCCTCCCCCCAAAAAGGTGAAAGGGCACTACTGTGGGTCCTAGGCAAGTGACTTCCTGGTGATTTGAACAATAAGATACCAGTAATGCATATGAGCGTCATGATGCGGGGGCAAAAGGACATATTTGTCCCAAGCACCACCAAACTATCCTAATTCAATGGGGGAAATTGATACTGGCCAATCGGGGGAGGGGGGGGGCTTTCGCTTTGGTTTCCCGTCAAAACCAACCAACCCGAGGCTCTCAAAAGAATACTCCCCACCAACAAACGCGCGGTGGATCCTGGTCCATAGATAGTCTGAACGTAAACGACCAACAAAACATGCCTTAGTCAGGGAGCCTTCAAATGGTAAATGTCAAAAGAACTGTGTGTGTGTGTGTGTTTTGCGGGAACCTTTGGTTATAAAATCATCATTTAAATCCGAAGACCAAGTTTCCCACTCGGAGCCGCCCTTTGGGCCCGACCGCAGCAGCACCAGCAGTGAGGAGAGCAGCGCGAAGAGCAACAAGGCCATAAAGAGAAAGACTGGCCGGCCGTCGATCCCAAACCCACCCTTGACGCATCTCTGGGTATACCAACGAGAAGATGTGTTGTTTCTGCTTTCTATTTGGTCTAGCCTGCCACATAAGACAAACCCCAGAACTGCGTGGATATCAAATTGAATTGGTCATCCTTCCGTGGACGGCATTGACATGCGGACTTGTAGCCATCAAGTACGATCGAGGGAATTTCCCCTTTGACATTCCTGGCTCACAGGAGAGAAAAACCGGGCCCCCGTTCATGCACGATTTCCTTGTACAAGCAAACGGGAGATGGGGGGAAGGGTCCGCTTTGAGGCACGCCCACCCATCGACATGTGTCCAAGAAACGAGACCCCCCAGAAAGATAGTAGCCTTCTTCCCCTCAAGCATCTTGGACCCTCTTTTCAGGTCCAAAACCTGCCAATGGAGGTCCTAACCCCATCAATGGAGGGTCCAGTGATGCTTAAGGCCCAAGAAAAAGGTGCTCCCACTTCAGGACACCGAGTTGCATTTTCGTCTGATACAAAACAAAAAAAGACATCTGCCGTGCCAGATTGAAGCTTGGCACTCGATTCCAGAAGGCATCTTGAGAAATCCTCTCTGCCACGAAGTCCTTTCCTGCAGATTGCCTGCGGGCTTCGTTCCCAACGTCTTGTAGTCAAGCCGAGTAAACACGCCCTAGTCCCCACTTGCTTTACATAGCCAGCAGTTCATCGCCCTTGACTCACTACCCTGCGCGAAACAAAATACAGGCCTGCGAATCCCAAATGTGCAGCCTGCGAGCCGTAACCTTCACCGTACACATGTGTATCCCTCTCGCTCTCTCTCTCTCTCTCTCTCTTTCTCTTTCGTCATGTAGAGCTTTGTGTAAATGAGTGTGACGCCTGCACGCAAAAAGACACTATTATATATATATAATCCATGATCTTGCGGACCGCTTGCCCTTTGTGACAGCTTTAGCGCGTGGCACCAGCCCCATCTGGGGCCCCAAACTGAAGACGGAGAAGCACTGCGGTGTGCCGCCCAGCGCCAAAAGGTTCCCAGGGTCCAGGAGGATGCGAGTGGCCGGCAGAATGCACTCCTGATGTCAAACCAGTTGGGTGCGTCTTTTTGTAGGATTCGGTTTCCCCTGTTTCCCTTTAAATTCTCTTCTTAGGATTCGGAACCCAAAATGGTGGTGTTCCTCGTGGTTTCCCTTAACAAACAAAAACACAATCAAGGGGTGCCCGCTAAGGGTGCCAAAAAGGGGCCCAGCATGACCTGAATCTCTAAAAACGAGTTGAACCAATTGGATGTCTTCCGTGTTTGATGTGGAGCATGCCCATCGCCAACCAGACCAGAAGGAATGATCAGGAATCCCTTAAAAGTGCTGTCTTTCTTCTGGGTCGAAAGCCATGAGCTGAATGCATCGGAAGAATCTGGGGGCAAAGGTGAAACCCATAAACGGTGGACTCTCAGTATTTAGGTGATAAACAAGTGATCACCAGAAGGTCGTCGCTGAAAGCATGGTGTTCTTGATGCAATTAAGCTAATTGGCGCAACCACATGTTGTCAAACAGTCCCGTGGATGCCCCCGCTGCAGCAACGTGTCCAATTCTGAATGCTGTTTGGTCAAATGAAATTCATGCCTTGGCCTGCCAGTTTGGGGCAGAAGTGACAAAGACTACCGCTGGAGGCCTTTGATGCCCAAGTGCATCGAGACTCGTCAAGCCCCATCACTCCCGTGAGCCAGAGCTTGCCATTATTTCGCGCGGCCAGGTGCTGTCCGTTGGAGTTGTGATCCGACGTACCTTCCGACATCCAACCCTTCGGCGATGTGAACCGTTGCTTCCGCTGGCATGATTCTGGCGTGAGCGGGCGTTCCCATGGCATGCTGAGAAAGCTACGAACTGCCCTGTATTTAAAAAGCACTGGCAAGCTGCAAAAGGTGCACCGAGACATTCAGAATGTCAAATGCTATCCAAGCCCAACACTATATGGCCATGGGTTTCAATGGGGAACCCCCTTAAAAGTGTTTGTTGGACATCAATCCCCACCCAAATGACGTCCACCTGCCAAAACTAGGCTCCCTATTGATGGACAAAAAAAACACTTCGCACCAGTTGTCATGGATGAAACCCGAATACTGGGATAAACCACGTACCATCGGGTGTAAGATTTTGTCCATCCGCAGTATTGGGGGCAATTCTAGACCAAAGCCAACGGCAAGGGAAGGCTCCTCGCAGCCTTCCTTGCTGCAGGACTGGCAACCAGCCACTGGGCAAGCATGGCAAACCTGGCGATCCAGACGAAAAGAGCTCATCCGTCGTTGGTTTGAACGGGTGTTTGGTGTCTTAGTCTCAAAATGGAGCCCCAAAATGGGTGCCGTCCCATTGGCTTGCCTTCAATGGCTGGTCGCTTTCAGGTGCCCGGGGTGTCCCAAAATGCAGGCCATAGGATCGGAGCATCAACCGTTTGGAGACGGAAACCGACAGCTCCAACCGGATAGCATGATCATTTGCTCCCTGAGGGTCGGGCAATGTATCGGATAGCACCAAATGTCCGGAGTCGGCATGCAACTAGGTCCTCCAGTAGAGAGGTTAGAATAAGGGTACCCTTTTTTCTGTAGTCTATTTTAGTGGGGGAACCCTCCCCCAAAAAAGGGTAAAAGGGCATTACTAGGGGACCTAGGCAAAATACCCATTGGCCGGGCCAATTCTGAAAGGAAGCTGAACAGCTTTCAGACTTTGCAGATCAGGTGTTGCTCCAAGGCCCTTTCAATGTGGTCAGGCTGCAAAATCAACAAGTGGCGTTTCTCGGGAAATGTGCCCATCAATCTTCCCCTGGGTATTCATTGAACAGCCCGCTTGGAATCATCGCAAAATCAGACAAGGGAACAAATTCCACCTTGAAGTGCTCATGTTGAGAAAAGCCTGGGCAAATGCGGACACCACCTCGCGGAAACCACCGTTGCACCTGCCTGGAAGTTGTCTGGATACGTCGTCATGGGGCATGCCTCAAGGCTTGGCTGGAATTAGGACCCCAGCAAACAAATACATGTTTTGCCTGGGTAGTGGAAAACAAAGGGGACCCCAAAAAAACAAAAAACAGAAAGGGAACTGATTCTGGGGAAGAAGGTAAACCATGCAGGACTGCATAGAAAGCCAGCGACTGTGACGAGGCAAGGCCAACCGAGGAAGTACAAACTACAAGTAGAGTTTTTGCAGTGTGGTGTTCGTGCGCATGTGTTGCTTCCGTTTGGCTAAGGCCCCAGGAAAAAAACATGTCCAGTAGTGATGAATTCCTTTTAAACCAACAAGGGTAAAAACAAAAAAACTATTCTTAAGCAAATGGAGGGTTCCTATGTTGCAGCATCATGAATTCAACTCATTTCTTGCACGGCACTCTCGAACCCCACGACGCAATGCGAGCCGGTTGCTACCGTCTTGCTGTCTAGATCTCCTGCCAGTTGTTTCACTGTAGGAGGCAGGAAGCAGGTCAGCAATGACGCTGTCAGGCAAGGGTGTAGCACCAGTTTTACTTTTGCTCAAACATCCTTTCGGTCCATTTGCTTAAGTCCCCCGGGAAACAAAACAAAAACATACTTCCAGTAGTGCTAGATTCCCTTTCAAGCCAACGGGGGAAAATAAACAATATGTTTAACCAAATGGAAGCTTCTACAGCATTTTAACAACTTCAGTGGTGAGGGCAAACACTAATTTATCAGCATCAGTGATCAGCGTTCATGAACCCCCCTCCCACGCCTTACTTGTTCTGACCACTGCTACCTTGCAGCATTTCCACATGCCCAAAGTGAACCCTGGCACCTTGGTGCTCGACCTGCGAGTTGCTGCGCTAGTGTTTACATCAACCTTTGCGTCCTTCCCAACTGCGGTTGGCAATCACGCACCATTCATGATACACATGATGTACGTACTGAGCACAACACCTTGACATGGCTAGCGCCAAGCTAGCTCGGCTGGCTCTAGCTTGCATGAGCTCAAAATTTATGTTGTGCCTGGGCAATCTGGGCGGTCCTGCTGTTTGGTTCTGACATCCTTAGCTGCGGGCTATGAACAACAGCCAACAATGCGGGTCATTCAGGCCTATCTAGGTCCAACGGAGTTGTCCCATCATTCTCTGCTGGCATGTGCACAAGCAATGAAGCTAAGAAGCATTCATTCACTTACAAATCAGCTTGGAAATTGCAGCTTCGTATGAGCCAGCCTTTTGAAGCGGGGAGGAAGGATTCCCTGATTTCGACCATCTGAGAGCCCCCATCTCGCGAGCAAACTTCAGGCGCCGACTGCAGTGCACTCTCGTGCGCTTGCCGCCAGCTGCCCGATAAAGTATCTGGCCGCAGGCAAACGGAAGAGAACCCTGGTTGGTGTCGTGCAACCGAACAATCATGAGTCCTGAACAGTTTACACATGGTTACCCGAATGCTTTGTTGCCACCTTTTGCCAACTGCATCTCCTTTGACTCCAGGTGAAGCGTACAACAGGGATCCTTACATTATGCACCTGAACATTGCAACTTGTAAATGGTGGTTTCCCTTTATTTTGGTGTTGAAAACGCCGCATGTTTCAAATGGGCAAGCAAAATGGAGATCTTTTAAGGAGCCCTGTACAAGTCGCGTTGGGCCTTTCCGTGCTACGCAGAGTCAGAGCAATCTGCTGGCCATGCGTCAAAACGGTCAAAACCCAAATCGTACCAGTGAACATCCGATTCAATCCAACCACTAAAATGGGAAGCCTAAAATGGGTGGGGAATTCACCGAAAACCCCCAAGCCCCACTAAAATAGGTTCTATGGGTGGTGAATTCACCTACCAACCAGAATGGTACCATTGGTGTTGACCCACGGCCACATGGAACACTCGAGCAAAGCGTGCTTTGCACCCAAGAGGAGAAGATAATACTCCCTGAATCTCCCTGGCTGAGGCAACTAGCACCTGTGCACGGATCGCAGGGATCTAGCAGCCTCCTTTGAGTCTTCTTTCGACCAGGACGTGACAACAAACAAGCAATTGCGGGTCCAAGCAAGCAGTGTCAAATCATAAGTTCGCATTTGGCTGTGGCTCAAAAAACCGGTACCAAGATGGAACCCTGGTAAGTGGAAACATGGACCAAAACCTGCGGTTTGCCCCTCCTGCTGCATTTATGCAACTCGGATGAGGCACTTGATCCCATTCAGCTGTGCAAACGCAATATGCTGCATTGGCATGCAGGCCATTTGACAGATTCATGTTGTCGCAACAGCATGGCGTCATGCTGTGCACACACACACACACTTTGAACTTTGGACCTGGAAGCAATATTAAACACAGCGTGAGCGCTTAAGTTTGTACCACTATACATGAAACACTCAAAGAGACGAAATGGTTCAAGTATCTTGTAGTCTCAGCAACCCATTGTTGACAAAAGTCTAGACCACCAAGTGCCCCTTCCAACAGTGAGGTCAAAGATCAAGGAGGCGACCCAGGGATTGTCAGAGTATTCAGGTACATGTATTAGTAAGTTTCAAGATCGGTCAAACGCAAAGACTGCTTGCCAAAGCTAAGCCACTCAATGGAAAGCATTTCTAGGTCCTCCAGTTGAGAGGATAGAATTCTAGGGGTTGATTCCCCATTATTTCCAGCCATCGTTCTTTTCAAAAACCAGCTATTTCCCTTGGTTTTCGGAGGTTTTCTAGAAAGAAGGATCTCTGGAAAGAATGGGGAAGGTACCCCTAGAAGAATAGGGGTACCCTTTCTTCTGTTGTCTACTTTAGTAGGGGAACCCTCCCCCACAAAAGTTGGTCAAAGGGCACCTAGCTGGGGGACCTTTGCCCATTAGAATGCTCATGAATTCAGGCCAACCGTGGCAACACTCGGAATTTAGGGGGAGCCCTTTGAGGGAAACCAAAATGAGGGGGACCTAGATTTGGAGCCCGCTTTTCTGGATCTTCCTGAGCTCCGGACGGCGTCTGGTAGATGTGGTCGCATTGGTTGCGGGTGGCCCAAGTGCTGGTATCCACAGACATGGCGATCCAGCCAGGATGGCGTTGACTCTTCTCTGCCGTGGGCTAGCTTCAACCACTAGTCAGTATGCTCAGAAGCTGAGGCTTGGCATTGTTTGATCAAATGCAACTATCCACCGGCTGTCGTTGGAGGAACAATGGAAGCGCTATCTGTCTTGTGCACGTTGAGATAAGAAAGGCGATTCGCTTCCCCCGCCCCCCGAAGGGGCCGCATTTGTGTTTAAGCTTCTATTATACAACGCATAGCCGAACATGCTCACAGCCGAGCTATGCAGCATCTGCCCCGCCAGAGTGTTGGACACTGCGTCGGCATGCAGTGAATGTGTGATTTCTTGAGACATCTACTTCCGTTGCTCAACTCTCATGTGTTACCAGGCTCACTCACTCCTTGCGCTGGATGCATGTCAAGGGTACGCCTATTTGGGCGGGGGGGTCCGCGCTAACCATGGGGCTGATGAACTGAGTCATATAGGAACAAGCACATCTTGTTCTAGAACCTAGATCCATCTTACAAAACACCCATGTCTTCTTCCCATAGAAGCTGCGGAGGATGCGGAAAAAACAAAAAGCAAGCCATGCTGCTTGTTGCATCAGGCACGAGGCATGAGGCAGTCTGCTGCACGTCCCCCCAACACAAAAGCCAAGCAGACAACCGTCGTTGATTGAAAGAGAGCTAAAGGAATGTCTGGTACGGAAAGCAACGTTTGACATATTCTGGGCTCCTGGACGGATCAGTCCAACTTAGGATATACCCCAAACCGATGAAATAGAGTGTGATTCGGGCACGAGCCTGTGCCCAGGCAATGGGTAAGTTGGGGTAAACAAGCCACAAAAGAAAGGTTCCCCAAAAAGCAAACCAATCCCCGGTCCCAAAGATCAGGGTTTCCCACACACCAGAGAACAACAACCAAAAGGAAACAAACCAAACAAGAAAAGGGTTAACCCGCAACCTTGGTCGACAACAGGCCGCACGACTGGTCCCTACCAACCTGGCGGCGGCCCGAGGTCTCTTTCTCCCCCGAGATGCCGTCGGTCGACGCAGGGGTTCGGCGACGCCCATTCGAGGCGCGACGGAACCCAAAACTTGAGCCAAAACACCACAGGTCGGTCACTAACGCGACGTCCCTGATGATGATATGAACCATGGCTAATCACACCCCCCTCACGAGGAGCCCGTCATATGACGGGTGGAGCGTGCCATTTACTGATAGGATTTAACTGCTCGCATGCGTCCGCAAACAGCTGGACACTACCGCCGTCAGCGGTGGAGCAAACCCACAAAGGCAGTTGCGCGACATCCCGGGCATTAAATTCCCGCCACCACCCCGAATTAATCGGGGTAACGCTGTCCAACAAACCTTGTGGAAAAGTCCACATGACGACATTAGGTCACAACTGTTTGCATCAACAATGCAAGAAGTTTAATTCTTATCAGAAGCCATGAAATAAAAGATAACGTATGTCCATTAGTACCCTCGCCTAACGGCAAGAGGTACCCCTGACCATGCGTACCTGGAAAAGCTTTCCCTCTCACTCACACTGCTCCCTGATGAACACGTCCAGCAGCCCAGCAGCGGTATGGGAGAGACATGACCTCCGCGCCTCAGCGGTTCGGGAGGAACATCATCACCTCCGCACCGCGCCGACCATTGGAGAATGGACGCAAGCCTATCGGCCGCAATCCTCGTGACTCAGCCTACCGGCTATCGTCACGTCTCCTCCGGTCACGTCCGCCCCGCGCACGGTCCCTATCACGATCCCTTTCGGATCTCCTGCGATCATCTCGCCTTCGATCTCGCTCCCGATCGAGTGAATCATCATCACGACGATCACGAGCATCGTCCCTCCTCCTGTCGCGATCATCCTCGCGCCGCGGACGGTATCTGCGCCTCCTCGACTCTCTGGAATCCCTGGTGTCCACGGTCCTAACGGACCTCCGAGAAGGAGTACGGGAAACATCCGATTCCCTACGCCTCCTCCCAGATCGAGAGTTCGTTACGATCTGGTTGAGAGCCTCCAGTGCCGACGCGTCCTCACCATTCCTGATGAACTCCCTGACCTGCTTGTTCAGCACTCTGTTGGTGGAGATCGACAAGAAAGCGTCCACCACCGAACTCTCAGGCAGTACCAGGAAGTGACCCCCGCCTTCAGGCTTCTTTGCCATCGCCTTGGAGGCAGTCAAAGGCGCTACCGCATCCTTTGCCGAAGATCTGCCAAGCGCGGAGTGAAGATCATCCCCGCTAGCTTCTCTCGCTGCCGCACCTGGTCTGCTGTCGACGTCGCCAGGCCTCGTGGATGCCTCCCGCTTTGTCGACTCCTTCGCAGCCTCGTCGGGATCCCAACGGGACTTCCTTTCTCTCTTCTGCCCTTCGGCCGACCCGCGGCTACCGCCGGGAGCGTCACCTCCGCCTGTCTTCTCCTTCTTGACCTCAACCTTCGGTTCGGCCTGCTTCGTCTCCTTAGCCACAGCTTTTGGAGCCGGAGCACTCTTCGCCTCAGATGCTGAAGCAGCCTTCCCTTTCGGCTCGGCCTTGGGAACCGGGGTCACTTTAGCCTTGGCACTCGGCCTGGCCCCTTCAACCACCATCTCGGCCCAAGACTTCTTCGGCTGAGCTGCTGCTGTATCAACCTCCATCGGAGCAGGTCCAGCATCATCCTTCGCCTTTGGGACGGATGGGCTACCGCCCTTACCGGATCCTTTACCTGGCACTTCACCTGATTTTGGTGGCGGGCCGGAAGGACTACCGCCCTTACCGCCCTTTTCCCCCTTCTTCCCTTTTCCTTTTCCGCCCTTGGGGACCGGCTCCTGCTTGGGACCAGGACCCGGCGCAGCATGATGCACCGATTGGAGTCCCTCGATGTCCACGTTCAATGGTTCGGGTTGACGACCGTCAAGAACCGTCCTCACCCTTTCGTCACTAACGTAGACGAACGGGTCACGGAAGGGTGCGGGAGGCTCCGACTGTCCGGCGCTGATCGCCTTCTGCACCTTGGCTATCGCCTCCTTCAACCTCTTCTTCTCATCGTACCCCGTCTCCGATACCATGTACTTCCTGAGCTGCGAAATCAACGCATGACTCTCCAGGATGTCCACGTCCTTTCGATGGGTCGGGTACAATGGGGTCAGATGACCAGCCGCGGAACCAATCACGTAAGCCATCGGAATATAGAATGACAAGTACGTGTCATGACGAGCGAACTTCCTAACGGAAGTCGTCATACGCCTACCCCACTGAGCAGCGTGTCTTGGGTTGGCCCGGAAGTACTCCGTGACCGACTCAAATCTATCGACTTGGTTGGTCTTGATCAGGTGCTTCGCCACCCACTTCTCCACAAACGCATCCGAGGCCGAAATCCCGGACACATAGGAGAATTGGAAGAGCACCTTCGCCAGCTCATCCCACGCCGCATCGACACCTCCCTTGTCTTCACCAAGATAAGGGGGAAGTCTGATGCCGCTCTGCACCGTCATCCTCAGATCGGATGCCATTGAATAGGAAATCAAATTCCTCTTGATGACTCCGACCACTTCGGAGGGGATCCTCCTGGGCTTGAACTGCCCCATGGTCCTCACCCATTCCGGCACGATGTGGCATCTTTCGAAGTCCTTTTCCTCCGCGTTGGGGATAAAGTTCGGGTAAAAGACCGGGAGCGCGCACCCGGGACACAAGTGCATCCCATTCGGCATCAATTCTGCGCACCTCAAGCAGAACGTGGCAGTCACATTCAGCCTGATCTCTTCCCGTGATCGCCTGTGCTCTCCCCTAACGGGGGTGAAGTCACCGTAGTCCCATGCCCGATGGTACACTATCGTGTAATCATCGTACATATACGCCGCCTTCCAAGCCCCCATGTGGATCTCGTTCCTAACGGCAAGAGTCTTCCTTCTCGTCAAAAACACGGGTCCAACCAAGGACCAGTGCACCCGAAGATCCACCATTACCACCACGTACCTACCGGAGTAGTTCCGCAGCCTGTCCCTGACATACCACGAAGGCGATACCTCAGCATCCGGCGCCATGGCTCCCACAAGTGGGATCAGGCCCTCATCCTGCCTACCATCCCCAATGGTCTCGTACACATCGGGCCTCGTGATCAATATCTCGATCATGGCCTTTCCATTTCGCCTCACCCTTTGGAGCTGAACCGCCTTCCGAAAGTCCGAGAACTTCATGATGACGTATCCCACCATGGGGAGTTCATTCCAATGCATCTCATACATCAGAGATCCGCCAGGTGCATCTTCCTGAGCATACCTGTGCCTAACGGCACTGTAACTCAAGTCGCGTCCGATCCGGGTGTGCCTAACGGCAACCAACCTGGTGCTCTCCTTGAGGAGAACGCCATCCCCGTCGTACATGACCATGAGCATCGCCTCCACTTGCCCTATCGGGAAAGCTTTAAGCGTCGGAATGAAGAACTTCCAAGACATCTCAGCGTTCTCCATGCCCGAAATCTCCTTCAGGAACCAGATGGCCTGGTCACTTTTCACCCAGTTTCCAGCCTCGCGTCCGGTCTCCTTCATAACTCCGAGACTCTCTTTGAATTGATGACCAAGCCGTCGAAATCGCACGAGAGCAGTCTCATCAACTCCTTCGCCGCCTCCCGTCCTGCAACAGTGCCCACGGTCTCCTCGTAGTTCGGGAGGTATTCACCCAACCTCGTCTTCGAGGGAACCACAATCTGGCAAGTGACGGCCTCATCAGGGATAACTCCCGTTTCCCTTAACTCTGGATTGATCTCTCGCCTATCGGCAAGATAATCCTCCTTCCCATCCAGTATCACAAGATTGTAGGTCATCTTGCTCGCCGCCCCACTAGGCCTGAACTTCCTGCTATCATCCAACTGGTCAGGAGCAAAGGGTCCACTAGGGGCGGCCGCACTCACCAGAGGCGCTCCTCGCCCAGAGCAGAGGTGCTTCTTGTGAAAGTTCACCATCTGATTCAGCTGCGATAGTGCGTAGGCACGATCCTCCAATGACGCACTCTTCATCCCGGCCTCAGTCAGAGGAGCCTCAGGCTTGTCATAACTCGCCTTTCCGCCCCATCTCGCCGCGACCAGCTCAGCAGACTTCACAGGGTCGATCATATTTCCCGACCACTCAGGCATGTTGCTCAACCTCCTAGTCAACGCGTCTACCGACGCAGCCAAGTCTTCGTCCGTCACGGTGTAAGGGTCGACCTTCTCCCTGTCCTCTTGACCCACATCCGGAAGCCTATAATCCCCGCGGATGGCCTCCAGCGCGGCCCTCTCGGCTTCCTCAGCCTCCTTCTGCGTGGCCACTGCCCTCGGAATCAAGAGCGCTACCTCGGCCGGCAACGACTTCTCCATGTCTATCGGAGTGTTCTTGGGAAGGATCCTTCGATCATCTCCCTCCCCGCTGTACTCGTAGTCAGGAGCAGTCTTCCGGTACTCCTCGAGGTAGCCCCTTTGAAGTTGGTGATCTCACTCGGGTCTGTCTTCCCAGCCTCAGTACCCCGAGGCGTGGGCTCCTTCGTCCCGGTGGAATCCTTCTTGGAGCCTTCCTGATCCACGTCCATGTCGTCCTTCTTCTTCTCCGTCACGGACAGCTTCCCAATGTCAGGAAGGGTCACATCATCATCCTTTCCTGACCCGGCGCCCCTATCGGGGGCCGGCTCGGTCCTTGGTTGCCCCGAAGAGCTCGCCCCAGGATCCACATCGCCCTCGTCGTCCACATGTGGTCGCTTCCCCCACACGATCTTCGGGACGGCGACACCTCCAGCCATATGGTGTCCAGGCCAAGTGGCTCCTTCAGGGTCATCCTCGAACCATGATTTCCCGAACGGGAACCCATCCCTTCCGATGATCTCCTTCCTATCGGAAGTAGATCCCGAATGGGACAACGCAGATACATGAGACAGCATGATCTCAGCCGCCGATTGCGCCAGCGTATCGGACATCTGCTCCCTTGTCGGGATAGTCCGCAGCTCCGGAGCGAGGTGACCGGCAATCATGCTGAAAGGCGCAGTCCCCAGCCGCTTGCCCAACACCGCCTCATTCAGCGCGTTGAAATACTTCTGCAGCTTCTCCAGCATTGCCGTCGCCGCCATCAGCTGGGGATGAAACATGGGCATCCGCCACGCGCGCCCAAGGGCGGAATCCACGTGCGATGCGATCGCAGTGATCGTCCCTACCAGCAAGTGCGACGATGCAATCTCCGGTACCCAAGTCGGGTCGTCCAAAGGAATGCATTGACCCGTCTGCGCGTTCAGCAAGGTAGCCCTCACCCCCGGCGCTCGAAGACAATCATACGCCCTGCGGTTCGGGTCACTAACGACACCACGAACCATGTAATCATCCCGATCGGGCATATCTGCCCAGTCCCCCGGAGGTGCCCGCCCATGATGGTACTTCGCCTGAATGTCCTGCCTCATCCCTAACGGGATATGGGCAGCCTCGGACGCCACCTTCTTCATGTTCCATTGCTGATCACCCCACGGCGTAGACTTCCGATCTCGAGGATTGATGTACTCCTGATCGATCCTCCCAGCAGCTCGGGAAGCATCCAACGCCCCGTACATGTAATCGTTATGCACGGCCCTCTCCAATACCGCATTCCACTCGCTATCGCGATTCGGGAACACAATGTGGCTAGTCTCGTTCGCCTTCCTCCACTCCTCCGCGGTAACCCGCTCTTGAGTGATTGCCTTGTTCCTGATCACGGCATAGATGAAGGGCTCACCAGCCTCCCTAGCCAGGATGTGCTGAACGATGAACCTCCTATTCGACCTGCTCTCCGCCGGTCTTGCCGATGTCCGCGAGCCCCTCGTGGATTGATAGGAACTATGCTCACGGTGGTGCCGAACTTCCGCTGACTTCAGCTCGGGCGCCTCTCCCGGGTGCTCCGGGTACGGCGTGTTCGCATAATTGTGTATGCCCCCTCGAGACTCCTGGGTTGAAGCCGCCTTCGGGGTCGCTGCAGTATCCCGCAGGTCCCCGTCGTCGTCCGTGTACTTCGGAGCATAGGAGACTGGCACACCCGGGCCACATGCACCCGACGCCTCCTCCTTCTTCTGAGCACCAATAGGTTCTCGAGCCCTGCGTTCCTCCCTAACGGGCGACGCCGCTCGCTTTGCCGCAGGCGATTCCACCGACGGCTCTGTCGTAGTCGTAGTGGCCTGAGGCACCTCAGCTTCCCTACCGGGAGTCTCCTCCTCACCTACCACGGGAACCTCGGCTTCCTTCTCCGGTTCCATCTCAACGTCTCCGGCGGACTCCAACACCTCGGCCTCGGTCGGATCCCCACCATCATTGAAGGTATCCGTAGGGAGATCGACCCCTTCCCTATCGGGTAGGAGATCATCGACCTCGGCGGAGCCACCCGTGTTCTCCTCCTCAATCGTCGCTCTAGGCGTTCGAAGATTCGATGACCATCGATTCCCAACTTCGGTCGCCGTGACCTGAGGTGAAGAAACCCTCGGACTCCGAGGTGGGTTCGGCGGAGATTTCGGTCTCACCGATGCCAGCATCTCCTTCGTGACTAACGCCTTAGGAGGTGCTTTCGGGGCAGCGGTCTGACCTCCCGCATGCTGACCTGCGTCAGATGATTGCCCACCAGGGGTAACGCCTACCGGCGGTCCTCCCAGAGCGGCACCTGTCATGTCGACATCCTCAGACTCAGACATCGATCCGCCATCGCCCATCTTCGAAGAAGTACCCTCCTTCAGAAGCTTGAGGATGTTGTCCCTGATGTGCAACGTAACAGAACCAGACCATGTAGTCCTAGTCAGGGAGAAAAAGTCCGGGACAGCCGCGAGGTAGGGCGGCACCACAGCCCATGCTCTTTGGACCGGCCGATTCCTGCCGTAGCTGTCAACTTCACTCCCCCATGACACAGCGTCTGCTGAAACCACTGGGATCAGGTTCGCACGGAGATCGCCCATCCTATACTGGATCTCCTTAGTCATGTGAACCCCTTGGTCGCCCTCTCGATCTAACGATCGCCCCGGGCCGCAAACCATCACCTTGACCTTGTTGTTGAGCGCGATCAGCGACTCCACATCCTTACTCCACACGGTCGCCGCATCACTTCTGGCCCTCCATGCATTCCTCTCCCACCTATACAGGTAGGAGCCACGGAAACCAAAAACATACAGGTCGTGTTTGGCGGCATCTGCATTGCCGTACTTCTGGATGCAGTCGTCAGCCCGCTTGTCCATCAGCTCGTACGCCTTGTCAACCATCATCCGAAGGGATGTCTCCTCGTTATCACGAGTGCTGGTTACGTAATGCACCTCATAGTTCTTGAACGGCCGGTGATCTGGGGAACCCCTCAACCGATCGTTCTTTGCCCTGCACTTGAGGATGTCCTCCGCCAACGTGGCTGGGTCCATCCCTTTCTTGTTCTTCGTGGATGCAGTGTTGAACGTCTGATCCAGCAGGTAGAACACAGTCGCATCCGGAGCCGCGGACTCCTCTTTGAACACCGGAGGACCGTACCCGGCCGCCAAGGCCGCAGCAATCCTCACCGCAGCACCTGTCCCACTAGCCGCTAAACATCGAAGCAAGATTACCATCTTGTCTTGGTAGCGACTCATCTCGTGCAGAACGATGGATGGGTAGATGGACAGCATCACATCCGCTAACACGGCGACTGCCCATGCGTCCCACAGCCTTTCCATTTGTACGGAATCAACCGCCACACGGGAGTATCCTCCCCTCGGCAGCTCCAGAGTTGGCGGGATGACCTTCCCACTCCTGATCAGGCGCATCACCTTCCTAGCTTGCTCAAAACACTCAAGCTCCTTCGGGAAGATAGCACCCCGACCAACGGCCTTTGCCTCGTCCTTGATCTCGGTAAGGTATCCCTTCGTTAGGGTGAGCACAAACGTTTCACCCCGGATGGCCTCAAACATGTTCGACTTCGGCACGATCCTGGCGAATAGTGCCCCACCTTCCGCCTCGGCAGCCTGAGGGGTCCCTGGAGCAGCACGCATGTTCTCCTCTTCAACGGAAAGACCTATCGGTCCCATGTAGTTCTCTGGGAAGAACTTGTGCATAGCCCACACTACCGATGGAGCATGCGGATTCCATTCGACGAATGGGTTGTAGTACTGCAGGGTGCTATCGCCCCCTGAGTTGCACAGCTCCACATATTGTGAGTCCGCCGCAGGCTTCTCAAGCTTGATGCAGATCCCACAGATCCCCAACCTCGCGTTCGGGAACACTCGTTGGGCTCCTCGCTTGACACCCTTCAGGTGGGGATTGTCGCTGAACAGATTCTCGGACTCGTCCGGTTGCGCGATGCAAATCGCGACCCTCGCCCACGTGTTCTGACCGTAGTGCGACAGAGTGCTGTATCCCAGGGCCTCGACCGCCTTCAAAGATGTCCACACACCTACCCATTCATCACTCGCAGTGGACGCAGTAACCTGCATACCACCCAGAATGCTCCACAATGAGGATTGCGAAGTTCCATGGATAAGGACCTTTTCAGTGTCCGTCTGGCCCCTGAAATTGATGGCCAAATCGAAGAATGCCCATCCATCGTCGGGACCAATTTCCACATCAGTGGTACTCGCCGGGTTCTTGGGCGAGATCCTCAACACCTGTCTACGGTCCCAGTCAAAGGCATCATGCAGGGACGTGACCACACCTGACATCTGTCCCATTGCGTGCAGGTACCCCCGCATCCCTGGCTTATCAGCCGACGCGAACTTCCTGACCGACGGGACCGACGAAAGCCTTCGTCCCGAGGAACATCTAACGATCTCCTCCCTGTTTCTCCCTTCCGTCAGCATCATCGCGTCCACGACCAACTCCGGAGGCGTGAACAATGCGTTCGGCCTCTCGCTCATCCAGGCACGGATTGCGTTGAAATGGTGCTCCGCATCACCGAAATCATCTCCACTATACAGAGGGTGATCTCCGAATGCCACCTCTGCCTGATCAGCGACCGCCTTTACCAAGGCAGTCTGCGGGTGAACCGTCTTCCACTCCGGCCAGGCTTTCGGGTCTGCAGCCCACATTCCTCCGCATGGTTCAGCTGCCGGCTCCGTACTGCTATCCATGGGTAGCGCACTCTTGCCACTTTCAATGCTCTCCTCAAAAACGAACGCGATATGGTAGGGAAGCAAGAAAGCAGGGTCCGTCGGAACCGCAGCGCAGAGAATGGCCGCCAAGTGCACGGCGTTCATCTCCGTAACCTCCACTCCCCGGCGCTTCATTTCCGCCACTATCGCAGCAGTCCTGACCGCCCGGTACCGGATCAGCTTTTCATGGTCCGTCACCGGCATGTGGGACTTGTCAAGCTTGTCCTTGCTGATGTGGGACACTCTGCCAACCAGTTCGTCGAACCTCGCGGCACTGTCATCCTCAATCAGCTGATCAGCCTTCTCCATATCTGGATCAATCGTGGTGAACTTCGGATCCTGTCCCCTAAACCCCTTAATCGTCCACTCGCGGTACCCCGCAAGCAAACAACTGGCCACAGCCTTAGGCTTCTCCATACCCAAGCCCATCTCCAGGTCCCAGGACGGCCGCGGAGGCGTCGCCATGCAGTGCCCCAGGCCCATTCCGCCAGCTGCCGCCATGCGTCAGCAGGTTCGGGCCACCGGCCACGGAACCACGGAGGAACCGGGAACCCAGCCTACCGGCCAGAATCCCCCCCTGTCCCTCAGAAGGCTCAGCCTATCGGCCAGAGACCCTCTCCCTAGAACAAGAACCTAGAAAATGAATAATTGACTGAATCCGTCCTTCACGAAGCAGAAGAAAAACCTTAGTGACAGGCATACCTGCCTCATGCTTCTGTTCTGGTCAGTAAGCGCATTGTGTCGCCTGTGAATGTGGTGCGGTTGCCCGCGGTGTGAGCCAACTTGATCAAGCAAACGCTACGCGGCAACGAAGTTGTTCAACCACTTCCCAACAGCAAGCAATCGGTCGTGCTGAGAGAGAGTATCCCCTCCTCGCATCTTGCAAGTACTCCAAAACGAATTGAAAGACTTAGAAGAAAAACACCTAAACACAATCCCATGCCTCTTGAGACCACATTGGCAAGCGCAAACAGACCTGCAATCAAAACCATGCGTGGTGGCGATTCCTTCAACCTCACCTTCCTTCAAGATATTGCATTTAGGTCGATAGAGAATGATCGGAACGCATCCACTGGTCCGAGCATCACAAGCCAAGTTGAACCTTTGCCTAACGGCAGCCTCGGTCCTATCCCTAAGCTTTCTGGTCTGTCCCCACTTCCCAGTCCTGGAATCAACCCTATCGGGTGCAAGATCATTAAGAACAAGCACAACATAACAAAGGCTATCGCCTTCAATCCTACCAGACCGTATGATGTGATTCCTGTAACCAGGAGCAACTTGAAGCGTGACAACCCTGCAAAGATCACTATACGCAAGAACTCCGGCTATCGCCTGGTCCGCAATAATAGTTTTCTCGCATCTTTTCCCTCCTTTTTCCTCGTCAATCACGATTCCCTCGTACTCAGAGAGTAACCTCTCAATGAGCCGATTGAAACCGGATTTTGCACCTGATTCCATGCGTACCCCCCTAAGCGGGGGCAGTCCAGGAGCGGCAGGGGGCTTAAGACAGGGTTGGGTGGGTTGGGCCAAATATTCCTGCAGGTATCCCGGCAGAAACATACCAAGGGTGTGCAGATTTCTATTCCACACGACCTTGTCAATGCAGGCCTTAGTGAAAATGTCTGCGCCTTGGTAGTGAGACGGGCACGCAACGAACCGAAAAATTCCATCATTAAAACGTTCGTTGAGCCACGAGATGTCAATGCGCTGCGTCCTTGACATATAGCGCATGTTGGGATTATTCCCAGTTATAACGATCCGGCATGCCGATTCGTTATCCTCCAGCACGTTGATAATAAACGGCTGAGTCTCCTTTCCCTTCCCAATAGCGTGCTGCCAGAGGGTAGCTAATGCCATTCCCTCCTTGGACACTCCATGGTCGAGAGCAACAATCTCTGCTTCAGGAGTCGACTTCGAAACGGAAGTCTGTTTCTTGCTTACTCCAGTGATGGGCATGTAGGTCCTAGGACCCACAAGGCAAATAAGCACTCCCGACGTGCTCTTGGAATCAGTACGATCCCCAGCCAGATCCGCATCACAGTAAGCAACCAACTCAATGAACTCTGGGCTATCGCCCACCCACCCGTACAAATGAAGATCGAGCGTAGAGTTCACATATGAAATTAACCTGTGGAGCTTGCGGTCACATAGATGATTCCACTTCGTGACCCGGCTGGCTAACGCCTGCACGGGACGAATCAGGTCATATCTGCCCATCCGAGCTCCGTAGAGAACCTTCATCAGCACCGCCGCCGCGTCATTTCCGAGGCATCCTGGCTGCGCATTGACGGTCTCCATGTCCATCGCCTGGTTGAAGAGTTTGTCAAATTCAGGATTGACGGAATTCTCGTCAAACTCCGGCTTGCTCTCGTCCAGGAACGGAGTTTCAACCTTCTGCAGCTTCTTCGGGTACTTTCCCTGACACAGCTCAATGTATCTATCGACACACGCCTGCATGAAGCTGCTCTCGCTGTACTTGATGAACCTTATCGTGGTTTCCGGCTTGGGGATGTCCTTAGAGAGTAACCCCTCTGGACCAAACCTCAAGTCGGGTTGCTCCTTATCAGGAGGATTGCCGACCGTCCACGCCAGTCTCGGGTCAAAGTGACCCTTGACCACCTGTTGCGTGAATTCGTGCTCGCAGCCAAGATATCTCTTGAGCTGCCTTGGTTCCTCCATCTTGATGACCTTCGAGATCAGCGCCCATCCTTCTGCGATGTTCTTCGCCGGCCCACTCATCTTGAAGTCATCCACGTACACGACAAGGAAGAGGTCGAGCTCCTCATGCCTAAACACGCTGGCCCAATCCTTCACCTTGACGTAACCGACCTTCTTCAGCATTGCCTCACAGTGCTGCTCCCAAAAGGTGCCAGCGTCTGGATGCCCATATAGTGCGAGCACGAGGACAACGACTGGATCCTTATACCTGGGATTTCCGCTGCCGTCGAACCACTCAGGTGGCCATTGGTCGCGAGGAATCCTCACCCAAGTCTTCTTTCCCTTCAAGCGGGCCTGAGTGTACGCGGACTCCCCATCACTCACTTCCAGAAGATTCCCTGGAAGTAACCCGTGAGCATCACCCATCTTACCCGCCGCCATAGTAGCGGGGCAGGAGGTGTTCTCGGAGAACAGGGCCCAATGCCCGATCTCGTCACGGACGAAGCATCCCTCGAACACGACTCGCCCTTTATATTTGCGATTTGGATCGTCCTCCGGCAGCTCGTGATTCTTCTCGACACAAATGTCGAAAATTCTACCAACATGGATCTTCTCCCCTTCCTTACGTGCCTTGGCCGCAACATCATGCCACTCTTGGACAGTTGA
The DNA here is from genome assembly GCA_963377175.1 of Effrenium voratum. Taxonomy (NCBI): domain Eukaryota; class Dinophyceae; order Suessiales; family Symbiodiniaceae; genus Effrenium; species Effrenium voratum. Next base: position 747,503 of record CAUJNA010003248.1, read on the forward strand.
CAAGTCCCAGCATCCCTGCGAAGTTAACTTGTCCCACTCCTTCTGAAGAGCGGCCTTAGCCTTTCCTTCTTGTTCACTGGCCTAGCGACACAAGCATACAAGGGAGGAAAGACACCTGAGCTCTTTGGCCGATGAGAAAGGGATATCTCCCCCCTGGGCATAGAGAACTCAAAGGTCTTTCCATCAGATCCAATCGTAGGGGCAGCAGCAGCTATACCAGTGCTTCCGAAACCCGCGGATCCCCTATCGGTTCCCCGCTTGGCTTTCCTAGGAACGATTGACGCGTCAATGAGCATAACACGCTCTAGTACGATCTGTGCAATGCGGTCCCCGGGATTCACGATGAAGTCCTCACCCCCATGATTAAAGAGGATGACCTTGATCGTAATCGGGATCAATGACCCCACCGCCTACAGCGATCCTATTCTTCACGGCTAGTCCTGACCTGGGAGCTATCCTAGCATATACCCCAGCGGGCATCTCTATCGAGATTCCGGTGTTGACCAAACCTGACCCCCCTGCTGGAATACATGCTCCCTCAGAGGCATAGGTGTCCAAACCCGCACTCCCCGAAGTAGCCCGCGTCGGGATCTTGGCAGCCTCACTGTTAAGACTAACGTACAAGGTATCCGGCTTCTTCTTCCATCGCTGTTCAACCGGGTCAATCTCGACCGGCATCGCATTCGCGACCTTCTTGGAAGTACCGTTCGGGTACCATGCTCCAACGATTGCCTCACACATTTCACTTGGATAGAGAGCAGTCGTCGGGGTGACTGACCCCTCAATGCGTGCATGAAGGTATCCCTTCTCGTGCTTGCATTTTCGACCTGACAGCTCATCAATGAGCTCCTTGGAGGTCGTCGCAACCTTCCACTGCTTCCTGATTGGCACACCGTCCTTGTCCTGCATCCCGAAATCACAGCCGTCAAAATCAACGGTCTCGACATCAGGATCAGCAAGAAACCTCTGCATGAACGGTTGCTTCCATCCAAGACAGTGTCTAGGCCACTCAAATGCAACCCTGCCCCCTCCTCGCCTAACGGCTCGGGAGGCCCGCAGGAACGCCGCAAACATGACCTGAGAATTCCTTCTAAGATCGTTCAGGTGTGATGCAAACTCAGCACCGTGAATCGAAAGGTTGACATACTGCCATGTACTCCACGGTCCGCACGGAATTGACGCCCACAGGTCACACCCAGGATTATCCTCGATGATCCCAATAAGCCGACTAACGTCTTTGGCTTTGGTGATGTCAAATGAGCCAACGTGAACGCGAATTGCATCGCCTCCACACTCCATCATCACTGCGGACAAACGCGAGTCAGGTTCACACGCAAACTCAATGAGGAGCTTGCGGCCAGGCGCTGGAGCAGCCGGGTCCCTCTCAGGATGTTCGCGGCGTCTTTCTTCCCTTAGGGATAACTCCCGTTCGGTTTGAACATATATCTCCCGAGACCGGGTGGACATCTGTCTCCAACTATCCGCATCAATTGAATTGGGTTTTCCGGTGCCTGCGTATGGCCGCTCACGCCTATCGGCGGATTGGCCATAGTCGATCCTGTCTCCGTGCAGCTTATGACCCTTCTTCGGACCTCCGGCTGGTTTGGCTCCTTCTTCCTTTGGCTTAAACCTACCGTGGGGAGCACATCCCTTATCAAAGAGGATGGTCACACCAGTCCAAAATCCACGCGTGAAGTGCCGATGATTGGGAGCATCGTGATGACGATCATCTCTCACCCAATTTCCAACGGCATCAAGCCCCCGCATGTGCGTGACCCTACCGGTGTCAAGCTCCTCATGCGAAGGACCACCTGGAGGAAGGTCCTCGTTCGTCGTCCCGAAGAACTTCTTCCGCACCTCAACGTGGATGCGATACCAGGCGCTGTCCTCGTCGTGCCGCTCCCAGTAATCTGAGACGCACGCGTCACCACTCCCTTGGACAGCCTTGTCTGAATGGCCCCATCAGACTTGGAAGAGCTACCGCCCCCCTCGTCCTGTTGGTCATCGTCATCATCATCAGGATCATCAAATCGACCTTCATCAAAGTCGAATTCATCCCTGATCCTCTTACTCGGCTTAAGGTCGGCTCTTCGGTCAGCTAACGCCTCCCGAATGGTCCGAGTCCTAGCGTCATAGGATGCCAACATCGGGAACACGTAGGGCTCCTCAGGGTTCTTCCAGATACGTTTGACCTGGTGTATACTTGGTTTCCTGAGACCCCTTTGGATGTGCTCGAGATCAGCAACGAGATAGTCGCCCTTCCACAGCCCCCCTGGTTCTAACCGATAGCCCAGAAATAGGCCTGGCTTGGAAGATGGGGCGAACTTCGGATCTTCCTCTATCTTGATGAAGTCCCGCTCTTTCTTCTCGGCGGGCAGGGCAGTAGTGACGCTTGTCTCTTCAACCTCTACCTCATCAATGGGAACAAAGTCCGGCTCGTCGTTGCATTCGGGTTCATACTCCTCGTTCTCATAGATCTCGGCCTCGTCCTCATCGATCTGATCAAAATCACAGTCGAAATGAGTTTCTCCAGTCCATTCGTGGTTACCTCCACGGTCGTTTTCGGCCTGGAGCCAGTTTTCGTCAACAACGAATTCGGTCGATCCGTCCAGATAGTTGAGGACTGTGCTCCGCCTCCTGCCAAGGTCTTTGATCTTGACTGGACAGCTCGTCCCTATCGGGATAAAGAGCTCGGTTCGCGCTTCAACGTGGACGCGAGTGAGAACCTTCTCGTCTTCATTTGCGATCCAGTGGTCTCCTCCTTCATCAACGTCCTCTGAGTCGATCTTCCCAGCATGTCTGGAGTCGTTTTGGGCGTTTTGAACCCCCCCCTTTCTATCCCTGCGAATCTTGGGAGCAATGGGGTAGAAGTCGACCAGACAACCAAACGGCAGAATGACTCCGCTGAAGTTCCCGTTACCGTGGCGTCGCATCCACGGTGATCCCTCACCGCGATTTTCGATGTTCCTTGCCATGGAAAAATGCCTAACGGCAAATGGCCACCATCGAGGTTCAAATCCAGCTTGACGCAGGAGCACACGTGCCCCGTGAAGAACGAGCTTAACCTTGTTCTCGATCAGGCCATTGGTCTTGGGCATGCCCGGTGTAGAAAGCCGGTGCAATGCTCCAAGCGTAGTGACAGCATTCTTCAGCTCTGGGGCCTGGTCGCTGTACACTAACTTCAGAGTTTGCCCCCCCTGCAAACCTGCGAAATGCCTCCAGCGTATTGCTACGGGATCTGGATTGCACAGGGAGGACTTCGAGGTAGTCAGTAGCGAGGTCATAGAACACTATCGCGTCCGCTTAGCCATGAAAGCCTCGATCCTTCAATCCTCGCAACACCATCGTGTCAGCAGTGGTTAGGTCCCCGAAACTTACCACGTCATGCGCAGCAGCACCACCTTTGCGGCGAAGCTTGACATTCTCCATTTTCGCACGCTGGCAGTGCGGGCAATAGGGGTTCTTCGGGAGATGGGTAAGCATATGGCGAAGCGTCGTAGCATCTGCCCGCCATTCAGCCTCTGTGCGGAGTCCGGAGAGAAAGTTTATCTCGACAATGTCACCATCATCCCCTTCCCCCGGGCCAGGAAAAGGTGGTGAGCGGCTATCGCCCTCACCCCCCTGTTCCGCCTTTCCGGGAAGAGCAACGGTCTCGCACTTGACCCGAAACCACGTTTCACCCGTCCAAGGGACATCAGATGCTATCGCATGCTGATCTCTTTCGGATAACTCCCAAAGACTATCAACCAGCACCTCATGGGTAACCCCATTTCGATGAACGACAGTTTTCCTGTAGTTGTCCAATCGATCAACTCCAACGGGGCAATCATCGCCTATTGGCACAAACTTTGCTTTGCGCGGAAGCCGGTGCTCCTTCACAACATGGCCCGACCGCTCAGTGCGCCAGGTGTCCTGTAGCTCACTCTTGGCCGCAAGCTCAGACCTACACAGCGGAATCTCGCTGGTCTCAAGCCCTCGATACGCCGCCCCGGGGGCAGGCATAGCAGGGATTGGCTCAGCATCATCAAGAGTGGGAGAAACGAACTGAGTGTCACCATGAGGAAGATATGGCACGTTGTTGATGACATCCAATGTCACCGTCCGGCCCGAAGGACACGTGAGAGTGGGCTTGCAACCTGCAGCCCATACAAACGAATATCCCATATCCATACAACGACCGACCAGATCCATTGGGCAACCAGTATCTACCAGCCACCTCACCCCATCGTATCCAACAGGTGCAGCAACCTTCTGAGTGTACTTCGGCTTTCGTACAACTCGATGTCCCCGCACATCACCAGGGTTGGTATCGATGTCCTCGTCATTGTCTAGGAGCACTTGGGCATGAACAGCCGCTGCTCTTATCAGAGCACTTTGAACTTCCCTAGCAATTCTCTTGCGCGAAGGGAACTTAATCGCATTTGGATGGCTGTATCCAGCCTCACGGCAACGATTCACGACCCTACCCGTATTGTCATTCTCAATCGAGACAACAAACACATCAGGAAGATCGGGAATCTTGACCCTGAGAGGTTCCCTACCGGGACCCTTCGGGACGTACTTGTTCCTCCAGGAGAGTACAGCCTCCGCATCATCGCAATACCAAAACGTCGTCTTGGTATCACTTCGTCTTGGGAGTCTCCCGAACAAGGTTGCTCGGCGATCACTAAAGTTCACCCCGACATCCTCGATTACGGTCCCATTTGCGTCAACTGTCCGTCTCCAGATGACTTGGTCCCAGTTAGGACCCCCACCGGTAGTGCCGGAGAAGAACAATGCGCCTCGCTCGCTTTTCTCCCAACTGCTAACGCAAGGAGGGAGGCAACCCGGTGCAGACCCACCGGTAGCTGGGGCAGCAGCCCACACAGCGGGACACGCCACAACAGTACGGTTGGCCTCAGGGTAACGGCCCGCCCCGCCTAAATATCCGTCAATCCTTGAGCGGGGCTGTCGAGACGCCTCGCCTCCCTATCGGGAGGACTGGGCGTGGGCGATCTAGGGGTATCCCCCTCTTCATCCTCAACAACCGGACCAGCAGTGGAACGAGGCGTAATGGGCTTCGTGCCTGGTGGTGGCTTCTGATGCAGGTACTTGCACGGCTGAGCTGTGCATTTGCCATACATCCAGTCGTAGCAGTATCCGAAGAACATAGGCTTGTCCCTAACGGGCCTATCGCCAGTCCTCGGCGTAGAGGGCTTGTCGTGCTCAAACCTGCATTCCCGACCATATTGACACTTCCCAGTCTTCGTATACTCCCAGCACGCCCGATCAGCAGGCCCAGCAGGGGACTGTCTTCTCGGCGACTTGGAAAACGGCGTGCGCTTATCCCTCTGACTGCCTCTTCCAGGAGAAGCTCTGTCTCTCTGACTGCTCCTTCCGGGTGAAGATGATCTCGGCTTCCCGTCAGGTCTCCCATCCCTTCCGGACCTAACGGACCTTGAAGGGCTGGGATCACTCTTCCTGGCAAGTGGGTCGTACCGCCGCACTACACCGGGAGCACCAGGATGTCGATCCCTTTCACGGGATTGAGAGCCCGATCGTGACCTCTGCTCATGAAAGGTCTGGTACATCTGAAGCGTGTTCTGGCGCTTTTGCCATCGTTCGACACAGTCCTGACAAGCCTTATAAAGCCACGCGAATGACCTAACGGTCACATCGCGATCCCACCTCTCGATGTCGGGCCGCATACAGCGTAGATGACGAACGTTCTCGATGAACACAGCTAACAGTACCCCATCATCGATCTTCTTCCTAATCCCAGAAATGAGATTGTCCCAGGTGCTCAGATAACTCCGGAGCCTTGCTTCATCATCAGAGTGACCCGTCTGCCGGCACTTGAGACTGGTCAACTCAGCAATCTTGAAGGTCTGGTCGTCCTCGACTCCAGTCTGCAGGTGGTTCAGCAGAAGCTTCAAGATCTGCCTCCCCTTGATACCCTGAGGGGGATTCATATTCTGAGCGGCTTCGGTCAGGCGATTCATCTTGTCCCTAACAGCCCTGGTCTTGATGCACTCCCTGATAGCACTCGTGAAGTTTGAATCCAAAATCGGGTACTTGCAGGGTCCGCCAAGAGCATCATAGTCGAGTCTCTCAGTCTCTGAAATCCACGCTAACGCGTAGTCAGAGTCAAAGCTGAAAGCGTTCCTGACCCTCTCCTTGATCTCTGAAAGCCACTCCCGCAGCTTATCAGCTGTCGGCTCAGCAGGCAGCACGATTGTGTTGCACTTGTGATGGAACCGGTCCTTATCGACAACGGTGGAAATAAGAGCCCCTATCGGGGTACACGAGGTAATCCTGCAACTTTCACACAGTCTAGCAGGCATAGGGCAGCAAACTTCACACGCCCTCATTCCACAACCAACGCAAGGAACAAGAGGGAAACCAGGCTCAGGGATCCTGTTACACTTAGTGCACCTGTCCCGTCCATCATCTCCCCTCAAGGCTTCAGGGAGAAGACCACCATCTCCCTGCCTACCGGCACCATTCACACTATAGCCGAGGCTAAGACCCGGCCCAAGGTTACCACCGCTCGCAACACTTGAGGGGTAACCCGTGGCATTGCTAGACTGACTAACGCCAGCGCCAACCCCTTGGTGACTAACGCCACCTCCGTAGGCAGGACCATAGAAGCTGGAACCACACTGATTGTTCCCAATTCCATGAGTATCCGCAGCACTACCGTGGAACCCAGGCGCTCCACCAGGGTAACCCCCGGTAGGAGCCCCTCCACTCGGGCCTCCAGAAGGCCCAGCGGGATCTTGGCCTCCACCATAAGGCCCAGGACCTGGTGGTGGAGCTGGGGCATGTCCATGACCACCACTTCCGCTCCCACCTTGACCAGGTGGTCCGCCTTGCCCACCACCTCCCCCGGGAGGAGGAGGAGGGGGCGGTCCAGCTTGCGCGCGCTCATGCCGAATATTGCAGCGCGCACATCGCTCAAGGCCGTCACTTCCAAAGTAGCTGTGATTCTCACAGACGTGAGTCCCACAATCCGTGCAGAAATACATGGAGACCTCCTGAGCATTCTTGCGACATGCCCAGCATTTCATTTTCAAGAACTGACAATTGTAACAGTCCCCGTCGTCACCACGGCAAAGCCCGCAGAACTCACGACTGCATGTCACACACGAGAATTCAGCGTTCGGGTGCCTACGGTCGTTGGGATCATCGAGGGCACAAATCTTCGGCGCGTCTGGGCCATCGCCGCTGGGAGCCCCTCTTGCAGCCGGCGCTGAGGCCTGTCCACGAGCTCCAGCGGTCCCTCGCCTATCGCCGGGACTCTGGGTGTCGGCGCTGGCTCTACTCCCAGGAGTCCTCCACTCATCACCAGGACTCTGGATGTCGGCATGAACCCTATTACCCCCACCACCTCCTGAATGACGACCTGGGTTCGGAGAGACGTTCCCGCTATCGCGGATTGGCCTATCAAAACTCGGAGAGACGCTCCCGCTATCGCGGATCGGCCTCTCCCCCCTCGGTTGTCGACTCCGGACCTCAGATCCCCTATCGGGGACGGCAGCAGGCCTCGGGCTCCTATTCCTACCCGCATCCCTATTGGGGGAAATAGAAACGTCCCCCCTTGCGCGCGCGCGGGGACCACCCCTTGCACGCTCCGGTGGCGAATGCGACCTGTCAGGCAACCCCCGAACCCTCCTGCTCCTGCTGTCGGACCTCTCCCTAACGGGATTGATGGGATGCCTGTCTGCGCGAGAAGGATCGACCCTATCGGGCACATTCGGCAAAACATGATCAGGCAAAACAACGCCTCCGCCTGGTCTCACCGGCAGGCCAGTACCCCGGCCGTCACCTTCCCCTGGTGTAGGCGTCGGTGACCTGATCCTATGTCCTTGCCCCGCAAATGCATGGTAACCAACATTCCGTCTTTCTCTGGGTTGTGGAGGAGCTTCATTAATCTGCTGGACACCCTGAATAATGCCAGCAGCCTCGTCAAATTGACCCTCCATCTCAAAGAGCTGGGACATGATTCTGTTGTTCGCGGCGCTAAGGTTACGCACGTTGCCATCGATAGCGCTGACTCTCCGCATAACACCTTCAAGTGTACTCCGGAATGTGCCGAGTTCCCGCCTAACGGCAGGCTGCACTTGGTCACTGCTTGCAGGAAGATTACGGATCTGTCCTTGGATGCCATCAACGACCCGATTCACAATTGCCGATCTCGCTTCATACTGTTCAACATGTGACTTCACGGTCTCAAACCTTGAAATGATGTCGTCATGATCCCGACGTTGACGTTGAATTCCTCGAGCCAGATCCTGCATCTTCCGATTGATCTCGTCAATAGCCTCATGCCAGTCCTGCGGGGAATCATGTTCTGATGGTCTATCGACCTCCTGAGAACCCCTTCCACTCTGCAGTCTCGACACTCGATTAACAAGACGAGTGTGCTCTTCTTTGATCCCTTCAATAGATTCAGAGGCCCACTTGGCAAATGTCTCGTGTTCAAGGAGAGCTTTCTCGATCTTCAGGTTTAACTCCCTGAAATTTGCATCCACTACACTGCCGCTGGCCCTATCGGACGGATGCGCGACAGGATTCGGGTTCCATACACCTGCTGGTGTCCGCATCCCAACGGTTTTCTCTACCGAGAACATCCGTTTCTCAAGCTTGTCCAAATCCTTAAGGATCTCGTCCTCAGAAGCAGCATGGCTTCTGCGGGCAGCCTCACTATTCTCCTGAATCATCAGGCGAAGCCGATCAGTCGATGCCTCATTGTCCCTGACAGATTCATGGACCTCGTGGGACAGTAGGTTAATCCTCTGCTCCACGACCTCGGCTTGCTCATCAATGGCTTGCCTCACAATGGCCTTGCTATCGGGAATAACTTCCCTTGCGAACCGCTGAACTATCATTCGCATCCTCCCGGCATCAGATTGAGTCGCAACCTCAGCTGCCAGTCGATCGACCTTGTCCTTCGTCTGTTGATTCTCGTCGCTCCATTCCCTTCGCATGGAACTCATCAGTAACCTGATTTGGTCAGCGAAAATATGGAACGCATTCGCGACTGAGCCAGAAACCTCACCTCTCTCGAGCATCTCCTGGATGTGCAAATCGAACACCTCCTTTGCCCTAGCGTCACCTGATTCACCGGAAGAATGAGACCTGAGTGCTGGAGGAGTCGATATCTCGATCCTCTCAGGAGCCCCACTAGCTCTAGCATATCTTCTGGGGTCATCCACAGGACTATCACCAATCCCAGATGGCCTGCTAGGAATAGACCCCCTTTTACGGCTATCGCCGGAACAGGGATCAACATGAGACGCACGAGACTCGGGTGTAGAGTGGATGTGAACATCAGCAGGATCGGGCATCTCCTCATCCTGCAGAGCCAAGCCCATTGGTGAGGGGCTAGCCCTCCTCGCCTTTGACCTATCGGTCTCAGCGGCGAGAGGTGACGGTCTTTTCGCAGAAACACTACGGTCCCTGGCGGTCGAGCCCCATTGAGGTGTGAACTCGTTGCTGGACCTTAGCGTTTCAAGGTCACTGGTATCTCGCCCTAACGGGCTAGCGATCGACGGATGATCCTCGATTCCGAGTGCATCGGCAAGCCGGCCATCTCTTGCACCTCTCCCAACGACATCGGCAACCCGCTCAGTGACTCTCGGCGAACCAGTAACCCGGTTCGAGTTCACGTCTCTCTGATTTAACGGACCTCCAACCGTAATGTTGGGAAAAGGGGGAACATTCGGGGTATCACCAATCGCCGGGGGACCTACCGGTCCCTCACGGTCATGGATGGCCTCCAATCCCCGAAGAACTTCCCGACTGTCCCTGGCTCTCTCTCTCTCGCTTCGGGCATCCCTGTCAACGCGAAGGTCCCTGGCGGCTCCACGAGAGAGGCTCCTGGGCCTCGCAGCATCACGGATCCTAGCTTTTCGTCGTGGTTGGTCCTCCTCCTCATCACGGCGATCCGCAAATGCGGCATACTCGTCATCATCATCGACCTCAAACTTGGCAGCGGCGGGACTAGTCCTTGCAGTCGCACGGCTGCCTGCATTTCGGCGCGAATGGCTCTCCTCCTCATCCGCAAAATTGTAACCCTCGCCATCATAAGACTCAGATTTGGCAGTATTAGGTTTGGGCCTACCGGCATCAGATCCCTGCTTTGAGCTACTGCCCCAACCTGCGGTTGATTTCAACAGATCATCGTATCCGAAGTCCGTGAATTTCCGCTCCTCGTGCTCATCAAACTGACCTGGATTCTGAGAACCAGTGGATCGGCCCGGGATACCTCCCGGAGCCAGAACCATAGTCCCTGGTCCCTGCGGCCTATTCTCAAACTCATCCGAGACCTGCGACTCACCTGGAACAAGAGATCTCGGAGGTCGAACCGGCATGGCCTCCGGGTCGTCCGAATGAGGGCGGGCCATGTCCATCGCCATGCTGATGAAGTCAAAATGTCCACGCCTGTGACCTGATTCAGAGCCACTCCTATCGGAGTAAACCCTTCTCTGCTCGTCATCAGTGGCCTGGCGGAAAATACGATCGTCTCCATCGTCGGCGTACCTGCCACGGCCCCTGGGTGTATCCCTACCGGGATCTTCACCCCTGCGGTCCTGACCTGCCGAACCTGCTTCGAAATCCTCGTAGTCATAGTCCGGTAGGTCCTCACCTGAGCGGAGGCCACCTAGGATGGCCTCCTCATCCACGACGCTCCTTCGAGATCGTGGGGTCGACATAGAGCTTGTAGTTGATGGTCTCAAGCGCGTAGGAAAGTCCTACGGCTGATAACCTGTGATTCGGGCACGAGCCTGTGCCCAGGCAATGGGTATGTTGGGGTAAACAAGCCACAAAAGAAAGGTTCCCCAAAAGCAAACCAATCCCCGGTCCCAAAGATCAGGGTTTCCCACACACCAGAGAACAACAACCAAAAGGAAACAAACCAAAAGAGAAAAGGGTTAACCCGCAACCTTGGTCGACAACAGGCCGCACGACTGGTCCCTACCAACCTGGCGGCGGCCCGAGGTCTCTTTCCCCCCCGAGATGCCGTCGGTCGACGCAGGGGTTCGGCGACGCCCATTCGAGGCGCGACGGAACCCAAAACTTGAGCCAAAACACCACAGGTCGGTCACTAACGCGACGTCCCTGATGATGATATGAACCATGGCTAATCACATAGAGGAAACGATAGGGTTGCCTGATTGATACCTTTCTAATGGGAGAGACGGAATCGCAATGGAGTGGCTCACATCCATGTAACGAAACTAACAGAAGATACCGATACTCAGAGAGCGTGAATAAAGACCGATGAAGACCCCATCCAAGCATGATAGTGTTTTGTGAAAGCGCTGGGTTTGTGAGAACTGAAAGTGAAGGTGCCATGGTGCCATAGGCTAGAGGATCGTATGCGCTAGTGAGATAATCAACATTTGCAATCTGACCTTCGATTCGCATGAACAGGATCAAAAACATAATGTCGACATTGGATTAATGCATACCACCGATCACCAAAGCACGTTTTCGGGACCCAATACTGAGCAGTTCAAATCTCTGACGCGGGCCTCCGGGATCACCCCGAAATAATTAATGGTAGGACGCGTTCGGCAGAACCATTCTCCCGCACCAAAAATCAATTGATTGCAATTCCGGCCCAATGAAAGCTTGATCTAATCTGCAGATGCATCCATACTCCCGCAGAGCTGCCACCTACAACTGCCTTTTCCCACCACAGACCACCTTCTTCCCCGGAACTCGTTGACCATAAGTGTTGACTTTCTGGAAGGAGGAGGGGGGAGGGGGTATTTATTGACTCGATCTTAAGATTAATACAAGTGATGCCGAGGCATCTCATTCCTGTGAGTCAACCTGCAAGGTGGACTCGCGTTGTGCTGGCTTCTGCTCTTCTCACTCCCTGAGTGAATATGCCCAGAAAAAGCCCAAACTATTTATTTCCTTTAAAATGAGATTCCTAGAAAGTTGTTGAAGTCCGGCAACTACACAGGTCAGAGATTGATCAATGGTGACTTCAATGAGAGAAACCGTTTTGCACATTTGCACATAATTCATTTGTGCGCGGTGCGTTCATAGATTCATTAGAAACATCTCAGGTCTTGCCGGGTCAACAGCCCGGTGAGTCATGAGCGACTTGCAGAATTCAACCGAAGCGTGCCGAGCAACCGCGGTACCTTTGCTTTTCCTGCTTCCGTCTCCACGCAATGCCGTGATTCACTCAGCTCAGCCCTGGCCGGAAACCGATGTTCAAACGAATTCGTCAGGTGACATGCATGCTCTTCCACCCTTTACCGAGCTTCACCGTGGATACAAGGCAACTTCCATTTGCTTTCTCGCCCCCTGGAGGAAAAAAACTGTAGGGATGGATTCCATTTAAAACCAACGAGGGAACACACAACATATTTGCTAATCACATGCAGAGTTCTTACACCCCACAGCTCCCCGTAGCAAGCAGCGATTCTCTCAAACATGTCCGCAATGTTCATAGCTGTGTTCGGCCTTCCCGAAGCGTGTGTAGCATGAATGTACTGCGCAGCTGCCATTGCAGTCGCACGTGGTTTTGTGTAGGAAGCTGCGCCATGCCAACAAAATGTTCAGGGAGTTGACCAGTGACTGTCTTCGAGCTCTCGAAAACACATGAAACCGACTTCTCATGTATCTAAAAACCAGCGAACTTGAACCCCGAACACAGCTTGACTTGCGAAGAACTACATCAAAGCATCAGTGTACAACAACAAGAGCTGGCAACCAAGCACCCTGTTTAGGCATGAATGTAACACCAGTATGCATGGTGCGCTGCAGTACCTAAACAACACACACAAGGTAAGTCAATCCGCTATTAGTATGAATCCAGGAAGGCCTGACCACACTGACCTTGTTCCTTGCTTATGTCAGCGAAGGTCATTTAAGAAGGACCCAACACTTTGGACGGGGCGGCGCATACTACAAACAGCTCCACGTCTCCACGAGGCACAAGACAGACTTCTGGAACTCAACCTGTAAAATCCCACCATGTACCCTTGTCTAATAATGACTCACAAATGGCTCAATGGAGGAATCTTGGGGAAATCCTCTCTGACTTGGCAAGCAGGGGGCCAGTGTTTTTCTTTTTAACCTGTACCGGGTTCATTTTCGACCTGGTTGAGGGTCTGGGTCGTTTTTGACCTGGTCGAGGGTCTGGTCTTGGATCTGACGAAGGGTTAACTGAATCTTGGGGAAATCAGAGGGCCAAAAGGCC